>JBBPDA010000030.1:3850747-3866637 GCA_037974385.1 Arnoldichthys spilopterus
GCCGGGATAATTTCCTCTGAAAATTCCCATTTCCCCCTCTGATCGCGAATGTAGCCGATCCAACAAGGAGCATCCCAAGTGTGCTACTTCAGTCAGAGCGACGAGGTAGGGTGATACAGACAAAATATCAGCACTGCGATGCCTTTCAAGATTAAAGGGCTTATACCGTCACTTTTCTGCAGTTTAAAGACACGTAAACGGTGTTAAAGTTTCAAAATATACGTTCACTCCCCCATCAACGCAGGCCGTACCTGGGAGCTGTAGAAACTGCCCGTTTTCAAAACGCAGTTTTTGTGATGTCACAAACCCAGCTTGAACACATGTATCTCTTTATTCAGCCTACAGGAGCTTAGCCCCACCCACTCGTTCTATAGCTCTATGGAGAGTTTTTATTTAGCCCCCCTTTTGAATGCAGCCAATCAGAAAAGAGATCGTTTACATACATCAGTCTTAAATGCATGGCCTGTTTAAATCTGAGGCTGGAAACGGTTGAATAATGATGAGTTATGTAACGAAAACCCACATAATTCGTTACAGTTTAAACACAACGTGATTCATCAAAACCAGAGTACCAGGTTTTGTAGTTGGGTTTGAGGAGGAGAAGTACCAAACTGGCCCTCCAGCACCAGAGTTGGGGTCCCCTGCTCTAGAGATGACTGCTGTAGCCTACAGCTAACGGGCTGATTCGGTTCTCAGAGAGATCTCAGACTTACACCCTGTTATCTGTAAACATGGACTAAAGACGAACTTGCCCGGAGCTGCGTTCGTTTCGTTGCTCCAGAACTAAATCTGAAGATGCCCCAAAGCTTGGCTGACCACCTTCAACATTTGGGATAAGGCGAAAAACAGATCTGCTGCCAAGCCATCACTTTAAGAAAGCATTGTTGCAATACTGACACTTCATTGTGGCTATTGTGGCAACAGTCTGGCAGCCCTGACGTGACCAGGGCCAGCGTTTTTGGCTGAACCATTTTCCCCCCTGAAGCACATTTCAGGTCGTCTTACAAAGCCCTTTTCTTTCTCCGCTTGCTTGCTGGTGCCTCTCTCCTGCGGTCCCCATATTCTCCTGTCTCACAAAGCGCCGAAGAAAAAAAATGAACCTATCGATTTCTCCCTCACTCTCGGGCCCAGTTTTGTTATTTTCCCCTTTCTGCCGAACCGAGGGGTCTTTACGTGCTCCGACGGTGTGTAATAGGCAGAACGGCCGCGGATGGGATGGGCTGTGGTGTGCGCGGTATGTGTCTGGAGAGAGAAAAGTGGGTGTCACCCTTTCGGAGCTTGGATCGAGTGAGTAGTTAGCGGATGAAAGTGTCTTTGATTTCGCTCGTCTGAACACTTTTAGATGAATTCGGTGTAAATGAAGCGCTGCGGAGGTGATTGATCCTAATGGGTCTGACCTAAGAGGCTCAGACGTGACACCTTTCGTGCTGGCACTTGCCTTCTGACAGCAGAGGAGAAGCGTCTATACAATACATACAGGGTGTACATTCACTGTACATACAGTACATCCACTAGGGGGCAGAGTCAAACGTTTCTGACTGTAACAAACATGCCGAAAGCAGTGGAAAACCTCAATAAAACTCTCCAAAAAGTTCCCCCATTTTTAAAAGGTAGTTGTAGTGTCTCACTTCAGCTATTGGCTGCACTGCCCCCTATATTTCTGGAGGTACTGCTCCGTTTCGTCCATATCTGTGAGCTTTCAGAAAACGTACACAAATATGGATTGAGAGTCTGCACAGAAGACTCCGTCTATATCCATATCTGTTTAACGCTGACCATAAATGAGCTTTAAGTGATTATTTGTCATTGTGAACACACCTCATCACAAGCAGTGTAGCAGGATGGTACCTTGCTCAATGGAACTTCACTGGTACTTGGGCCAGGACTTGAACCTGCGACCTTCTGATCACATGAGCATGTCCCTAACCACTAGGCCACCACTGCCCTTTTTTACCAGGCTAGTGACCCCCCATTCATGATTATTATGGGTTTGTCATTTTCACCTACTCGCCCTGTTGGCAAAATGTTTTCGTTCGTCTCAACCCACAGTGCCCTTTTTGACCCCCATTCAAAAAGCTTGGCTGGGCTTGGTTTTGGCTTTGTTGCGACACCCCTCTACCTCGATAGTGCCCTTTTTGACAAGACTGGTGGCCCCTGTTTACAAAAACTCTTTCAGACGTCACCACAACCACCACACCACTGCTTGTCTGTGACCTGGTGGGGAATGCAGATGTTCACTACAGGCCTCCCTGGACAAAGCAGGGACTTTTTAGGGCATTGCAAGAACCCAGCCTGGCACAAATCAGTCTGCAGCTAATCCCGTGACGGTGGTGGCATGTCAGGCTTCTATAGCCAGGTCTGCTTTCTCATGTGCTCTCAAAAACGAGCGCTACAGCAATGGGCAGTGCCCTCACACACTGTAAAAGACTGCCCACTGCCTACTAATCATGACCGCAGGGTCTACTGGACCATCTTTTGGCACCAGAAACAAGGAGCGGGAACTTGTGAGTGTTGAGAGTAGGCAGGAAGTAGGCAGAGCAAGAGTGAGGGAGAGAGGTGAGGCAAGGCAGGGAAGAGAGCGAGAGAGAGAGAGCAAGGGAAAGTAAACAGAAAGAGAATAAGAAAGTAGAGTGAGAGAGCAGATGAGAGAGAGAGAGAGAGAGAGAGAGAGAGAGCTGCCCAGGCATCTTTAGTGGCAGTAAAACCCTCTTAGTGGGTAGTGCCATCTGGCCAGGCCCCTCGTGGGGGTGTATGGTGCCCAAAGCTCGGGGTCGAGATGCTTTACTGCCCAACCCTGCCGGCTGCAGATGGCACAGGCCGAGCCGCTGGTACCTGCCAAGGTCGGGGACATGCATACACACACACACACACACACACACACACACACACACACATGCACACACACACTGGTGGCAGAGCGGGGCACACGGCAGGCGCTAAATGGCACGGAAAACGTTTGATTGTGCGCTGGACAGGCAGAGAGGCATCGTTTCAGAGTGTGTGTGTGTGTGTGTGTGTGTGTGTGTGTGTGGTGCGTTGAAGAGAACAGCAGGACGACCGCTGCATGTGTATGAGCCTTTTGGCTCGTTTACAAACACAAAACCGAATTTTTGTTAAATGATTGAACAGTGTATACTGATATTTAATAATGCAGACATGTTTAGATGTTTTTTTCTCAATATTTCAAAAGAAAAAAAGCGTATTAAATGATCAAAAATAACCCCATAATTATCCATTTTTACTAATAAACATATTTATTTCTTTATCATGACATTATTGTAAACAGCGATGTGGTGTAGAGCTTTATCACAGACACGTGTGAGCAGAGAGCAGCATGAATTGTTAATGGGGTGCTTTACGGCTCTGAGGGCTCCTCATGGAACCAGACGTCTGAAGCTCCCTCACAAACCGGAAGACGCTTCCCGATGCCTGAGACATTGTTCTACCAGAGTTTGGAGAATCTTTTGGGCCTAAAGCTAAAGCTGGTGGAGGGATACGTCCGGAGCGCTGCGAGGCAAAAGAGAGTGATTCAGTTCAGATATACTGTTTTACCATCATCAACATTCCACAGAAACACTCAGAGACACGCGGAGCTTCTCTGGGGGCGGAAAGGAGACAAAATGGCTTTGTGTTGGAGTTGTGACATCTGGTTCCATTCACCACCACTGTGGGACATTTTGAGCCCTTTTTCGAGTCAAACCCACTCTGAACGCCACTGTTCGCATTTCAGCAAAGGGATTATGCATAAGTAATATTCAAATGTAGGATTAGTTTCAGATAAATGCTTCAAATGTTTGACGCAAGGCCTCAAAATTTGGAAACTAGGTGCTGTCCAAGGCCTAAAACCAGCCTAGAGTCTGCCCTCCCAGTCCAGGCATGAGGACAGTGTGGAGACTAGGCCCTAAAGCATGGTGAAAGCATCAAACAGGAGCTTCTGGACCTGGGCCTCAGCTGCGCTCTGAGCAAGGGGGGGGAATGGGGGGGTAAACATAAACAGTTATTATTCACAAGGCTCTGTTGTTGTTGTCGTGGCACTACAAATTAGCCTGGAGGTCCTGACTGGGGCCCTAAACGAGTGTCATGAACGTACAGTATAGTCTTTATGCAAATCAGCGAGAGTGTGATTCATTGTGTATTTTTTTTCCGTGCGCAAGTGTGACGTCCCACGTCACCACTTCTCGGGGACAGTGCGAGGCAGCTGGCGAAATGAATAGCCGCTCCAGCGGCGGCGGGAGAGACCCCCGCGCCACAGCACAAAGGAATTTAATAAGCGAGCGTCTCTTAAAGTCCCAAAAACGAAATGACTGATGAAACGCGAGGGGAGAAGCCCTACTGTGGGAATAGTTTCCATATATGAGGTGGCATACGCCCCCCCCACCCCCTCTACCCCACCCCACCCCACCCCCACATCCACCCCCCTGTTCCCCCTTCATCCCTCCATCCGGGCCATCACAAACAGGCCGGATGGTCCCTGGGCTCCAAGCCGCCTCGAGCTAAGAGATGAGACTGAAAATTAATTTTGGGGGGTTTCATTAAATTCACTTTTTGGCCCATTTCCTTGAGTGGTCCCAGAGCACAGCGCCCTGGCACGGCTGGTGCCCGTGCCAGCCCAGCCCCCCAATGCCCAGCACAACACCCGCCTTCCCAGAGCCCCACTGTGGGGAAACGCGTGCGGCCTGGATGCGCGGGAGGGGGGGGGGGCAGGGAGAGGAGAGAAAACATTCTCACAACAAAGAGGAGGCAGAGAGCGGACATGCCTTGTAAGAACTCGACAGAAGTGTGCAAATGAGCATTAGGGTGGCACCGCTGAACCAGATATAACCATAAGTGTTGGGTCGACCCATAACGGTGGCGTACCCTAGCGGACATGGGACGCTCAGGGTTGCCCACTTTGGCAAGGTGGCTGAAGAGGGGTCTCCAGCGACCTAGAATGTGTCTGGGATGATATTTTTCACTTTGCATGCACAAGGGCATCTGTACAATGCTTAAAACACTAATTGGACCCACAACCCTTGGTCATTAGCATGTAGGCCGGCATGCTCAAACCAGTTCACTAACACGTGGGAGACGAATCAGCTCTACTTTCCCCATTATTACAATCAGAGCGTCCACAGTAAAGCATGAGCCTGAGACACTCCCGAGAACATTAGTCCCAAGAACGTTGGCGCAGAATTAGTAATTGGTCCAGGCAAAAGAGCAAGAAACCACCTGCCACCACAGCTTTACAACAACAGTGAATATACATTCTTAATATCATATCCATCCATCCGTTCTAGCGGCTCTATGGGATTCCAATGTTATGTTAGCCATTGCCATTCTAGACCAGACACAGGCATTTGAGGCTGGTAAAGGTAATTCAGTGTTGTATGTGAAGTTGGGGCGTCACAATATATCGGTATTAATGATAACCCTGATTTAAAAAAAAATTAAATATCGATATTGTGTTACATTGTGTTATGAAGACATATAATACAGTGAAAAATGCTGTTCCGTTAACCATGTAGTTCACGACCCAACAGTAGGTGGCGATGTTGCTTCTTTTAGCCACAATAGTGTAATATTACTTCATTTGAAAAAGGAATTAGTTACGTTACTCATTACCATCGGAAATAGTGGAAATACAGTAACAAATGCAAGCATACACTGATCAGCCATAACATTAGCACCACTGACAATGAGCCACTTTGACAAGGGCCTCATTGTGATGTTCTACACGTCAGAACGTCTCCAGAACGGCAGGTCTTGTGGAGTGTCCCAGGCGTCCGGTAGTAAGTACCTGTCAAAGGGGAATCAAGAAAGGGCAGCTGGTGAATCGGCCATGGGCACCCAAGGCTCAGTGATGCATGTGGGGCATAGCCTGTCTGGTCTGATCCCATAGAAGAGCTACTGTGGTTTAAACAGTGACGCTGACTCTGTTAGAAAGGGGTCAGAGCTCACAGTGCAGCAGTGTTTCAGCAGCTCTTTCATGCCAAAATGTACAAATCACAGGAAGAAAAAGAAAAATTCTTCATGATTGTGAAACATCTTTGCTTCAATTCCAGAGACAAATGACAACTTTGATAATCCCACAGAGGTCCAATGTGGTCTTCTCCCTGAGTGTGTGTGCATATGTGTGTGTGTGTGTGTGTTTCTGTGTGTTCCCTCCAGTCTTTTTTTCCCACAGAACACACTTTCTGAAGACCTGTCAGAAAGCTCTGCGTAATTCCTTTGTTGTTGTTGCAATGTTTCTGTGCGAATTCCTGCCCACCCCCCACCCCCCACACCCCCTCCACACACCCCAGACTCTCTCAGACAGACTCAGGTAAATTGAGTTTTCAAGGTGAACGTCCCATTACTAGAGAAGGTTGACAAATTAATTTGGTGCGAGCCTTGTTGCAGTGTGGCTAGCGATAGAGACCAGGCTGTCAATTTGAGCAATGAGGGCCTGCCTGGCCAGGCAGATGGGGGAGAAATTGAACAGCACATTAGCTAATTACTTATGCAAATCAGCCCGTGCTGCACCTTAACTTAAGCAAGGAGGATGATACTTAGCAAGCCTGGAGAGTTTTAGATAATACTAATCCACCTCTCATCGCACATGCGCGCACACACACACACACACACACACATGCGCACACACATTCGCCCGCTGGGATAACTCTATGAAGAACCACTAGCAAAAAAACAGTGGGGGTCAAACACATGGCAAAGACTAACACGCACACTCTTCACACACTAACAAACAGAAGGAAAGAAAGAAAGTTGCACATGAACGGTTCATGCAGTTGCAACAGGAGGCTTCGGTTTCTGGCTAGAAGAAGGAATCAGTGCTTTTAGAGGCCAATTTTTTTTAAACAGCTTACTTTTAGTGGAATCTGCAGACTTTCCTGCCCACTTCATTCACTGAGGTGCTAACAAAGTTCAACAGAGATGGTTCGCTGTAGAGAAATGTGCCCCTTCGAAATTCTCTACAGTGGTGGTGAATGGAACCAGACGTCAGGTCTCCAACACAAATAGACCCACTGTATCTTCTCTTTTCCCCCCAGTGAAGCTCCATGTGTCCGAGTGTTTTTACGGATGTTGATGGTAAAAGTGAAGCTAAACAGAATAGGGGACTATTTTGCCTCACAACGCCCTGCGTGTATCCCTCCAACATGAACGGGTTTAGTTTGAGGCCTAAAAGCTTCTCCAAACTCTGGGAGAACAATGTCTCAAGCATCAGCGTCTTCATCACCATCGCACGCCTGCGAGGGAGCATTTAGAGGCACTCACCTCTTCAGACATCTGGTTCTAACTATTCTGACTCATCTAGGATGGAGCATTTCACACCAAACCACCGTGAATTACTTTATGAAGCGTCTAATTACGCAGAAATGATGAAAAATCAGCTTTCATCCATAGGCATTTCGCAGCTGTTACTCTTGGTTCTGCTGTGCACGTTTTTGCGATGAGGGAAAATGTTTGGAAGAACAATTTAACCAAATAGTCTCGACTGCAAATCAGGCCATCGGTATTGTTTGCCCGTCATCTTGAGCAATTTTCTGATATCTCACTTTCTGGGCAAAGTTGCTCTCGGCTGATGTCAGCCTCCCAGTTGTCCCCGGGGGGTCTGGCAGGTGGGATTGATACTGGACGGAGCCGAATCTCTGCACTTCCAGGTGTCAATCTCTCGTCCTCCTCTTCCTAACTCCCCTCCCTGATGGGTACCCCCAAACCGCAGCTTCTTAGCTGTGTTTCGGGGGTCTGCATTCATGGCATGGCTTCCTGCCTCGGTGCAGGGGCTTATGGGGGCTTAGCGGGATCGACACGGACTCTTCCCTAATCACACCGTGCTAAGCCCACCTGTCAAAACAGCCCGCCACACCAGCTCCGGATCCGGCTCACTCACCCTTAATTAGCTAATCCAGCCCTGGGTGCGCACTGGGGAAACCCAGGGGGTGGTGGAGTGGTGCAGGGGAGGGGTTGGGATTGAAAGGCTCTCGTCTGTCATCAGCCAATCACAGGCAGAATTTAGAGACGTCCAGCCAGGTTGGCCTCCAGAGACGAGCAGGGCTGGATGTGGAGACGGACGAGGGTAGTCATAGAGTACATCGAAGGAGAACGAGTGTGTGTGTGTGTGCACAGGCAGCATCGATCTATCGATTCGTGTGAGGTTGACAGCCCCCGAGCGAAAGCTTAAGTATTATTAGTGATTTCGCAGTTTGGCACTTGGCCGCTAATTAATGTACTCGGAGTCTCTGACAAGCAGCTTTCTCAGGCCCGACACTGGACCCCCAACTTCATCTGTCTGTCAGACCCTGACTGTTTCCCTCCATCAGATTCTATCAGCAGACTCCAACTGATTCTATCCACCACTCAATTCCATCCCACTCCTACTCCATCTCTCCAGGAGACCTCCATGCCATCTTTTCATCAGACACCAATGTTATTGCGAGATCAGATCCCTCCATCAGACCCAAACTCTCTCTCTCCGTCAGATCTTGGGCTCTATTTTTGTCCCATCTGACCATTGAACCCAGTTCTAGTCAATGTTTTGAGGGCAGTGGTGGCCTAGTGTTTAGAGACATGCTCTTGTGATCAGATGTTTGCAGATTCAAGTCCTGGCCCAGGTTCCACTGAGGTACCCTTAAGCAAACTCCATCGATCCACAGGCCACGTTACCATCCTTCCATCAGACTCTAGCTCCATCCTTCCACCAGAGCTTGACTCCATCCCTCCATGAGACCTGAATTCCATCCTCCGGCCACATACCTGTTCCAACCTTCCATCATCCCCCATTTCCATCCCTTCATCTGACTCCAACTTCGTCCTTCCAATGGAAATTATTTCATCCCTCCATCAGTCCATCTGTTGATCAGATTCCCAACTAGTTCCATAATACAATCAGACTTCATCTCCATTCTTCCATCAGACCTCAGTCCCATCCCTCCATCAGCCCAGTATCCATCCCTTAATCAGACTCTAACTCCATCCCTCCATCAGATTCCAAATCCATACCACCATCAGATCCAACTCTCTTCCTCCATTAGCCCTGACTTCCTGGCAAGCCTGCACTTTTCTGCAACTGACCGATGTGTGTTTACTGGAATATTTGACTTTCCCTAACCCCAACAGATCCCCACTCCCAGAACATCAGCTCTCACTTACGCCACACTGTTTTTTTTTCTCCTCCCACCTACTGGCTGCTTTATTAGCCCTGACCCGTATCCCGTTCCGAGGGAAAGAAGAAAAAGTTCCTTTTCAAAGCAGCGTCCAGTGAAATCTAAGCTTGTCAGTGGTCCCCTCTGTTGTGAATGAGCAAAGGAATGTGTGATCAGACGCCTCCGTCTTTCCGTGCGATGCCTCAGTCCGTTCACGTTCCTAAGCAGAACCCGAGATGCCTCTTATGTAAATGGTGCAAGTGGTGAGGTTCAGAAATTTTCCAGAGCGAGGGACAGCGAGCCAGAGAGAGAGAGAGAGAGAGAGAGAGAGAGGGAGAGAGAGAGAGAGACAGATATAAAGAGGAAGTGGTTGTACTTTCCCTCGGGAAAGAGCCCTTCTAGCGGGGGATTCGGACAACACCCTTCCCCGCTATGAGCCAAGAGACTGCTGCATGATCCAACGGAGCTGCCTGGAGTGCAGAGGAAGCCGTGGCCTGGCCTCCAACACCCACACTTCAATATTTAACCTCGCAGTGCTTGACAGACGCAGACCTCTTCAACACTGACCCTGAGAAACCATATGGTGCTTCCTCCCAGCACTAAAACAACAACAACAACAACAACAAAAAAAAGAAAGCAATAGAACGGGAACGGCCTGGGAATCTCATGCCAAACGTCGGACATCTCTGGAGTTGCACAATCTTGAGAAATCCGAGATCTGATTAAAACCTGTTGTGCGAACGAGTCAAACGGACCAATAGACGCGAGATCGGGTTTAACAAGCTGAGGTCAAACCCAAGCTATTTCTGGAGGCCGAGCTTTCGCTGAAAGCCATATCGTGGGACAATGCAGAGCAGTTTTTATTTCGGAGACGGTTTGATGATAAACAGAGCTTTGCTGCCGTAGGGAGATAAACTGTGTTAGATCTGCAGACAGGGTTCAAGATTCACGAGGTTTGTTGTCAGCCTGTCGATATAGAGACATACAGTGAGGTTGGAACAGCCTTTCTCCTGAACCCATGATACAACATACCACCAGTTGTTCTTCCTTGGCTCACTGTTGATAGGCAATAACTACTGCACACCTGGAACACATCAAAGTGGCTCAGATCCTTGCACTTCTGCTTCCAGCACATTGACTTCAAGAACTGACTGTTCACTAGATGCCTAATATATCCCGCTCCCCTGGCAGGTGCCATTGTAGTGAAATAACTAGAGTCAATCTTCACTTCACCCGTCAGCGGTGTTAACGCCATGGCTGATCAGTGTGTACACGTTTAGAATGGTCTACCACTGGTTGTCATGCTGAACACCCTCTGCTTCTTAACCCCGAAGAATAATCAACAGATAAAGCATTACGCACATCCCCGTCGGACCTGAGGAGCGCTTTTGACTTCCTCCGGCGTGTCAGCGAACATTCGCCAGTTGAGCGACATTCCGAAAGGGATATCAGCAAAGGAAAAATATGCCCGTCGTTCCGAGCGATGCTTCCTCTCGGCCTCGTAATTAGAAAGGCATGTTTTATTGACTGCAATAAGAGATCATGTTTGCGCACTATTAGGGAGATAATGTTACCAGAGGAAAAAGTGGCCATTAAACACGTTCCGTGCCACTGGGAGAAGCCGTTAAATCACAGGGTCGGGCCACAGAAAGCCACACTGGGAGATACAGGCCGAGGTAATGGAGCAAAGCCTTTATGTGTGCGTTTGACTGACGGCTAGTTCGACCGCATGACTGTATCGTATCGTCGGCGACATGATCGGGGACTAGTCAGGCCGCACTTTAGGCGTCGGGAAATGCATGGGGGGGGGCAATACATGTGAAGAGTGGCTTAAAGGCAGCGATAGCCTGCTTTACGGGGTTAATGGCCCTTTCTGAACATGTGTTCCTTGGACTGCAGTGCGTGTCCTGTATGCACTATACTGAAGCCTTGCTGTGCACAGAGCGCTCACAGTGTCCGTGCTGGCCGTTAGAGTGGGCTTTGGCCTCACATCAGTGGGTCAGCGCACAGTTTGGGGGCCAGCACTTCGGACTCCAGCAGCCTGAGCTTGAGCATCCCATCTGTGCTGGGGCTGCTCCAGTAGAGCAGTGTCCTTGGACAGGGCCCCCTGGCCTCAGGCATGGGGCTTGAACTGGCTGGACAGTGGATTTCAGAACTCAGAGCCTGGCGATTATGGATGGTGGCAACTTTGCTAATGGTCAACCGTGGCTAGTCAGCACTGGGCAGTGGGAGGGAGGGGATAATGCACAACGAAGCGACAGTGCATTTAAAGGATGTAGCTAACAAACAATGGACTTTTATGCTCAAGAAAACACAGTTACAAACATTAGACAAGAGTATACGCAGATCAGCCATAACATTAACACCACGGACATATAGTGGGATAGATTAGGCAGCAAGTGAACAGTCAGTTCTTGAAGTCTGTGCTGGAAGCAGGAGCGTTGGGATCTAAATCAGAGCATTTCCAAAACGGCAGTTCTTGTGGAATTTTCCAGGTGTAAAGTAGTTAGTACCTACCAAAAGTGATCTAGGAAAGGACTGGGGACTGGGTCATGGGCACCCGAGGCTCACTGATGCATGTGGGGAAGGCTGGTCCATCTGGTGGGATCCCACAGAAGAGCTAATGTGGTTTAAAAAGTGAAAGCTGACTCCTAATTGATTCTTCTCCCTAATTATTTTGGTGGTTAGCCTGACACTGTGGGTCTCCTGTTCAGCTCCTGAAGGCCTAAACCAATGGGAGAGCACTCTTTGCTTCATTTATCCCAATGGGGTTAGAAATTGGACAATTTTCCGATGGCTGTTTTAAGAATTTTACCCTATTGTTTCCAAGTATTACGTAAAGAAATGCTGCAGCACTTGCCGAGTTTGAATACAAACACGATTCTACTGGGGAAAAAAAATATACAAAAAATGTCATTGTGGCCTTTTTCTGCTAATCGACATCGATTATTTGTCATAAGTCAGGTGGAAGCTTGAGCAAATGAGTTTAATCCATAAATCCAAAGCCAAATTCCAAGAAAACAAGCAAGGATCGACATCAAAGCACCCAAAAAAAACACAAAAGGCAAGTGCTCAGTGTGTCGTGCAGGGAAAAATAATACTTCGCATCATGTGATTTTGATCTTGACTGGTAGCATGTCATGGCAGATTCTTGGATATAGGGCCCCATCTCCCCTCGGTTTCTTGGTTCCAGATAGTTATTTTGGACATACCGATGTTTTTTTTTTTTCGATATTAATTCTCCACTGTCAGCTCCACGTCATGTGAACAAGGTCACTTGACCGAAACGGACGAATCTGAAGTTTTGTTCGCGTCGATCTGCTTTTTCCTGGTTGTTTTTCATTAATTAATGGGAGGAAATGTTTGTGTGGTCGGGGTGACGTGAGTGGCGTGTGTGTGTTTGCGGGAGGTGAGTGAGTGTGTGTGGGTGTGAATATGCGAAGTGTGTGTGTGTGTGTGTGTGTGTCTGTGTGTGTGGCACTTAATAAAATCTGTCCCGTATGGCTGTGATCTCAGCTCGTTAAGAGAACGCCTTCGTCTGCGAGATGCCCTGTCATCAACCTTCTCACTCACACACACACACACACACACACATGCACACACCTCACCATCACCTGCAAACACAACCCTGCCTCAGCTTTTAATTAATCTTTACCATTAAAGGCCTGAATGCCCCCACTTCCATCCCCCCACCTGCACGCCTGTCGTGTGTTAACGCCTCGCCGCCGGAGCGAGTGTGTCAGGCTGGAGGAGAGACGTCTGAGAACGACAGGAGAGAAAAACGGGGGAGAGAGATTTGAATAAGCGCTTCTCTTGATACGAATCAAACACACACACACACACATAGACACACACATGTCTCTGACAGTTTGTCAAGTGGACAAGGAGTAAATCAATGGCGTGTGTGTGTGTGTGTGTGTAGAGGTGTTTTGTACTTTTTCCTGATTATATTGATGTGTATATATTTACACCCTCAGTAAGTAAATACAACAAATTTATGCACAATTAATGCATTTATTAATTAATTCATTCATTCATTTTTTCATTTATGTATTTATTTATTTATTTATTTATTTATTTGGGACTCATAAAATTTCAAGTGTGCCATAACTTTTGCACAGGCCTCGTTTCAGACAATATTTTGTTTTGCCCTAAGTGGTGGCACCCAAAGGGCAGTGGTGGCCTAACGATTAGGGACTTGCTCATGTGATCACAGGGTTTCAGGTTCAAGTCCCAGCTGAGGTACCACTGAGGCAAGGTACCGTCTCGCTACACCGCTCCCCGGGTGCTGCTATTAGCTGCCCGCTGCTCCACGTGTGGATGGGTTAAACGCAGAGGCCACGTTTTGCTGCACTTTGAGTTATGGGGTGTGTTCACAATGACGGTCACTATCCCGTCCCTTTGAAATGTCATGGGTAAACAGTAACTGTGCATTATAACGTGCTTCCTGTTGAAGGGGGCTTCCCTGTCCCAGGCCATAGTGACCCCACATTTGTGCCTCACACACTTTTGGTGCTTGGCCTCACCGAGCACACCTGATTTCACCCTTTCACATATTAACAAGCTCACTGTGTGATACCTCAGGTGTGTAGAAAAGGGAAAGTGACTTTTGGTCATTGTGAACACACCACAACGGCAGCAGCCAGGGAGCAGTGAAGCAGGACGGAACCTTGGGATGCCGATAACATGGGCATGGACTTATCTGCCACTTTATTGGAAATGCTTCTTTCGCGCTTCCTCTCACTGGCCACTTTATTGAAAACGCCCCTGTCGAGCTTCTGCTCACTGGCCACTTTATTGGAAACACCATTCTTTAGCTTCCACTCACTGGCCACTTTATTGGAAACACCCCTGTCGCACTTCTGCTCACTGCCCACTGTATTGAGAACACCCCTGGGCCACACTCTGTGTGCAACAACGCTGCCGATTTTCCCGTTCGGACACACAGCAGAGACGTAAACAGTCTGGATGGGACGAATCACGCCCACACCATGGCATGTGCAGGCCTGGCTTTAGGACTTACACTGTGAAAACCAGATCACATGACCCAGGGATATTATTATTAATATTATTATTTCTCTTAACATGTAAAAAAATATAACTGTGTGTGTGTGTGTGTGTGTGAGGGGGTGAGGCAGTAAGGCAGCTCAACCCACTTCCCCTTCAGATGCTTTAAACCTGCGCAGACTTCAAACAGTGGAGAGTAATTCTGGATAAATGAAATTCAATTCCTCCAATCACATCCCCGTTTGGGCCCTCGCCGCACCGCGCTGCGCCCCGCATCCACAGCGTAAAACGCTCCTTTCATCTTCCCTTCTAGGGACCGGCTCCTTTCTCCTGTCAGAAACAGGCCCGGCTCGAAAGCGGCGGCGGAGTTTCTCCATCGCAGCACCTGTGTTTAAGGCAATCCTAATAAAAGTCAGCGCAAACTCAGTGACAGCCCAGATCCGCTGCACTGACCGCCCAAGCCTTTGTAGTGTGTTTCGGGCGGAGCCGCCTGCTCGGCTAACATCTGCTTCAGAGAAGACCTCAACAAACGCTGGAACGCAGTTCTGCTCTAAACAAGGGAAGTGCTCTGTACTCCACTCATTGGCCACTTTAATGGAAACACACGCCTTATATGTTCACTCACTGGCCACTTTATTGGAAACTCCCACCATGTATGTTCACTCACTGGCCACTTTATTGGAAACTCCCACCATGTACTTCCATTCACTGGCCATTTTATTGGAAACTCCCACCTTGTGCATCTACCTACTGGCCACTTTATTGGAAACCCCCACCATGCACTTCCATTCACTGGCTACTTTACCTTAAACTCCCACCTTGTGCGTCATCTTACTGGCCATTTTATTGAAAACACCATGTGCTCCCACTCATTGGCCACTTTATTGGAAACCCCCAAATTGTGTCTTCATTTGCTGGACACTTTATTGGAAACCCACCTTGTGCTTCCATGCACTGGCCACTTTATCTGAAACACCTCTGGGCCACGCGCTGTGAGTGTGTGTAATACTTCTGCAGGGCTCTCGATTCTCCTGTGCAGTTTACGGTGATTGGGCACACTTTTAAAAGAACGGAGACCTAAACAGTCTGGATGGGAAGGATCTCGGCCACAGCAACAAAGACAGACAGACAGACACAGCGAACATCGGGGATTTCCTGTTTCCTGCATGAGCTGTTGGGATTGTTTAGAAGGGGTCCGCACACCGGCACAGGGTAATCAAAGCGAGGGCCAGGAGAGCCAGAGGAAGGGAAAACACACACACACACACACACACACACACACATACACACACAAAAAACAAAGATTGACACGGACCATACAGCTCTTGACAAGCCGCCTCGTCGCGTTTGTTCAGCAAAATTAAACACCCCGGACTTTTTTCACCTGCTCCGGCAAGCAGCCGCGCATATGGCCCACGAGTTAAAAATAAAGACAATGCGCATACATTACCATGCATAATGCAGAACGACCCCCATTTAATATGCAAATTCCCTGAAATATTACTGAACACCTTCTGTTCGGAGCGAATACATTTGAATTTGCAATTAGAATTATCCTGTATAATTAATGAAAAGCGTCAATTTTTGGCTGCTTACTAATTTGATTAAACATGTTGATGAGGCATTTAGCGAGTCGACTGCACCGAGTGTAAAACTGGACGAGAGAGAGAGAGAGAGAGTGAGAGAGAGAGAGAGAGAGAGAGAGAGAGAGAGAGAGAGAGAATGCGGTTCGGCCCAGTTTCCTCCTACCCCCTTTGCCCTGGA
>JBBPDA010000030.1:3885264-3902764 GCA_037974385.1 Arnoldichthys spilopterus
TCTCTCTCTCTTTCTCTCTCTCTCTCTCTCTTTCTCTCTCTCTCTCTCTCTTTCTCTCTCTCTCTCTCTCTCTCTCTTACTCTCTCTCTTACTCTCTCTCTCTCTCTCTCTCTCTCTCTCTCTCTCTCTCTCTTTCTCTCTTTCTCTCTCTCTCTCACACTGTCTTGCCTTATTTTCCGCTCCATCCATTCCTCTTCATCAGCTTCTGTCTGTAGTGTGGACGCTCTGATTTACAAGGCAGTGCATCATGGGTACAGTCGGTAGCTCTAGAGCACTGTGCAACTGCGTGGACAACAACAACAACAACAACAGTGTAAAGCAACTGCACAACTGTTTGTTTTTTTTTCTTCTTTTTTTTTTTTGCTGGAAAAACTCGAGGGTGGAAGCACTTGGGACTATATGGCAAATTTTTTGCTGATAACTATAGGGGGCCTATTTGTCATCTGGGAGGGAGGGTCCTAAATTTTATTGGTTGACTAGGGTTGCAATCGAGTTTGTCATTGGGGTGATCCAAAAGTGGTCCAAGGAAGAACAATTGGTGGTCATGGGCACCCAAGGCTCACTGATGCATGTGGGGAGTGATAGCTAGCCCGCCTGGTCGAAGAGCTGCTGTGGTTTAAGCCACATGAAAGGGGCCTTAATTTTAGGCAGGTGGTGCTAATGTTATGGCTGATGGGTGTAAATCTAAATGGATGAAGTCATGGAGGCTACTACCTTCAGTTTCACGCCAGAGAGTGTCACGACAGTAGATGCTTGTTGGAATAAGCTTTTATAAATGTCTATGCAGCGTTATGTCAGTTGTCGTGAATGGCTTATGTGGGCGTGGTCACGCTTTGCAAACCCTGCCCCTGCATTTCTACAGCAGTGTAAATGTTTGTGTGGATCGCGTGGACATTTTGCCCTGGAAACACTGGGTCGGTTTCTTTTTTAGCACTCATGCCCCTCAAAAATCTGGCCTAAGCCTCTTTTCTCCCCTCGCCCCCGTTTTCCTGTTCGAAATCTCTGGTCCTTGTGGCCTAAAAGCAGCCGGTGAATGCTGGGCTAGCCCCTGCTCGGCTCCCGAGAGGCTGGGCTTTGAAGTCTGGCCGCTTTTCCATGATGAGATCAGGAATCTCGCATTCCTTGTCAACTCCTGCCCAGTGGCAGCTGGAGAAGGCCTGTGAGACTGGAGCATCACACGCTCTCGCTACACACCTCTCTGCCTCCCTCTACCCCATTCCTCATGTATTTCTCTCCCACTCGTTCCGTCCGTATGGCTCCATTCTTTCACAACCTTTATCGCTTAATTACCCAACACACAGACACACGCGTCTGCCATGAAACGGCCACGTAGCTTTCGTTTGGTCTGGACTCGTTTCCCCAAATATCAAGAAAATCAGTTACGTATTTCATTGTCCCGACTCTGATGACAGTTACTGTTAATTAACAGCTCCCATCTTCTTCAGTTCTTCAATTATTAAGTATCCACTATGAATTTTTCACTATCTACAATTAATAATTGATTATCCACTATGAAATTATTTACTATCTACTAGGAATTATTCAGTATCTACTATGATATATGATACTACTATAATACAGTGTCCATTATGATTTATTCTTCTTTATTTTCAGTATCTACTGTGACCTATTCAGCATTTTTTATGAATTGTTTTGTATCTAATATGGGTTTTTTAATATCTACTAAGCACTGCTCAGTATCTATGATGATTTATTCAGTATCTACTATGATTTTTCCAATGTCCAGGTTCCACTATGAATTATGTTATAGCTACTATGAGTAATTCAGCATTTACTATGAACTATTCAGCATCCGATATGAATTATTCACCATCTACTAGCAATGATTCAGTATCTACGATGATTTATTCAGTATCTAATATGAATTGTCAATGTCCAGTGTCCACTATGAATTATTCAATATCTACTATGATTAATTCAGCATTTACAAAGAATCGCATCTACTTGTAGTCAGACTTAATGTTATGTTAGAGACTTAGAGAGTTAATATTGTTATAAAGTGTTGTGTAAAACGTGTTATTTACCCCTGGGTATGTGCAAATTTTCTGCCCATTTTGGAACACAGCTTCCATTTCTTCAAGCTTCACATACTGGGGAAAAGAAAGCGTGCCATTACTTTTGCACAAGCCAATTTTTTGTAGTTTTACACTCTGAAATTCAGCAGATGAACAGCAACCGTGCACTAAATCTGGCGGAAGTGTGTAGAGGGGACGTTCCTATTTACTCAAACCACACTGCCTAAAACTTTGGTGAACAACCGCATTGAACAGAGGGTCCAGTGTGAGGCACTCGGAGCAACACCCAGTCCTGGATCCCAGACCCACCGGTCCCGGGCATGTGTGCGGAGCGGGCCGCGGCTGCTTCTCCCGTTTCAGCCGCTGTCTGCGAGCAGGAGGGCTCGGGCTGGGCGTGTGATGGAGCCGGCAGCTCGGTGCTATCAGCGCAGCAGCTTCACTTTACCCAGCGCCTTGTCTCCTGCTGCGTTTTAATTCAATCCCTATTGATCCATATCTCTCCTCCCAAGGACTCCAATATCATATGAATGGAGCTCGGGGATGGGGCCCCCATATTATTGTATTCCATGCCCATAAAGGGCATTAGCAGCCTTCAGAGCACCCCAGATCAAGTGTCAGTCGATATGGGCTAAATAGAGCAAAGGCTCTCTCTCTCTCTCTCTCTGTCTCTCTCTCTCTCTCTCTCTCGCTCTCTCTCTCTCTCTTTCTCACTCGGTTGTATGCCTATATTCCTTGAGCAACAGGGCACCCTTTGATTCACCCTTCATATCTCTCCCCCTTTCTCTCTCCCTCTCTCTCTCGCTCGCTGCTTGATCGCCCCACTAGTGGTGGGGGGTTAAAGCGTATATGGCGATTATGTCATGCGGCAAAGTGGGGGTTTCAGAAAAGAGAGTGTGTTTTTAAAGATATTGTTACTGTCTTATTAGGGGAGGGAAATCAATGCGGTCCGCAGATGGCACTCGTTTATATCCCTGACAGACTTTTACACCTCCCTCTCTCTCTCTCTCTCTCTCTCTCTCTTTGCATGCCCCACTTGAAGAGAAGGGGGGGCCAGGGAGGGGTCCACGGATGAGGTTATCCTCTGGTTAATGTGACATGGCTGCCTGCAACCTTGGCGGTTGTTAACGGCCCGGATTATTATTGCGATAATGTGACAATTAAAACGAACGCGCTCCATCAAAACGGGTGGGGGGCATGGTGGAAAGTTGGGGGGGGGGGGGTGCTTATGGTGCTGGAGATGGATGCCCAGAGATTAGCAGGCAGAGGCTAATGCATTAAAGCTGCGATCTGTTTTGTATCATAGCCCACCTCGCTCTAGCCAGGGCAGCATTATCGCAGGCCGGCCTCGTCGATATCCGTCCGGGATCAATAGCGCAGTGAGAGCGGGAGCAGGAGAAGGGTGAATCCAGCGTGAAGAATGATCAGACCTTCATAACCAAATCTGCTAATGAAATACTAATGTTATAGAAGGAAAAATTATTTTAATGTTCGTTAATGTTCTTTGTAATCGTTTTGGGCCGTTTCTGTGCAACAACCTTGTCTTGCATTTGCCATGAATTGTTCACACAGCAGTTTTGGGGTCGGTAAAGAACCAAAGAACCACTTTTGGGAGTCATATCATGGAAAAACTATGTTAAAAAATGTGCTGTGTCTAAGCTTTAAAAACTGCCATTTTTGTGACATCACAAATATATCCACCTATTCAACCCATCACAGTTGAGCTCTGCCCATCCATGCTAAAGTTCTAAGGAGTTAAATGCTTCTTGAATGAAGTGCGACACAGAACAGCCAATCAGGGCAGAGATCATTTGCATAAACAGAAGAGAAGCTAAAGCGTACCTCAGAAGGGAAAAAAAAAATTTGCTGAGCCTCAGTTTTTTTCTAGAAGCCTACATTTAGGTCAAGAACTTTCATTTTATAAGACAAATTCAGGGGTTTGACTTAGGGCTGCTCGATTATTGTGGAAATCATAATCACGGTTATTTTGGCCATTACTCATTGGCTTTGGAAAAGTTATGTTTATTGATGTTTTTAACATTCATTTTCTAAAATTGCCCCAGTCAGCTCTGAAAAACCTGAAAATATGCAAAACCCAGTGGAATCCAGGGTTCACACAAGACAAAGTGAGTGTGAAGTGAAAGTGACTATTTGTCATTGTGAACACACTCAAAAACCACAACGAAATGCAACCTCTGCATTTAACCCATCACACGTGGAGCAGCAGGCAGCTATCAAGAGCGCCCAGAGAGCAGTGTAGTGGGACAGTACCTTGCTCAAGGATACCTCAGTAGTGCCCGGGCCGGGACTCGAACCTGTGACCTTTAGGTCTCAAAGGCAGTGTCCTAACCACTAGGCCACCACTGCCCACTTAAGTGTATTGTTGTGAGACGGAACTCAGCGCGATAACCGTTTAATCTTGATTGTCTTGTTTTCAGAATTGTCGGAATCCTGAATTGGATTTGAAAGCAAAATAATTGCAGTCCACTGGTTACCCTCACTGAACGATATACAGTGTCAGACATTTGACCACGAAGGGCTTCTACTTGTTCACTTTGTCAGAAACCCTTACTAAGCAGGTCCACTCCATAGTCCAACAATCTCAGACTGTAGCTCTTCCCGTTGCTGCACAGTGTCAGTTCCTCTCTGTTCAGCATTGGTCAGCTTCACTAGCGCTAACTCCACACCTGTCGGTTTTACAGCAAGGTTAAGAGTGGTCATAAATATCCATCCAAACGCAGATCTTTTGTCAGAAACTGACCAATGATGAAAGGCTAGAGAAGGACTAGGGTGGCGACCCTTCATAGATATACTTGTTTGTTGTTTCTTTCTTCTCAGAAGATTTGACATGTTCTTAATGTGACACTGTGATACTGACCAGACCTACACTTTCATTTCAGATTCTTCCTCAAGTTCTTCCTCAAGTGCAATCAGAATTGTCTGAAAAATGCAGGAAACCCCAGAGACATGAGGCGCTTTCAGGTGAGGACTCGTGCCCCTGGTGAACCCAGACCACGGGCATCTACAGCACATTTAACCGGATTAGCCAGACCTCTGCCGTTCTCTTAATGTGTTTTCTTAATGCTTTAATGCCTCCCAGGTGGTGATCTCCACTACGGTGAATGTAGATGGCCATGTCCTGGCCGTGTCAGACAACATGTTTGTCCACAACAACTCCAAGCACGGCAGACGGGCTCGCCGCCTGGACCCCTCAGAAGGTAAGACACTGCATTCGATATAAACATTTTAAACCATTGTGTAGAAAGTGTTAGGGGCCTTCTTGCAGGCACCTTAGCCAAGTGTGCCAAAAGGAGAAAACTGAGTGGCACCTGTGGACCTCAAGGGTGAAGGTAGGACCTTGAGCCTTGCAAGGTGATGGTAACTGGTTGCCTTCAGCATCCACCAGTCCGGAAGTTGCTGTGTTTGTTCAGGTTTGCTTTGTTTTTGAGAAGATCTGTACAAAATCAGGAATGTTCCATTGGGTGCACAGATTCATGTGGTATTCGTGGCTCCGTCTTTGTTAGTCTTGTGACTAAGCCTCCCAGTGTGGCTGTTCTGAGTCGAGACCCTCAGTTGTGACCTTGACTGCTGTCAAACTCTTCACCGCTTTGACCTTGATCCCCTCAGGCTGATCAGATCTCACTCAGGAGGCCACCAACACTGCTCCTCCTCTAACAAGAAACCACTTAAGCCTTCTGTCACTTTCCCACACAAGTGGGCCATTCTGCAACAGTGAAGGGGCGATATTATTGCATGAAATTACAATAAAATATGGTGCAATTTTAGTCCCAGAAAGTATCGTTTTGTAATTGAGCGTGTGATGATCACATGGGACAAAAACACTATAGTAGATCTTTCCACAGGAGCCACAGACAAGACACCAAAAGTCTGCCTGTTTAGGAAATTTGCATTCCTAATGCATTCCCAAAATCCAGCCATCCGTAGCTGGGAATCCAAGATCCCATCTCTAGTTTACTCATAAAACTTTTGTATGAGATGAAATGAGGAACAGCAATGCTCTGAAAAGAACATAGATGAACAGAAGCACTGAGGTCCCTGCCAATCTGCAAGGCAACAGATCTACTGAGTAGCTTAGCATAATGTCCCAGACGGTTTAGTGGTTCTTCTACTCCAGCACACCTGACTCAAGCTCCTCAGCTTATTAACAAGGCTTTGATGAGCTCATTCAAGTGTTCTGGATCAGTTCTGGTCCTGAAGGATCGAAGGTAGCATAGTCCTGCAGACGTAGATTCTTTTTAGACCCTGTGGAACCATCTACGCTGCAAGTCCCAATGATACGGTCCCATTTCCTGCTTGAGGAGAACTGGTGCTATTGTTCGCTCACAGACAGGAGCATGTCCCTGAGGTCTAGCACACAAAGAGGAAGCTGCTAATGACAGCGAACAGCTAACTTTCATCTTACATGCGTCGGGATGCTTTCGCAGAGCAACGGCACAAAGTAAACAGCTGTTAAAGTCCCCAGCAGGTGATCTGAAGACAATCGAGGAGTTCATCTCTGCTCTGTTTAATTCATTTCATCCACATGTCAGAATTCCCTCGCTTGCAGGAAAGTTTACTTTGACAAAACTTGAAGAGCATATCATCACACACATGCCTGCCAAGCTCAAACCTATTCTGACATACAACAGGAAGAGTTATGCCTTCTAAAGTGCAAAGTTTACAAATCCCAGAGCATGGTGAGCCAATGCTCTCCACAAAAATGAACATACATGTTGATTGCTGTTCCAAACGTACACTGTAAGAAAAAATGTCTGTAATTTTACCACAAATGATCATTTTTACAATATCGTTTCCTTTTTACAGTACATTAATGTATTTTCCTACAAATTCTGATAGTTGACATCCATACTTAGAAGTTTACAGCTTAATTTACAGTAAGTTTCTGTAAAAAGTAGCCGTCTAAGCATTGTCCCTACTGTTGGAATGTTGTTGGTTCAATCTCTGATGATGCAGCAAACAGCTATGGCCAGGAGTCCAAAAGAGCACAACTGGTGTTCTCTGGGTGGGAAGGATTGGCAGTTACAAGTTGCTACTTAATTTGTTACTAGATGGAAGTCACGTCAAGTTTTTCTGGAGCCAGCAAGTCCTGGGGTCCTATTTTGGATCAGCACACAAAGTGTTTTTACTAGTTTAATACCAGCCCATTCCTCTTTTTCACACCATGTGCACACATTCTTCAAAATAACAATTGATGTTGCTTGTGTTTCCCACTCATAGGAGTGGTGCTTCTTAAATGAGGCGAGGCAGGGCGGCGCATTGTGACAATCTTAAGGCAGTGTAGTGACATAGCGCTTTTTACCAAAAACGGCATCTAAAGTCAGCAGTGCATTATTATACCGCACATAAGCGGCGAAGTTTTAGTGACGTGCAGGTGCGCGATGCTCGTTACAGACACAGGTTCACGCTGAAAGTGCACTGATGACACTGAAAGGCTCCGGTGGAACAGAGCTGCTCCTGTAAATGATGCGCTCACACATTTTCACATTGTGCACGAGCAGCAGGTTCCGCCTTCTCACCGAAAACACCCATCTGGTGTAAACACACCATTATAATAGCAGTCCACCAAAGCTCCACCTCTGCCTTTTAAAGGGGAGATGACGGGCCATTCTGATTGGTTTATTGCATGTTCGGTCCAAGAGTTTAAACGACCTTTTTGCACCTTAAGCTGGTGAGAAGTCCGATTTTTTTAGCTGACAAAATAGCAAAATGGATTTGAACACAACCATAAATACACCTTGCAGTTCATGTGTTGCGATAGATCAGTTACAATAGAGCCCCTGGTGTGTGTAGGGTCAGTGTTCAATGGGCTCAGACGTCACAGCACCGTTTGTGGTGTTTCAGGGAAACCTGCTAGTTACTTCATACAGTAAGTCCTTCACCCGCACCCACACAATCAATTCCCGTGCACCGCCAGAGAAGACGAGGCCCAGTCAGTCAGTCGGCCTGCCTGTCTCCGCGACGCCTGGCCAAAGACGACTTTACCATAAACTCCAAAAAAATAAATAAATATAAAATCGTCCTAATGGCTTTATTGAGCTGCCTGACGCGCAGAATCCAAAATGAGCTTTTACAATCATCAGAGTTATTACAAATCGTTCCCACTTAGTCTGCTGTTCCCTGCAGTGCTCCGACGCTGAAGGGTAAATGCTGGTAAATGAAGTAACGTCAAAGGATTGTAATGAAATAAAAAAAGAAAGGCTTCGGTTGAGCGCTGAGGACCGATTCAACACAGTGGGTTATGTTTTTAACACAGCAGACAGTTACAGAAGATGTAGGAACGGGCGGAGCAGGACGACCTGTTAACCAGGACACACCACCACAGCTTTTACTTGCTCTAACAACCCTAATAACTTCACCATACACACACGCACACACACTTGCACAGTCTTTGGAACAGTCAGGCTACATGTGACTGCATGTTGTACTGTATAACTGTGTTTGTGACGAACAAAAACTCTTGCACAGACCAAAATACAAAATAAAAGTCCAGGCAAAAGTCAGAACGACGGATAAGCTGGTAGAACTGAAGGTAGAGGCTCAGTATGAAACGCAGGGCAAAGCAATACTTCACATAGACCAGTGTTTACTTCCTGGTTATGTAGTTAATATTCAGGAGAGCTAGATCTGCGCGATTGAGTGCAGGCTTGGGTCCTGGACTGGATTTCCGCATCTGGAGCCGGGGCCTATGATGGGTCATGGCATTTGAACAGATGCCGAAATCATTGAGAGGCTTCTGAAATGCTGACAGTTTCAATGGGCAATAAGTATTATTGATTGTAGGTCTGTAGAGACAACTTTACATCTAATTCTGAATTCTCTCTCTGTGTGTGTGTGTGTGTGTGTGTGTTTTTCCTCGAAGCAGCCACTCCCTGCATTAAGGCCATTAGCCCCAGTGAGGGCTGGACGACCGGAGGGGCCACCGTCATCATCATCGGGGACAACTTCTTTGACGGGCTTCAGGTGGTGTTTGGCACCATGCTCGTGTGGAGCGAGGTGGGGTATTTACACTCAATACATTATGATATGATATGATAATATTCAACCAAAACCTAAAACGTTTGACCGTCGACTTCACCAGACAGTTGCAGGGGCTGAAGTGGACCATTCAAATACAATGTGGGACAAAAAAGCAAAATTGTGTAAATATCTCCTTTCCTAGGTCCAATACACTGAGCCCCCTGGTCAGTTCTAACCATAGGCAAACCTAGTTATCACATGTTTCTACTAATTGCATTATGATCATTATTAAAAATATAATGAATAATTAATACATAATAAATGATTAAAAATAAATGATAAATAATACAATTATTATTTTAAATTATATTTATGGAGCAGCTTTCATGCAGTTGAATGCAGCTCAAACTGCTTTACATGTTGCAAAAGATGATAAGAAACACATGAGAATAGCAGTTTATGAAATAAAAATATCTTAAAAGTAAAATAAAATACGGTATGATAAAATGTGAAACATAAAAAACAAAAAAATAAATAAAAAAACAATTATTAAAAAATAGAAATAAAAGTAAATAACTTATTAAATGATACTAACGTTAGTAAAATGGTATTAAGAAATGTTTTTAGCCGTTTTTAAAGTTACTAACTGTAAATATATATATATATACTGTTTCTAAATAAATTCTATATGTATAAAAAAAAAAACATAAAATATGTGATGTGTCATAACTTTTGCCTAGGCTACAGGTAATGAACATTTCACCATGCCATTGTTTACTGATGCTTTGACAGTAGGCGTGGCATTTACAAACTGCTCAGACACATGACACAATTGTCTGGCCTTACTTTGGACCATTCCTCTACACTGGTAATGTCTGCTAGTCAACAAATAAACAGTAAATTTTCATTAAAACATGCATTTACAAATGTAAAAAAACAAGTTATTTGACGAGGCTCCCCAAACTGTTGCATGCAACTGCATGTACATAGTGTTCCCCTGTAACTGTTAATCCCACAGTTAAGCCAGCACCGCTGATTTCTCCGGGTGAGGGGTCAGAGTGGAGTCCCGAGGGTGCGTTGGTGTGTCTGATCGATGTGTGTATCGAGTGGGATGTGGCGAACGTGTTCTCTGATGTTTTTTAGCTCATCACGCCCCACGCCATTCGGGTGCAGACGCCCCCAAGACACATCCCTGGGGTTGTGGAGGTCACCCTCTCCTACAAGTCCAAACAGTTCTGCAAAGGAGCACCAGGGCGCTTCGTCTACACAGGTACACATCGTCCTTTTACCGGTTCTACGGCTGTTTGTTTCACTAATCCCGCTGTTTGTTTCCTCTGTCGATGCTTTGGAGATGCAGATCATTTGGCTTTTATCGCAATTATCCACTCACTCACTCACTCACTCACTCACATTTAGCAGGCTCAGGTTTCTGCAAGCTATTGTTTTTGGAAAGGGAGGAAACTGGCCCCATCTTTAACATGTCTTCCCTGACTCTGATGTGTGCAGCAACTACATCACACTATGAGCGGCAGCTTATGGAACAAGGTGAGGAGGAGGACTGACTTCAGTACTTGCCTCTGCTTAGGCTAGCTTCACTGAGTGAGTTAGCAAGCGAAGCAAACTTTTTAAGTAATCGCTATTTTGACAGTGGAAAATCAGACTTTTCTCAAAAAGGTTACTTTAGACGCCGTTTTTGGTCAAAACCCAATGTTATTTCACTGCCTTGACACGCTGTGGTGCAACAGCTGCATAGCGTTGCATAAGTGGTGCTATGGAAGAGTGGAGCGTCACGTCAGTTTGTCCTTGTATCACTGTATCATTGCCTTTTCAGCATGAATGTTTCCCCAAGTTGCTGTTTTCGTTCCTCCGTCACATCCTTCACTCCTGGCCAGCGTGCTCTCCAGCGTCCGTCGCTCCACGCTGGAGTATCGCGTCGCACGATCGATGCTTTTCAGCGGCCGATTATTCATCGGAATAATCCAAGATGCCATTCAAAGTAGCGCGAAAGGTCAGATGAAAGACTGTTTAGCGCGATAAGAAAATGTCACGGCGTCGGCCGTATAGGAAGGGCCGGTGTTAAGGCTTTCTGTTAAACATGAGGTTTATCTCCCCGTGCATTTCGCCCTGTCTTTGTTCAACACTTCTTCATTGGCAGGCGTGGCGCGTACGAGCGGCGCGGGAAGACGACACAATAGGCCGGCAGGGCCCTGTCTTACCTCGGACCATTCCTTTGCAATGCTAATGTCCGCGCAGACGGGCGAGCGCACCATTTGACTGACAGCGGAGCAGCACATTTATGCTTTTTCCCTTTCTCCAGGAAATGTACATCGTGAATAGATCTTACTTACAAAAGCAGTCGTGGAGGAAAAAACGTGGCGCCGATGGTAAAGGGCTGAATAAGAATGCGCCGGCGGAGCGGCCGAGCTTCCTTTTGTCGTACGCAGTGGTCTTAACGTGACGTCCGAACGAAACATGTGACTGGGTGACAAACGATGACTTATCGTGGTCCTATAGAGTGCATCGCTGCATGTGTGCACATATATTATAACTTTATTTGTGAAAGGTCGAGTTGTTCATAGGACTGTTTTTTACAAGACAATGACACTTTCCCCTGATTTTGGGTGATCCAAATTCTGTTTCTTCTGTTCAGAACTGGAGCTGCAAGGCTTATGATGGCAACAAACAATCTTCTTTCCATAAAAACATCCTCAGAACATCTCTCACACCGCATCCAACTCTTCATTAAGGGGATGCAGACTTGTGGATGTGGTTTAGGACACAGTATGACTCACTGTGAGCTATGAAAATGGACCTACATGCAGCTGTTTCTGACAGCACCAGGGCTGGAGATGTTCACACTTCATAGGGAGGCAGATCTTGGATCTCCATAATTGGGATGAAAGGATTCTAGATCCGCTTTTCTGCTCCTGAGGCGGTTTGCGAAAACAGACCCTGTTGTTTAAAAAGGCTGTTTTGGCTACAGAGTGACGGTCGGTAGCTCACGGCAAGTCATACTGTGTCCTAAACCACACCCACAAGTCTTCTGTTCCACCTGAATGAAGAGCTGGACTGGGTTTGAGCAGGTTGAGTGGAGTTTTGGTGATGTAAGGTTTGGGTCACTATTACTTTTGTTACTGTTAGCAACATTAGCCTCATAGCTCCAAATGTGGACGAAGAGAAAACAGACATTGATGATAATGGGACTGTCATAGAGATGCTGTGGATGTGAGAGCGGTTCGCATTAGTCAGAGACGTATCGAGAACTTCCAAGAGGCCTCGAGTGACGTTCTCCCTCAAGATATCAGTCCACTTGTTGGAAATCAAAACGGCTGATGTGTTTAGACGTCAGTCCAGCTCCTGAAGGACCAGCCAATTGGTGAGCTCACTTATGTAGACATCGTAAAGTCTGATTGGATCATTTCAAGCCTTTCAGTGCTTCATCATGAGTGTAGCCTTTCGTCAACAGGTTTTACACTGCCCCCTGATGGGCTAAAGAGCTCAGAGAGCTCACAGCTCTTAAATATGTTAGAGAGAAGTAGAGAGAATTTGCGTTTTTTTAGCTGCGCAAATTTGTAATGCGACTTTTTAAAACCTCCTTGACTATTAGAAAATGCTTTCTCTCCCTATTCCAATCCAGTTCCAGTTCAGTTTTTCTCTGAGCACAGCAAATGTCCATGCATATTTCAGGCAGGGGATGAGCGTCGGAACACGAATGCATCTTAATTGTGGTTCCCAAGAATGTGGCGGGTTTTCTTGGACACAAAACATGGGGCAGGCTTTTAAATACTGAAGCAGGCAGGCGTCGTGGAACGAATCGAGAGAGAGAGAGAGAGAGAGAGAGAGAGAGAGAGAGAGAGAGGCAGAGTGCATCCAAGAATCCAGTGATGTCTTTCTCGCCAGGGAATTTCTCATCAGCCCTCGGTTGCTCCTCTCTCAGCCTCATTTTCAGCCAACTGCTTCCAAATGAACACAAGCCAGCTTGACATGTTTTGGAAGACACACATTTAGGTCATTAGAAAATTAAGGGTTTCGAGTCAGAGGGAGGAAAAAGAGGCGAGAGAGCGCGCGAGGAACGCACTGGCAAATGGTACTGGCACTACTGCGTGGATTCAGATTGTTTCCTTATCGCTCGCCTTTTATCTGTCATTCGCTAATGATAATGGGCCCCAGAAAGGCATCAAAGAAGGACACATGTGCTCATCCGGCAGATTACACTTCCATTACTGTATCAGAGGATGAGTGGGGAGATCAGACGCAGGCTTTGCCACGTCAGCCGGAAAGTGGAGGGATCAGCAAGTGGCCTTCATTACAGAATAACCCGAGCGATCAGACAGTAGCGAGATCAGACTCGGGGCATGTCGCGTCGGACAGAGAGATCAGACAGGCAGTGCTGCTCTGTTCGACAGCGGGGCTTTAACACTGTTAACGGGAACTGAGCTGCCTTTCTGTGATGTCACACAACCCACCACGTCTCTATACACCGATCAGCCATAACATTAACACCACTGACAGGTGAAGGGAGTAACATTGACTCTCTAGTTATTTCATTACAGTGACACGTGTCAAGGGGGTGGGGTATGTTTGGCAGCAAGTGAGCAGTCAGTTCTGGAAGTCGATGTGCTGGAAGCCAGAGCGTGAGGGTCTGAGCTATTTTGACAAGGGCCTTATTGTGAGTCAGAGCATCTTCAGTACGGAAGGTTTTGTGGAGTGTTCCAAATGTGCAGGGGTTGGTACAACAGGGTTATGGGCACCCAAAGCTCACTAATGCATGTGGGGAGTGAAGGCTAGTCCGTCTGGTCTGGTCTGGTCCTATAGATGCCCATTCATGCTAAAGCTATAGGGAGGGTTTCAACCTGCATTGCTTCGTGAATGAGCCACAGTTTGTAGCCAATCAGAAGAGAGCTAATTTACACAAATCAGTTTTAGCCCCAGAAACAGCAAGTTTTATATCTTAGGGAGGCTTCAAGGCCCGTTTAAAAGTCCACCAACTCTTCTTTTAACGCATTCTCAGATCCTCTCCTTCCCCACCCTGGAGAGATCAGATATGCGAATGCTCCGCCAGATCAGATAGTGGTCCTGCAGTATCTGAGAAACGTGCTGCTGGTGCAGTGTGATGACGGTAATGTGTTAATGTAGCTGCAGGCAGAGATCTGATAGCCTGAATACAGATAAAGCTCTTATAGGCCCCAACATTCTCACTGTGCCCACCCCTGGAGTAACATGCTTTTAAACAAGCACACCAAAGCACCTAGTAGGTTAGTTTTTCATGTTCCCTTCTACTTCTCGTGCACTTCATCTCACTACCTTACTTACAGTGCCACATATCCACAGTACATGTTGCAGAGATGAGGTTTAAGATCATTTAAGGTCGTTTCTGAACACCTGGGGCCCTTCAGTGACTTGCCCCTGACAATATTTAGTACACGAGAATGAAGAAAAGTTAGGAGGACCCATGTTCCCCCTGAGATCCTATACTCCTCATGATGGGGTAGATTGTATGTACCAAGAGCGGTCATGACCATTTTCTGACCTCTCTTTGTCCCTTAGAACTAAACAAGCTGTATTTGTGGCGTGCTGAAGCCTTTCCCAGGGCTCTTGGGGAAAAAGGTGGAGAAACACCCTGGACAGTGTTCCAGTAACATGCAAACAGGCTGGGAAACTAACCCAGGTACTTCTGCCTGTGCTGCCCCAATATTGGATCCCAGCAAAAATGTGCAAACAGGCTGGGAAACAAACCCAGGACCTTCTCCCTGTTTCATCCCTATGCTAGATCTTGGTGAAAACTTGCAAACAGACTGGGAAACAAACCCAGGACCTTCTCCCTTTGCCGTTATAATATTAGATCCCAGCAAAAACATGCAAACAGACTGGGAAACGAACCCAGGACCTTCTCCCTGTGCCACCCCAGTACTAGATCCCAGCAGAAACAAACATGCAAATGCCACAGCCATCCATGGATGGAAGTCCAAGAGAGCGAAGTTGTCCTTCCTCTCACTTGATTGGTAGTATGGCCCTCCACCTCATCACTCCAGCCAGGGTGGGTGTCTCTTAGCTGACATAATAGACCTGGCACTTAATGTTCACCTCCAAGCGTGGTAAAGCTGCCCAGTGATGCAGTTCGGCGAGAAGACAGGAAGCGTATGCAGCCCTTCATCCTCCCAGCTCAGCAGACCTGGCTATCAGGTGGAATTTCGCATGTGATGAACCTGTTGATACACAACATGTACCACCTCATTTTGACCTGGATGTATTATTACAGCCTCTCTCTCTCTCTCTCTCTCTCTCTCTCTCTCTCTCTCTCTCTCTCTCTCTCTCTCTCTCTCTCTCTCTCTCTCTCGCTTGCTCGTTCATTTCCTGTCTCCCACCTCTCTCTAACCTACTGCCCTTTCTCTCTTTCCTTCTGTCTCTTTTCCTTTACCCGCCTCACTCATCTATCTCCGCCGCAAACCTCCAACACCCCCCCTCCCCGTCTCTGGAGGCTGCACACCCCCCTCCCAGGTGTACGCTGCAGGGAGGGAAGCAGGCAGAAAAGAGTGAGACGAGCCTGAGGGTATCGACTTTCCTGGGAAAACATCTCTCGAAAAAAAAATCAGTAGCCAAATACTGCAATAACTCAGCCGTCATTGATCCCGCTTTCCTCCACGGTCACATTGATCTACACATTACAAGCCCTCAGACTGGCAGCATGGATCCGGCCGGCTCTGAAACAGCACTCCTAATCAGGAATAAATTACTGCCTCTGCTGCAGGGAATAATAATAATCACAATAACCAAAAATAACAACAACAACAACAATAATAATAATAATAATAATAATAATAATAATAATAATAATAATAATAATAATAATAATAATGATAACAACAGACTATCCGAATTTTGACATTTGGCATTTTAATAGCATTCTAGCCCTAAGACTTCATTATAGCATTATTACTTTATTATAAATTCAGAAATCTCTGAATCTGTCTGTGTGCAACACTTAATCATTACGTTTACAGTAGCCCTGTAACAGCCTGGATGACTGGAGTGTATCAGGACACGCTCCAGTGGCATTAATAAACACCACAGCTGGGAGATGAGTGAGCTTCAGGGGGGCACAGTTCCCCTGGGCCCATACTGCAGGTCCATGCCTGCCCAGTGCCTCACAGGCAACAGGGGGTGGCAGCTGAGGTGTTAAGATAGGCCCTTTGTGAGGGAGGTGCTGAGCAAGTTGAACTACTGGGTTAGGCCCTTTGGGTTAGGCCATTTGTGCAGAAGGTGATGGATTTGGCGAAAGGCAGAACTAGCATTGCGCTACACCAGGAATGGGGAACTCTTGTGTTGAAGGGGCTGAATTTTCCATGTTTTGGTGAATCTTTAGCATTGAGTTTAGTTAGATGTGACAGACCTTTTGGGTGGTAAGTGTTGAGCTAGGAGAGTGTAGCAGTGTTGTTGGGTTATACCAGTTTTGTGGATGCCGTTGGGGTTAGTGAGGCATAGAGGTACTGTTGGGCTGGACCCTTTGTGCAGATGGTGTTGGGCTTGGTGAGACATATCGGTCTTGTTGGGTTAAACCATTTTTGTGAATGTTGTTGGGCTTGATCATGGGCCTAGCATAAGAAAAACAGCCAACAACAATGATGTGCATGGCAGAGTAGCAAGGACAACACAACATTTCTGCCCATTTAGAGTTTGTTACCTGTGGACAAATCCACAAGTCTACTGGAAAAATTGGTTTTGTGAACAGATTATGCCAAATAGAACATTTTGGTTTAAATAAGAGATGCAATTTTTTGAGAAAAAACAGCGCTGGATGCTGGCATAAGGAATCTGTGAAACATGGTGGTGGTAGTATCATGGTTTGAGCCTGTTTTGCCATCATTGATGGAACAATGAATTCTGAATGATTCCAGTGAAATCTAAAGGAAAATATCAGGACATCTGTCTGTGAACTGAATCCCAAGAGAAAGTAAAAGCAAGACAGTGACCCTAAGTAAACAAGCAGTTCTACTGAAGAATGGTTAAAGAACCTCTGGATTACACCATGTATGTGGATAACACTAGTCTGTAGCAGTTGTGTTGGGTTGGGCCCTTTGTGTGGAAGGCAGTGCAGAGAGAGTGGAAGGGTTTATCGTGGAAGCAGATGGGGTCTCCACCATCTCCCAGGCCACCTGCTCACACAAACAGGAAGATTACAGGTACAGGTAGCAGGGGCTCAGAGCGTCCCAGCAGCATCACTGGGAAAAGAACATGTGGAGCAGGATGGCCCGGGGGGGTGCAGTCTTAAAGGACCCCCGAGGCACCACGATTACATATGTTCCTTGAATGAATGAGTACCTGCCATACTGTAAAGAGGTGATTTGCTGAGCTGAGTTTACATTAGCAGTAAAAACAGATTCCCTCGTCTCAGCTGAGTTCCTTAATTAAAGGGCCCACATCCTTTATTTTACCTCTGTCAGATTTGTGTAGCTTTTATGTCCCAAAACTTGTATGTACCATGTTCCAAT
>JBBPDA010000030.1:3940899-3953142 GCA_037974385.1 Arnoldichthys spilopterus
ACACACACACACACACACACACACACACACACACACACACACACACACACACACACACACACACATACACACAGTTCTCCAGCAGAAAGAAGGAAAACATCCCTCCTTTCGTTTTTTCCCTTCATTCCCTTTCCTCTTTTTCGCGGAGCGACCGCTGCCAAACATGGCTCTTCACTGGGAGACGAGCGCGGTGAGGAACACTTCAGCGAGAAACACACACACACACACACACACACACACACACACACACACACACACACTGAAAGCACTCTTTACACCTGCTTCCCTTTTTCATCTGTCTCCATTTTTCTGAGGGAGGCAGGATGTTTGCCTTGGCCGAGCGCGGCCCCATGACTTAATCCCTGGGCGCTATTGTTAAATTTTCGAGAAAAATAATGAAAACCAAATGTGGGGATTGGGTTTCGGGCCCGAGCTTTAACAACGTCGAATTTCCAGCCGTCCGGGCCAAATAATTCACTTATGTTTCCCTTGTAATAATACGCCAAACATGAGATCTCTGCTCTGTCAAATCTGGTAAGTATCAAATCCACGGTATCGATAGGAAAACAGTTTTAATAACCAGGCCTGAGAAGAGGAGGAACACCTCTCACCTGGAAGTGATTAGGCAGAACAGGAAATGGAGAGGGAGAGAGAGAGAGAGAGAGAGAGAGAGAGAAAGAGAGAGAGAGAGAGAGAAGGCTCTCGTCTCCCCCGGGGCGGCACAAATATGCAGATTCATCAGAATCCACACAGGAGAGACAGCTCCTCCAAACGGCTGCTCAGAAGACACCGCGCTGCCAGTGTTATGGAGAGAACGTTATCATTTCATACCAATATTTTCACACCCACGGATGAAACGGAGAAACCCACAGAACACAGTTTATACGTTTTTCGCGAAAACACAGATCAGCCATAGCATTAACACCACTGACAGGTGAGGTGTGTAACGTTGACTCTCTAGTTATTTCATTACACTGGCACCTGTCGGGGGGGTGGGACATATTAGGCGACAAGTGAACAGTCAGTTCTTGAAGTCGATGTGCTGGAAGCAGGAACGTAAGGATCTGAGCCATGAGTCAGTGTCTCTAAAACTACATGTCTTGTGGAGTGTTCCAGGTGTGCAGTAGTTAGTACCTAGCAGTAGTGATAACTGGTGAATCGGCAACAGGGTCACGGGCACCCAAGGCTCACTGATGAATGTGTATTTTATATATGTCAGTTGCCATAAAACTGACTGAAGTGAAATGATACACAAGACAAAAGCAGCATTTATAAAAATCAGCCATAGTTGAAGACGTTTGCCATGGCCCACTTGGTCCCCACCATTTTTGTCATGACCTGTATGGTCCCCAAAACTTTTTGCCATGGTCTGTATGGTCCCTAACACTTTTTGTCATGACCTGTATAGTCCCTAACACTTTTTGCCATGGTCTGTATGGTCCCTAACACTTTTTGTCATGACCTGTATGGTCCCTAACACTTTTTGTCATGACCTGTATGGTCCCCAACACTTTTTGTCATGACCTGTATGGTCCCCAACACTTTTTGTCATGACCTGTATGGTCCCCAACACTTTTTGCCATGGCCCACTTGGTCCCCAACACTTTTTGTCATGACCTGTATGGTCCCCAACACTTTTTGTCATTACCTATATGGTCCCCAACACTTTTTGTCAAGACCTGTATGGTCCCTAACACTTTTTTGTCATGAGCTGTATGGTCCCTAACACTTTTTGCCATGGCCTGTATGGTCCCTAACACTTTTTGTCATGACCTGTATGGTCTCCAACACTTTTTTGCCATGGCTCAGTTGGTCCCCAACATTTGTTGCCATGCTCCAGTTGTCCCCAACATTTTGTGCGATGACCCATGGCCTTCATTGGTGGGTTATCTTATATTTAGTTTATAGAGCATGTGTTTTAAACATATTACTGAACACAATGACGGACGATTGGAGCCTGTGAACTTTTGTAAGGTAATGTAGGCAATTCCTGATACCACAGCTGGCTAATTTGCACACACACATCCCAGCTACTCAGGTCTGGAACTTTTCAAGGTCTGCTATGTTTTCCTGCGTAGCAGATCTGGAGCTGCGGCGAAGTCACGGTTGGCGAGGCGGAGGGCACACTGGGAGGTTTTCTTAGCCAAATGGAGGAGAAGAGCTCGCCTGTTGAAATTCAATGAGCAGAAGACAACGTGATCATCTCCCAGGTCCAAATCAGAGCTAATAAATCAATGCACAGCCTGGGTGTGTTCACACGCTGCATCCCTCAGCTCCACACTAAAACAAATGGATTCTGCATGCTTAATGAGCAGGAGGAGATGGGGACGCCATGGAGAGGGCAAAAAAGGAAAGGGGGGAGAAAAAAAGAGAAGAGAACAGAAGAGAAAAGAAGAGATGAAAAAGATAGAAAGAGAAGAAAAACTGGAGAGGAGAAGAAATGAGGATGGAAAGGAAGAAAAGAAACAAAGAAGAGAATAAAAGGGAATGATGAGACCATAAATAAGGAAAAAGAAGAAGAAAATAGTAGAAAAGAATATACAAGTGTGGAAAGGAAGAACAGAGAAAAAAAGAGAGGAAAAGTGAAGAAGAAAACTGTAAAAATAAATAAATAAATAATGAGGATGGGGAGGAAAAAAGGAATTTAGAAAAGAATATACAGAGGAGCGTGTGAAGCAAGAGGGGAAAAAGAAGAAGAAAATGAGAGAAAAGAAGAATGATAAGGAAGAAAAGAAACAAGAGAAGAAAAGAGAGGAGAACTGAAAAGCTGTGAAGAGAAGACAAGAAAAGAGACATGAAAAGAGGAGAAAAGAAAATAAGAGTTCAAAGAAGAGAAGAAAAATGCAGAAAACTGAAGAGAAGAGAAAAGACATGAAAAGAATAGAAGAGAAAGGAAGAGACAAGATCAAAGAAATGAGGAGAAGAGAAGAGAGATGTGAAGGGAAGAGAAGAGAAGAGAGGAGACATGAAGAGAAGAGAAGACAAGAGAAGAGAAGAGACATGAAGAGAAGAGACATGAAGAGAAAAGAAGAGAAGAGACATGAAGAGAAGAGACGAGAAGAGACATGAAGAGAAGAGACGAGACGAGAAGAGACGAGATGAGAAGAGACATGAAGAGAAGATAAGAGAAGAGACAAGAAGAGCAGAGAAGAGACATGAAGAGAAGAGAAGAGACAAGAAGAGCAGAGAAGAGACATGAAGAGAATATAAGATACATGAAGAGAAGAGACAAGAAGAGAAGAGACGAGATGAGAAGAGACATGAAGAGAAGAGACGAGACGAGAAGAGACGAGACAAGAAGAGCAGAGAAGAGACCTGAAGAGAAGAGAAGAGACATGAAGAGAAGAGACATGAAGAAAAGAGAAGAGACAAGAAGAGCAGAGAAGAGACGAGAAGAGAAGAGAAAAGACAAGAAGAGCAGAGAAGAGACATGAAGAGAAGAGATGAGACATGAAGAGAAGAGACATGAAGAGAAGAGAAGAGACAAGAAGAGCAGAGAAGAGACATGAAGAGAAGAGAAGAGACATGAAGAGGAGAGAAGAGGATGTAACTAATACCGCTGATGGGACGAGCAGACATGAGCTCCTGCCACCTGCCAAAAGCGAGCAACTGTGGCCAAGTCAGGGATTTGGCTGAGCGTCTGTGGCCGTGGCAGAGGAGAGTTCGTGTTCTCTGGCAGATTTACAGCACTCAGGGAAACACAATGTAGCTTCCGCAGCACCCAAAGACATGTCGAGGATAACTAGAACAGCAGATCGTAAAGCCGGGGCTAGCCACGGCTCCAGGCCTCTCTGAATGTCAGGCTTATTTAGCGAACGGGAGGTGATGAAGGGAACAGATGAGGATCCTTCAACACCGGGGCTGTGAAACGCATCTCAGACTCTGGACCACATGAGTCGCTGTAAAGACTCAGGTGCCACTTCACTGTGTCTGGACTGAAATATCAGCATCAGGAGCCAGTAGCACTTTCTCACAGAGGCCTTCTATTGTACAGATGCTTAGAGCTTCCAGTGGCACACATTAGGGGGGGCTGAGATATATTAGGCAGTGAGTGAACAGTCAGTTCTTGAAGTCAATGCTGGAAGCAGGAGCATAAGGATCTGAGCCACTTGGACAAGTGATGTTCTAGACGACTGAGTCAGAGCATCTCCAGAACGGCAGGGCTTGCTGAGTGTTCCAGGTGTGCAGAGTCATGGGCATCCAAGTCTCATTGATGCTGCAACAGTTGGTAGCTCCCCTGCTGCTTTGAGGAGGAGAACAACCACACTGTGCTGGACACCAACCTTCCAGGACCGGATCTGCCCGCCCCCCGAAATCGATATAAGCAATAGAACGAGAGGTTCTTCTGCTAAAACTCGACGGCTCTCTCCTCGGTTCCTCCCCGGACTCCTCCAGCTCGTCTCGAACAAGCCCGCTACAGTTTACAAGCATCGCGGTGAGCGTGTGAGGCCAGGAAAAGGCTAAAGTCATTTATTTTTTATTCCGGGTTTGATCTCTGGCTGTTGAATTACACTCATGAAATATAAACTTATTACACGCTTTATCCCTTCAGCCCGCGCTGGTCTGTGTGATCAGTGTGGCAGGAGCACAGCCGTCCGCTTTCCTTCAGCGCAGTCTTGCTTGAGAGCTGTAGAGCAATGTGGAAACACAGCAACATCTTGCAATGTTTGACTTTCCAATTTTCATGTGTTGTGCCTGGCTCTGAATCGGGTTCACGCGAGGGAACGGGCGAACATCAAACACGCTCCTGTTTCTCGCTAAGGCTACCACCACCATTAACAAGTCAGAGCCTTCACAACCCATTCTAAACAGCGTCAACCACAGCCTTCATCATCCCCTTCACTCGCCACGTCAATGCCTCTGACACGCAACATCATAATAATAATAATCATCATCATCACAATAATAATAATTATATATATATAATATTTAGACTTATACACCACATTTCTCAAACACAAGGATGCTTTACATACTGGGGAAAATAAATAAATACATTAATTAATTAATAAATACATGAACAATTATTTATTAACAAATGAATAAATTAAAAAAAATCATTAAATGAATGAATGAATAAATAAATACATAAATAAATGATTAAATAAATAAAAGAATGGATGAATGGATGAATGATTCACAGCATTGTTTAGCATTGTGTAGGGACCCATTGTCTTTATACTGTTACAAAACACACAATTCTGTAGAAGTGTGGACATTTTGCTTTTCAAAATGCAAATTTCTGTAGAAGAAGTAAAGAATACAGTGAAGTGACTCATTGTCACTGTGAACACACTCAAGCACCACAACGAAATGTGACCTTTGCATTTAACCCATCACACGTGCTCACGTGGAGAAGGGCAACCACCAACAGTGCCCGGGGAGCAGTGTAGTGGTGTGGTACCTTGCTCAAGGGTACCGCAGTGGTGCCCAGGCCAGGACTCGAACCTGCAACCTTCAGGTCCCAAAGGCAGTGTCCTAACCACTACGTCACCACCGCCCACCAATGAGGGCCATGAGTCATGGCACAAAATGTAAAAAAAAAGATCAAGGTTGGGGTTCACGCTTGCTTTTATAAGGCTCCACAAAAGGCTTCTGGAGTTGTGTCAAGAATCTTCGGCTTCAATAAAGAATCATGGTTTGTAAAAACCTGAGGGGTCTTGCACCTGCCCCTTTTGCCCTTTTGCCCTCACCAACATCAACTGTATCCCCTGTTTACAAAGCCACCAGCACTAGTGAATCAAAAAAATTTGTTTGCACCCTAGATTTAAACACCCGCCCCTCTACGGGTGTCGGCCTTGATAAAGACATCTCTGTATATGGTGAACCCTCAGAAAAAGCATGATCTAAAGATTCGTTTAACAGCTCTTTCTAGAACCTTGGGGGAGAACCACCTTCATTTCTGAAAGTAGCTTTGGGTTCCTAAGGTGAGGACTGGGGTCGGGTCACTGATGTTCAGATCAGGTTTAAGTTACAGTAACAAAGACGTCAGTGGAAGTCCCCACAAATGTAGCAAAACCAATGCGAGTGTGTGTCTGTCTGTCTCTGATTGGCTTGAGACCATTTGCATGGTTGCAGGATTGTAAGAAACACCACTCAGGCATTGTGGGATATCTCCAGAGGAACAATGCCAATTATGCTCAGAGGCCGATGCAGTGCAGTGTTAGTGCTACTGTACGGCCAGCGTAAACAATGTGGACGATGAAGAACTGTCCTTTACCCTCACTGTTACCTCGCTGTCCACATCTTTCCGCTTTTTCCAGACCTAGTGAAATGATTATTTATCACTGTAAACACATTTGACCCATCAGTGTAGGAGCTCTGGGCAGCTGACATGGCCAGTGCCTGGTGGAGCAGTGCTTGGGGGGGTTGGGGGGCTGCTCGGCCTTTACCAGTCTGGGATTTGAACCAGTAACGTTCAGATCACAGGAGCAACCACCTAACCGTTACACCACCACTGCCCCAGTCTGCAACTCTAGTCGAAAGGGATTTTCCCCACAATTTTCTTTCATTGAGGAAAAGGTCCCAGCGGAGAGTGTGGGAAACAAGTGAGCGAAAAATAATAACACATATGTATTTAAGATACAATTTCTATTGTGATATAGGGACATTAATGCAACACAAACAGTAGAAACTGGTAATTATGCGTAAAAAAAAAAAAAAGAGCGAAATGTAAGAGCATGCAATAACACGCCGTGTACTTTTGCCTCCAAGACCTTCTCCTCATAGATGAATCCCACAGGGACGTCTTCTCCTCCGGGAGCGTTCCAGCCTGATTGGGAATGTTTATACAGCGAGTGAACTCCGAAAGCGCCCTGGTAACGGATGCTAAGCGAAGTGCTCTGCGAAAGCGCTCGAGCAGGCCGCGAAAGGAAAACTCGGCCTCGTATGGGTTTCGCCTAAAGTCGACCGATGAAGGACTTTCTGAAACAAGGGGCTGGAGATGACTCAACTTTCACAGCGGCCATATAAACATCCACCATCACTGCCCCCAGCTCCATCAGTCCGTACGCTCGGCCGTATAAAAAAAATAAAATAAAATAAGAAAATCCCCTCCGGGAACGCGGAGAACGTACGAGAGTTCCAGCCTGGCAAGGACTAATATTAAAACAACGAAGGCCCATAATTATCATAGAATTCCAAAGAAGTGCGGCCCTTAATTAGGCCACACAGGATCCTCCTTATAAAGTATGGATGTAATAAATAAGCCATTAGATGGGCACTAAAGGAGCAGGAAATAAAAGCAGCGCAGGAGTGGGGAGAGATTGGCCCCGGCTCAAAGACTGATGGGGTGTGATGAGGAGGACTGAGGCCCAGGGGTAAGCAGAGTCCATCCCTACCCGCGAACGCTCCTCGCTGCTTTAACTCTTCTCGTACTGGCTGCTTTTTTATAAGGCTGCACCACGTCCACACCTACACGCTCTGTGCTATTCCCCCGTTGCGGAGAGGGCATTCAGAGTTGGGATGAAGGGCGAATGATTGTGTAAATGGAAAGTGCTGCTCTGCATGAGATTTTATGTTAATGCCAGGAATTTCTTTCAAGTATTTGGGATGTTCGATCCAAACTGGATATGTATAATGTGCTATAATGTCACTAACATCACCGACAGCTGAAGTGGATAATAACGACTCTCTAGTTATTTCATTACAATGGCACCGGTCAGGGGATGGCATATGTTAGGCAGCAGGTGAACAGTCAGTTCTTGAAGTCAATATGCTGGAAGAAAAAGTGTAAGGATTTGAGCCACTTGGACAACGGCCTTGTTGTGACGTTCTAGAGCATCTCCAGAACAGCAGGTCTTGAGTAGTGTTCCAGGTGTGCAGTAGCCAGTACCTACCAAAGGTGATCCCAGGAAGGACAACTGGTGAATCAGCGACAAGGTCATGAGTGCCCAAGGCTCACTGATGTATGTGGGGAGTGAAGACCCGCCCATCTGGTCTGATTCCACACACTGAACCACAGCCAAAGCCATTCCAGTAGCATCAGGGGAGACCCACTAGATGTTAAGCAGGTGGTGTTAATGTTATGGCGGATCGGTGTATTTGTATGCAATGGAAACACACACTAATGTATGTAGCCAGCAAGGGCCTGTTGGCTGTGAGGCTTAGCAGTAAGCGATCAGTTCTGTTGGCATTATTTAGCTCCTGTGTCTGGGCGATGCCTGCTGCAATAGCCTTATTAAGGGCTGCTTTGAAGTTTGAGCAAAATCTCATAACTATGAAATGATCAAACTTCTCCTAAAGGAACCCTACGGTTTTATTAGTTTTACAACTGTGGACTTTTACGAATGTCCGTCTCCCCACAGCAAGTAAAAGAACAGCAAAGTTTAATGGCTAACCAAAGGAATCGGGAGAACTTGAGGCTGATTATGGCAATAACTCTCACAGATACTAATTACAAATGGCTGTAAAAATAAGTCAAACCGGTCATGCTAATGAACACACAGGGGACCTATTGTTAAAATCCATTAAAAAAAAGTTTGATTCCCTCCTCTTTTGTTTCCGTTTCCTCCCCCCGAACCAGTGTCATTTTTATCAGGCCTCGCGCTACAAATTTCGCTCTTAAAGGTCATTATGCTGTCAACATTGCCAGAGTCAATTATTAATTATGAACGAATGAATGAATTAATGAGCCAACTTAAACACAACACATATGAAAGGAAAATGGGGGAAAGAACCAAAGAAAACTCATTTAAAACTTTGTTAATTAGATCCATTTTCAATTCGCTCAATCACAGGGATGGTTAAGCCCTAATTAACACCAGCGAATGGCGCAAAGAGGTGCAAGTGCTCACTTTACCTTGTGGCCTGTTCAAATAGTGAAAGTGACAATTTGTCATTGGGGACGTCACACATAAGTGTGTCCCAATGGACCTTTAACCCATCCACACGTGGAGCAACAGGGAAGCAGTGCAGCAGCACCTTGCACATGGGTTCCTCAGTGGTACCAGTGCTACCTGGAGCGGGACTTGAACCTGCGACTGTCTGGTCACATGGGTAAGACACTAACCACTAGGCTACCACTGCCCACTTTTAATGATTTAGAATGGGTCTCAAACGCAGGGGGGAGCTAAGGGAAACCACCTCCCCATCCGTGGCCAAGTTTACACGGCAAGCGCACTGGTTTGCGCAACCGGTAAGGGGAGGGGCAAGATGCGAAACTAGACGAGTTAGGAGGTTCTGTGCTGAAGAGAGGTGGAAAGACAAGTGCCAATGGAGAACGGGTGGGCTCACCGCTCCCAAACAGCACAGGATGTAAACAGGGTGTGCTGTTTGCTGGTGTACAATGCTAGCGTAGCTTGCTTATTATTAGCAGCCGTAAAGGCAGGGCTCTCAAATGCCCCCTGCTGACCTGTCCAGGCTCTAACCCTTACACCACTGTGTGAGGATGCTCTTTGAGTGAGTGACCAATGTGTGGGAACCTGTGCCCATCCCCAGAATGCGTTCCTTAAGGTCACGAAGACACCAGAAACATCTTAGTTCCTACCCATGAGATTCCAACCTGCTGGCTGCCATTCTCACTCAGTACATTAGATGCGTGCCCTCTGAGAACCAATACCCATACTCCTCATCATTAGGTCCATTCTGAGGAGATATCCCTGTTGGTCATGGACTGTCCTGGGAATCTTGTTATTCTAGGCTTATCATGACTAAGAGAACATAATGCATGTCTACTTGGGCATTCTTGCTGGGTTCTCCTGCTGTCAACACTGGTGCCTATTGCTATCCATGGTGGTGCAATCCTGTCAGCTGATCTGGAACAAGCGAAGGTCAGGCTCTAGGAGAACTCTAGGAATTATTTCGGAATGGTTTCATTCAATCATCACCATGTTTTAAAGAAAAGAGCAAAGATCTGACCACTGTAGCCTCAAATGAAGTTCTGGTGTCCCACTGGCTGATCTAGGGAAGCTCCTCATGAGACTTAACAGTCAAGGAGGTAGCTTGACTGACATTATGAAGGAGACCCCTGCGTACCAAGTAAGGACTCCACAGAGGTTTGTTTTGAGATGCGTGTTTCTACTTCCCAGTCATGTTTCTGGTTCCATGTCTCGGGTTCTATGTAACCTGTCTTCCCTTTGCTGCTCTGTGCACGTGTGGATGGGTTAAATGCAGAGGCCACGTTTCGTTGTGGTGCACTTTGTGTGATGGGGAGTATTCACAATGACAAATAGTCATTTTCACTTTTACCTCCCAGGTCTGTTTGCATCTACTCCACCACGTTGAGTGCGATGAAGAGGCAATATTTCGGCATGGCCCAGTCTTCATACATCACTCGGTTTTCATGGCACGTTTAAAGATGTGAGGATCAGCTGAAGTATTCGGAGAAGCCGACATCTCTCCGTTGACGTCCAATTACATCAGACATGAAAACAGTCAAAACAAAACAGAGCAGCTATGGGTTGCTCAGCTCGCTCAAGGGCCCGAGACTAGTGGCCATCGCCTGGGATTGAACCTATGACCTCAAGTGAAAAATTAAGTCCTTCCAATGCGGAGAGACCACCGTCCAATCGGGTGGGCAGCGGATGAAACTGTTCCCAGAATGGGACGGGCTTGTTTTCCTCTTACTGCAACACTCTCCAATTCCGTCTGCAGACTTCTGCTTTGCCATCCATTTCCTGCCCACTGCCTGGCTCTGGGGGATGCTAGACTCGACGGGGCGGGCGGCTTCTAATAAAAAGTAGTTGACATTTTAATTGCATTTTTTCTCATCAAGCAGTAATCTGCAAGATGGGCCTGGTGTCCCTTTAGAGACCAATAAGGATGATGTTATGATCAGTAATTTCTTTGATAAACACTCCGACACCCCCCCCCCCCCCATTGATCCAGAGCACACGGTATGTGGCGTTGGATGGATGGGGCTGGTTTACTGCTGAGCTCCACTGTTACAAGACGTTCTATTGGTGCATTTTGTTTCCATCTTTACACTTTACGATACATTGCCTTGTTTCGTTTGGGAGCCAGGGTGTTTACACAGACTGCCAGGTCTCTATCCACAGATATGATCTGGTGTCAATGTGTTTCACTGCATCCGCCATGGAAATACAGTGCACACTGATCGGCCATAACATTAACACCACTGACAAGTAAAGTGAATAACTATCGGCTATTGAGTTAATTCAATACAATGGCACCTGTCAGGGGAGTGTTATATATTAGGCGGCAAGTAAACAGTCAGTTCTTGAAGTCAATGTCGTGGTGGCTGGACGACTCAGTCGGCGCACCTCCAAAACGGCAGGTCTTGTGGAGTGTTCCAGCTGTGCAGTAGTTAGTACCTACCAAAAATGATCCAAGAAAGAACAACTGGTGATGAATTGTTGACTGTGTCATGGGCACCTGAGGCTCACTAATGCACATAGGGAGTGAAGGCCAGCCCGTCTGCTTCGATCCCACAGAAAAGTGATGCTGACTCTGATAGAAAGGGGTCAGAACACACAGTGCACCACAGTCAGAGCTGCTCCAGCAGCTGGAGGGACACACTCAGCGTTAGCCAGGTGGTCTTAATGTTATGGCTGACTGGTGCGTACACTAGTGTGCTGGGAAAGTTCTGAATTCATGTGGCTGCACTTGCCGGGTCTATTGTTTTAAACGAGGCCAAGGTGAGAGAGGTCGCAGACACACGGCGACCTGGGGATGTTGGGTGTTTGTTTGATTAGTCCACAAGCTCGTCGGGCCTGATAAACCCATGTCAAATTCATGTCCCCGCATATTGAAAATGAAGTGCTTTGAGCGGACATAATGCACTTAATGGATTATTTTGTCACGCTCATCTGTGAGGTACACAAAGACGGCTCAGGCATCTGCCCCTCTGTGTGGGAGTCGCGCTGGGCCGCTGAGATTTCGGACTTGTGCTGTTTGCTCCCAGAGGGACTGACGGGCCACAGGGCGGCTAATAGCTTTCAATTATGAGTTCCACCAACGTTCCAAACTAAATGTGCTCACTCCCTCGTTTTTTTGTGGTGTTTCAGCTCAATGTAACAGAGAGGAGCGCCATCCTGACAGCCTGCCTACATAAATGCTCAGGAGAGAGTTTGAGGGAAAGGCGTTAGCTTCGAGCTCTCACTCCTCATCACAATCACAACAACCAGAACATTGCAGAGCTTTAACCTGGCCGTACACAGACACACATATGTATTATATATACGTAAGTGTCTATATGTAATAATATGTCCCAAATGTATTTTACAGTATTATGTATATATAAATGTCTACATGTATTAATAATACGCCCCATATGTATTATAT
>JBBPDA010000030.1:3953242-3963427 GCA_037974385.1 Arnoldichthys spilopterus
ATGTAAGTATCTATATGTAATAACAATAAGCCCCATATGTATTATATATGTAAGTATCTATATGTAATAACAATAAGCCCCATATGTATTATATATGTAAGTATCTATATGTAATAACAATAAGTCCCATATGTATTATATATGTAAGTATCTATATGTAATAACAATAAGCCCCATATGTATTATATATGTAAGTATCTTTATGTAATAACAATAAGTCCCATATGTGTTATATATATTTAAGTGTCTATATGTAATAATAGGTCCTATATGTATTATATGTATGTTAATTAGTCCACAAGCTACATCCTGTTAATATCTATATGTAAACATACGTCCCATATGTATGTGAGTGTCTATATGTAATAATAACACGTCCCATATGTATTATGTATATGTGTCTATATGTTTATATATGTGTTATAATAATATGGTCTATATTGTCGCTGTCTAAAGAAAACCTGAATCATTTGATTTTAAAATTCATTAGTTTACATTAGATTAATGTAATCAAATGGGAAAGTGATGACACAGTGGTACACACCCTCCCAACGTTTTGTGAGCATCTCGCTGGGGTGAAATTCTACTGTTTGTTTTCATATTCACACAATAACTTTATGTATTTTCTGCGTCACTTTAATAAAGGGTCAATATGAGTAAATTAAAAAGTGATTCTTATTATTTTTATCGCATTTTACAAAACGTTTTTTCTTCCAAAAATGTTTTCTTTGCTGTAATAATATGCCTGATATGTTTCCTTTATGTAATAATTCTTTGTCCCATATGTGTAATTTAAGTAACACAAATAAAACTGGTCACTTTGAAGGAACTGACTCCGTTTCCCACACATTTCCCATCGTTCCTAGTGCGAATGGGAACAAATGTTTCAAATTATGCCCCTATTTGTCAATTCTGCCTCATTTCTCCCCACTGTTCTCCTTCACTTCGCTGGAAACCGAACGTCATGAACGTGAGCCCTCAACGTGTTCCGGGTTCACGGCAGAGGTCAGCCACGACGTTCCTCGCTGTTGTATTCCGACTGGCGCTCCGCTCCAACTTCCCGCCTCGCGTTGCTGCGGCTGTGATCCTGAAGTGAACCGGAGCCGCTCTTTTCGAGGAAAACTCCCCGACGGATTAGACAGCGGAGGAGGGAAAAAGCCGAGGGGTAATTGAGAGTCGTCTGCGAGGCTACAAACACCTCCACGTCTTTGGCTTCTGAGCTTAGCGGAGTTACAGGACTGAACGGCGGAAAAATCCAAGATCTTTCAATTACCGTTCTTTTCTTTTCTCCCCCCCCCCCCTTCCCTAATACGTCCTCTCCGTTTTTTCTCCTTCTGCATTTAAATTGGATGTGATCTCGGAGGAAATAGTTATCATTTTAATGACAGTCTCCATTCATTAAAACCCTCCCATTCTCCTCCGCGCGAGACCCTCTCAGGAGGCCGGCTGTTTGAGAGGCAGGCTCACACACACCGGCTCCGTTCAATTACCTCACTCCTCGGCCTGCCTCGCCGCGGCCCTCCGTGTGGCCCCTAATCCTGTCCTTAGGAGCCTCTCCTCGTCTCTGCGAACCGAGGGAGATGCGAAGACAGAAGAGTAAAGTGCACGTAACCCTTTCTACGCCACGCACAGACCAGCCATAACATTAGGACCACCTGCCTGACACTTGAGTGTGTTCCCCCTGCTGCTGGAACAGCTCTGACTGGGGTGCACTCTGTGGTTCCGACCCCCTTCTCTCAGAGTCAGCGTCACTTTTTACACCACAGTAGCTCTTCTGTTAAATCTTCACTCCCTAAATGCATCAGTGAGCTTCGGGTGCCCATGACCACCACCTGTCCTTCCTTGGATCACTTTTGGTAGGTACTTACTCCTGCCACCTGGAACACTCCACAAGAGCTGCCATTCTGGAGACGCTCTGACTCAGTCATCTAGAACATCAAAATAAGGGTCTTGTCAACGTGGCTCAGATCCTTTCGCTCCTGCTTCCAGCACATCGGCTTCAAGAACTGACTAATCACTTGGTTCACTTGACTAATAACATTTAAAAAAAAAAATGTAGGTCATGACATTGTACAGATGTCTGTTTCCCTTGGGAAAGTGAACAAGTGCACCTGAAAAACTCACTGAAGTTACTACACTGGACTATTATTGTACCACTGAGGGTAAAATCACATTGTTTGTACATATACAGAAACTTTTTCCAGTTGATTCAAATATTACAGACAATAAGATGTTTTAAATATATTAAATAATATATATGTATATTATAATATTAAATATTATATTCCTGACTCTAGAAGCTATTTTTGCAATGTTTTATTAATGATTTCTGCTTTTTTCTAAACACTGGCCTGAAAGTGCTGCTCTGAAACAGCAGCTCTGCAGTCACGCGGATGGACTCTTGCATTTTGGACCAAAACACTGGCACACGGGCAAAGAAACTGTTAAAAACTGTTAGAACTGTTGCTAAGACCTGCTAAAGGCTAGTTAGTTATTAATTATTTATTATTCTTTGTTATTATTTGTTATCATTACTTTGTATTATCTACTAATTATTTCTGCTTTGTCATGAACACTGGCCTGAAGGTGTTGCTCTGAAACAGCGGCACTGCAAACACACGGACAGGTTCTTGAATTTTGTAGCGGAACTTTAGCACAGGGGGAGGGAAACCTGCTAAAGGCTAATTCAGTGCTTTATTTTCCTAAGACTCAGAGGCAGATGACTAGCATAAACTACATTAGGGTTACAGTAAACGTTTGGCCACTGAATCCACATCTGTGAGCAGCTGGGAACTTTTTAGGGAAGAAAACGAGCAGCCGCTCCCATTTCGGTCATTTATACCGAGATTTCCCTCCGTTCGGTTCGGTGATTCAGTCATAAGCATCAAACTGGTAAAACCACACTACTCCACGTCCCCATACTGAGCTAATCCAGTCTGGACAGCAGCTACAAGGGCATAATCTCTTTATTGTCGTTACCAGTTCTCTGTTACTACAGCCACTTTCCAAACGGAGGAACTTTGCAGCTTTTAGAACCATTGGTGGATGTTTTTGTGTCCACACTGCAGGAACTGAGAACTCTTAGCACAAGGCCGGTACCTCTGGGCTGAGACTTTCTCACTTTCTTTACAGGAACCTTGAGGGGTGTAAGTGTACAGTGATTGGTCCAAATGGTGTACAGTGATTGGTCCAGACGTAAGTGTACGGTGATTGGTCCAAATGGTGTACAGTGATTGGTATTGGTCCAGACGTAAGTGTACATTGATTTGCCCAAATGGTGTACAGTGATTGGTCCAGACGTAAGTGTACATTGATTTGCCCAAATGGTGTACAGTGATTGGTCCAGACATAAGTGTACGGTGATTAGTCCAAATGGTGTACAGTGATTGGTCCAGACGTAAGTGTACAGTGATTTGTCCAAATGGTGTACAGTGATTGGTCCAGACATAAGTGTACGGTGATTGGTCCAAATAGTGTACAGTGATTGGTCTAGACATAAGTGTACGGTGATTAGTCCAAATGGTATACAGTGATTGGTCCAGATGTAAGTGTACAGTGATTTGTCCAAATGGTGTACAGTGATTGGTCCAGACATAAGTGTACGGTGATTGGTCCAAATAGTGTACAGTGATTGGTCCAGACATAAGTGTATGGTAATTAGTCCAAATGGTATACAGTGATTGGTCCAGACATAAGTGTACAGTGATTGGTCCAAATGGTGTACAGTGATTGGTCCAGACGTAAGTGTACAGTGATTTGTCCAGATGGTGTGCAGTGATTGGTCCGGATTAAAGTGTACTGTGACTGGTCCAGATGAAAGTGTATGTAGGTTGGTCCAGAGGTAAGTGTACAATGATTGGTCAAGACAAAAGTGTAAAGTGACTGGTCCAGATGAAAGTGAACAGTGATTGGTCCAGATGAAAGTGTACTGTGATTGGTCCAGAAGAACATGTAAGGTGTTTGCTGCAGATGTAAATGTACGTTCATTGGTCAAGACCAAAGTGTAAAGAGACTGGTCCAGATGAAAGTGAACGGTGAGTGCAGCTGTCGTTTTCTAACTGAACAACAGCTTGCTGCTAAAAAGCTGGAAAAAAACATGGACAGATGAATGGACAGTGAGGTCCCGGCTATATTGAGCCGATATATTACTGAAGAAATACAGGGCTGATCTCCTATGCGGACACTATACCAGCCATCTACCAGCTTCGGTCACTTCACCTCCTGGAGTACAAAACAATGAGGAAACACAGTGGGGAGTTCCTCTCAGTGAGTCTCAACAACTGCCTGAAAGCACCTGCTGTCATGTTCAGCGGCTGTTCCTCCACTGTCCCTTCAACAGCTCAGCGGATGAAACGAACAGTCACATTAAGGCAGTGTGGGGGGAGAGGGAGTGGGTAACACAAGGTAATGAGGTAATGAGATGAGAGTACGGTGGTGGTACTGTGGAATTCTGCTCCCCGACTGAATTATTGAGTGTTATTTGAGCGCGAGGATGAGTGCGGTTACCTCCGTAAAGGAAACGAGACGCCGGGGTTGAGCCTTTGTGGGCCTCATTAATGACTCTTAATCAGGGAGTTTCAAAGAGAATACGAGATCACATATCAGACGCATTAGGCCGTAATGATACACACCAAAAAATGTTCATTCGTTTGTTCCTCTAAATTTCCTCCAAACACAACGCGGATTCCATTAATTACGAGACGGAGGGAGGAGGAAAGGGGGAAAAAAACATATCCAGCGCTGCGATTTGCATTTTATGCCTGGTTCTTAAGCCGGCAAATGTGTTCCTTTTGTAAATAAATCCAAGAAGCAGCTTCCGCCTCACCTGTGGGCCAACAAAGACGCGTGTAGCAAAGAGGAGAGAAGAAACAACATTTGATCAGGGACTAATCGCAAATTTCACCCGAACACACTTTTAATATTTCAACTTCCCAAGCAATATGCAAATGGGGGCGGCGTAAAACCGCAGAGCGCATTAGGGAGTCAAAGCACACGGCGCGGTTTGCCGAGTTCGGCTTTATTCCTCGTGTAATTAGGACCCAAATGTTAATGAATTATGCTAATTCGGGACAATTAGCATATAATATTGGAGACAATCAACAATTAGCATATGCTATCGGAGACAATCAAAAGGGCCACGTTCCCATATGAGCGTCTGTATGGGCCGTATAGGAAGAGGTCGACACGAATGGGGGAATGGGATTTCACGGGAAACCCGGAAACTTCCACACATACGCATTTCTCTCGTTCTCTTTCTCTCTTCATCCCTCTCTCTTGTTCCCTCGTCCTCTCTTCTCCTCTCTCTTCTCTCTTGTCGTTTTCTCTCCCTTTCTCTCTGTCTCTCTCCCTCTATTTCTTTTTCTAACTTATTCTCTTTTTTTCTCTTTCTCTCTATTCACCCCACTCTTTTATTCTCTCCCTACCTCTCTTTCTCTCGCTCTTCCTTTCTCTTTTCTCTAACAGATTACCTCTCTCTTTCCTTCTCTACCCTCTTCTCTTTTCCTTTCTCTCTGTCCCTCTCTCTCTTTCTTTTTCTCTATTCTCCCTCTCTCTTTCTTTTTATTCCCATCACCCCTTCTCTTTCTCCCTCTCTCTCTTTTCTTTTCTCTTTTCTCACCTACAGACTACCTCTCTCTTTTTCCTCCTCTCTCTCTCTCTCTCTCTCTCTCTCTCTCTCACTCTTTCTTTCTCTCTCTCTCTCTCTCTCTTGTTTTCCAGTCTCTCTTGTCATTCTTGTCCATGCCCAAGTTGATGGAGCACAATCTTTTTTTCTGGATCATGATTATGTTCACAAAATCTTCACAGTGTGTAAACTCTAGCTGGTGCTTTTAAAAAAAAAAAAAATGCATCAGTGAGCCTTGGGTGCCCATGACCCTGTCACCGATTCACCAGTCGTCCTTCCTTGGATCACTGTTGGTAGGTACTAACTACTGCACACCTGGAACACTCCACAAGACCTGCTGTTCTGGAAATGCTCTGACTCAGTGTCTAGAACATCACCTGACAAAGTAGCTCAGATCCTTAGGCTCCTACTTCCAGCACATTGACTTCAAGAACTGACTGTTGACTTGCTGCCCACTATATATATATATATATATATATATATATAGTGTAAGTTGTGGGGACAAAATGGCTTTTGACCAAAAGTGCTGTTTGTCTTATCCTGATGTAGACAATTTCCCCAGCGATTATTTCACCAACAGCAGAAATTAAAATTTTTAATATTAACGCTGACACTGAATTTGTGCATATCGAGTATTTTGGAGGTAGTGTAGGCTGGGAGCACGGCACCAGGAACCCAGGGCAAACCTCCCACTGCTCCTGGTGAGTCAGCCACCCTCTCTGGGTGCGAGCGCAGCAGCGTCCCCCTCCCCGCTGCTGGAGGTGAAGGGGGGTGCTGCGCGGGGCTACAGCCGGGTCGCCCATTTGGAACTTATTAAAGCGGCGGGGCGGGGGTGAAGGCCCGGTTCCCTAGGGCTCCTGAGGGCCCCCGCACTGCCTGAGCTCATTTACAGAGTGTCCTTTCCCACTGACAGCCCTCTAATTCGCATTTGAATTTAGGTCACATTGATCTGGGCCTGCGTCCAAAACCCGACTCCCTACGGAACCTCCACACACACACTCACACACACACTTTCTGCCTTAGAAAGAGAGAGAGAAAGAGAAGGAGAGAGAGAAACAACACAGAGAATGTAGGCAAGAGAGAGAAAGAAAAGAGGGGACAAGGTAAAACTGGGCGAGCAAGGTGGGAAACAGTATATATATATATATATATATATAGAGAGAGAGCGAGCAGCAAAACAGCTTTTTCGCCCGCAGCGGGTGTTAAAGCCCTGTCGCTCGCTCACCAGAATGAACCGAGGGAGGGAGTGATGGAGGAGAGGATGGACGGAAGGAGAAAGGAGAGAGCGCGTGGAAGGGGGGCGGTAATGGCCTGTGCTGAAATAACAGTGGAGCGTTGAGAGAGGCCGCCGAGAACGGGGCCTCTGAACGCCTCCAGATGTTACGCAGGTCCTGCCTGGGAGGCTTACACACGGGGACATGTGTTGGGACATAAATCTGACATCACACATGAAGGATACGGAGAGCTGGGGGGCAAAGCGAAAGGAATGCGCAGTGCTAGCGCACGCAGGGAACCTTCGAAGAAGAACGGGTTTATCAGCGGCCGCGGCGAGCCAGCAAGGTGTGCTTGCAGCGGGGGTGGGGGGGGTGGGGGTGGTGGGGGCAAGGGTCCTGTCAAAATGTTCCATCATGCTAACGTAGACGAAAAACACCTTCAGCCAGCGCTTTGGAGTAAACCCAACTAAAACTAATAATGAACTGGAACACTTTCACCTCCAGCTTGCACAGATCAAGGGGGGGCTGGTTTTAGTGCCAAAGAAGCAGAGGAGCCAAACACATGCAAACGAAGCCCTAAAAATGATTTTTGGGCAGTTTAAAGATGTATGCTCCTTTTACATATGAAAGCACGTCCATTCAAACGTTATAACCATCACTGCCCACATACTTCCATGCGTAGGTTATGCTGACATGGATGTTAAGCAGTATGTCCACCAGGGGGCAGTGTCAAACATTTCTGACTGGCAACCATTTTTTCCCCCCAAGTTCCCCATGTCAGGTCCTTCCTGCTCTCACATGGTACCACCAGCACTGGGATAGTGAAGATGAGCATGTACTTCCTCTGAGACACATGAAGCTCCACCCACCACCTTTTTCAACAGCTGCTAATCTAATGTCATTGCTCAGCATGAAACTTGGTGGTCAGCATTCTGAAGCATTGCGTGAGCCTATAGACACCCATGCTGACTAGCGTCACTCATAGTGACGTGGGAAGGAGAGGTAGGGCCATCCTTCCAACCCAGAGAACCAGACCAATTGTGCCCTCTTTAACTCCATTTCTGACAACGACTGGTGATGGTGGACAATGTGTTAATAGTGTAGGAAGAGGTGAAAATGAAGGATCCCTGGTTGATGGTTTATGTCTATGCTTAAAATCCTTTACTAAAACATACAGAACCTCTCCTGAAAAACATCCACCATTTTTTCCCCCCAATTTTTCAGATTTTTCCCCTAATTTAGTCAATACCACCCACATGGGTTCCACCAGATCAGGCCAGCTACGGGTGGCTGTAGCACCATTGGGGATTAAACCCATGACCTTTCAATGGCAGGGCCAGTGCTTAGAACCTGATCCCAAGTTCTGTCATTTTAAAATGAATTTGTCGTATCTTGCTTGTGCTCCTACTTGCTTGTGCTCCTATATACTACGCTATATGATTTCTGGTGTTACTGCTCCGTGTCTTCCGTATCTAAACCACTTCTTCCATTTTGGGTTACGGGGAAACTGGAGCCAATCCCAGCTGACTATGGGCCCAAGGCAGGGCCAGGCCATCAGGCTCAACCCACCACATGGTAAAATGTTTTAATGTTACCTTCCTTTCAGTACCAACGATTTTCTTACAGCAGTGACTTCATATTAGATATGGATGTCAGAGGGTCATCTGGCCACCTTTTTTTTAGTGCTTCTGGTCTTGTACTGCAAGTGGGGAGAAAAAAAAAAGCCCTGCAGAGATGAACCCCAGAAGCGTGGGTGCCTCATGTCTCTCAAGATCTCGATTAATCACAGAGATCTAAAAAAGGAGCAAATAAAGAGTGTCCTGCAAGGGCCCAGAAGCAGCTGCATCCTCGCAAGTGCTCCTGAGAGACCAAATTAAGCCACCGAAACGTATATCTAATACACCCATCCACTAATGACGCCGGCTAAAAGAGCAAATGTGTAGGCACGGCTTAAAAATTACACGGGCCATTACGGCAAATTGATACCAAGATTTATCTGCTGCCAGCGAAAGGGCATAATTTGCTTTACCTGGTAATCACATGAGCGGTATAATTAAACATGAAGCCAAACAGCAGAAAAGCCTGGTTTGGCGAACCAGCCAGGAGAGAACACTGACCTTCTATATATTTTATTAAATTATGCTATAATATAAACGCTCTATATTTGCATAGGAATGTGACCTAAAACATGATGTGATTTATAAACAAGTCCTAAAAGTAGATGAGGAAAATCCAGTTAAACAAATGCAACAAAAATAATTATATTTGGTCATGTATTTACTGAAAAATAAAGACATAAAAACATGTATCTGGTCTGGTTTTTTCAGTCAATGTGATGATGATCAGGTGTGAGTGGGAGACACAGGGATCCAGCAAAACCTGATCACACATACAACACATTCGTGGATGTGTATCATGACTTGAACAAAGGTGTGTGAGGAGCTCAGAAACAGAGATGTTGATGCCTGTAAAGCTGAACAGGGTTTGGACTCCACCAGTCAACCGTGAGACAGATCGTGAACAAATGAAGGAAATTCAAGCCCATTGTTACCCAAAAGTGGACGACCATCAAAGATAAGTCTCACTTCCCAGGGTCACTTCTCAGCAACTGATCTGTCTCACAATATTGAATACCGATGTTCATGAGTCCATCAGGAGAACACTGAGAAACAATGGTGTGTATGGTAGGGAGGAGAAAGCCTTTGCTTTCCCTCTAAAATATTACTGACTGTCTACAGTCTGCTAAAGGTCATGTGGTCGAACCAGGGGGGAAACTGGAAGAATTTTTTGTGGACGATAAAGCCAAAATTAAACTTTTTGGCTCAAATGAGGAGCATCACATTTGGAGAAAGAACAACACTGCATTCCAGCATAAGAACCTTATCCTTTCTGTGAAACATGGTGGTGGGAGTGTTCTGGTATGAGCCTGTTTTGCTGCATCTGGCCTTTGCCAAAACCTCTGGCCATCATTGATGGAACAGTGAATTCTGAACTAAAACAGAGAAAACAAAAAGGAAAATGTGGAGACATCTGTCCATGAATTAAATTTCAAGAGACAGTGGGTCATGCAGCGAGACAACAATCCTGAGCACACAAGAGTCTACCAGACAACGGTTAAAGAATAAAGTGAATGTTCTGGAAGGGCTAAGTCAAAGCGAGGGGTTCATGTGAGGAAACCCACCAACATCCAAGAGGTGAAGTGCCATTGTGTGAATATATATATATACACACACATATACACACACACATATATATATATATATAGAGAGAGAGATAGATAGATAGATAGATAGATAGATAGATAGATAGATAGATAGATAGATAGATAGATAGATAGGTAGATAGATA
>JBBPDA010000030.1:3982360-3994217 GCA_037974385.1 Arnoldichthys spilopterus
AAACACACAGAATTACAGTCTGGACTGTCTGATTACTGCCCCCCACAAGTAAACACACAGAATTACAGTCTGGACTGCATGTTGGTGTTAAACATAAGGAAACGAAAGTGAATGTAACGTCATATTGAAGACAATGAAACACTTCTACAAAAAACAGAGGAGTTCAGACACTATTCACTTATCCATGATGTGTGGACTCGGGCTTAAAGAGGTGGAAGTGTTTTTGTGTTAAAATACGTTAAACAAAATTGACACTTGGGGTGTACTTATTTGTTCATACGTCTGTATATGATCTTTATTTTTACAAACTGTATATTGTATGTATAATGTATATAGTTTTGTTTGACTGATTGTTTGTTCCCAGTTGAAGTTGTTGGCCAGTTCCCTCTGCAGCAGCTTTCTTCATTATCACAGGGGCTTAAATTTCAACCCACGTACATGTACACACACACACACACACACGCAGACAGGGCATCAACCCGTCGGCATTGGCGGCGGAACAATTAGCCGCATATTTCTGCGGCCGGAATATTTACAAGGCCTGCCAAGTCCCGTGTGCCGCGCACCCTCCCCCCGTCCTCAAGGTAACGCAGCACATTAACGCGAGGAAACGATGATCAAGTGCCCGTTGGGTCAGAACCAGATTGAGACACTCTGAGGTTCTCCCAGAACCCCTATTAAACCGTCAGGAACACGAGGGGAGGGGAGGGTAGAGGAGGGCTCTCGCTGAACCCCCCCCACCCCCTTGGTGCAGCCACAGAGGAGGAATTAAGCGCGGCCTCTTCGCGAGTCATAAATTACAGGTTTTAAACAACAGGGAGTCAAGGAAACCTTCCATCATTGTTGTAATTGCTCTGCAAGTGGCTCGTTCTTGTAAAGAAATTAACCTCTGCTTCGCAGCGATGCGTGAGAGTGGGAGAGCGAGGGAGAGAGGGAGAAACATGTTAACTCGATGGGCCTGAGACCCTCCAGTCTGAAGCCTGTGGACTGAAGGAACCTTTCTGTGTAAAAACGGTACGGTCTTCGGTTCCTCGCTCTGTGGTTTCCAAGTCGTAGCTGGAATTTCAACAGGACTGTGAGACTGCAGTGCTTCCTCACTGGTTTGCCTTCTCCTAAAAGTCTTTTGACACCTGTCCACTAAGCAGGACAGACAGGTACATGTCGGGAACAGCCTCGTCTCTTATGGGAAGAGACCACTAGAGGTTAGGAGTTTGCTGTGAGGTCTGGATTGCAGCCGCAAGAGCCGAGGTGCGGTACTGATGTCGGGATGCTGGTTCACAAAGTTTCCAATGTGTCGTATGGAGCTCTGTTCATAAGTCCAAAGGAGGGAAAAACACAGGGACGTCACAATGTGTTTAAAATAAGACAATGTAGTTACATTAAATGAAAATAAAAATGTAATCATTATATTTTAAATAAAATGAATATTCAAAATTAAATTACATTACACATTTTTTATCATTTTTTTATAATTAACATTTTAAAAAAAGATTTAATATAGTGCGGCCCGGGCACCACTGAGTTTCCCTTGAGCAAGGTATCGTCCCCATACACTGCTCCCCGGGCGCTGTTGGTAGCTGCCCGCTGCTCCACGTGTGATGGGTTAAATTTAGAGGTCACATTTCATTGTGGTGCTTGGGTCTGTTCACAATGACCAATAGCCACTTTCACTAGGTGATAGAGTTGAGCAGGTGATCAAATTTATGGAATGGGAGGGGCCTGTAGTGATCATGTTTATCAAATGGGAGGGGCCTGCAGTGATCATGTTTATCAAATGGGAGGGGCCTGCAGTGAACATGTTTATCAAATGGGAGGAGCCTATCATTGTTGTTGAATGAGGAAGATTGACAGGATGTTGAGCAATGAGGGGGAAAAGCACTTGGGGTCGAAACGGCCCTCAGCAAAAGCTGTTGGGGTCGTGCCTCCAACATCCCCAGCGAAAAAAAACAAACAAACGATAACAGCGCTAACAGAGCGAGTCGCCCACTCGACGCTCGGGCTCACTTTTGTTTGTTTTATTTTAGCATTTGTCACTTTTCGTCCTGAATTTATCACCCACACATCTACGTTCACACAAACACATGCACACAGCGAGTGAGAAGCTTAAATATTCCAGACTGAAGACTTACACTGCCGATATCAGGCAGAGGGGATGAAAAATGGGGAGCAATTAGCGGCGTTTCGCAAAAAGCGCGTCCGACAAGTAAATAAATACCGCGGGAGTGACAATGGGCATTTATGTGTGTTTCTCTCTCTCTCTCTCTCTCTCTCTGTTCTCTGCACTCTTTGCTGTCGTTCTGTGGTGCTCAGCGGCGAGCCAGTTGAGTGAGAGGGAAGGAGGATATGATGCGAGAGACAGAGAGAGAGTGGGAGAGAGAGAGAGAGAGAGGTGAGAACTTCAATTCAGCAGCCTCTTCATACACTGTCACAAAACTCCAGCAGTAATTAATTATCTTATCCACAGCAGACAAGTGTTACAGTTACTATGGAAATATAATTACCACGAAATCGCTCCTCTACTTTCACAGTCTGCAGAACCATCGCAGCAACTTCAGCTATGCTGGCACGCCGGAGGTTTCAGACAGTCTAACCCAGCGCTCGCTCCAGCAGGGACCTTAGGCACAGTTGCAGGGACTCATTGAGAAGAACTTCCCACTGTGTCTGTGGTGTGTAGTTCTCAGGGGAGATTTTTCCTCCAGTAGGTGGAGCTGAAGTTTGAAGCCGATGGCTGGTATAGCGTCCGCATCGGGGGAGATGGGGGACGCTGTTCCTCTGTTGCCTGTGGGCTCAGTAGCTTTGCTGTTGAGGTGTTCTTTACATGGCTACTGTTTCACGCTGATGTAAAATAAGTGGTGGCTGCTGTTTCTGTAAACTTTCCCCTGGAATAAACCATTTAATTCTAGACCAGTCTCTAGACACTTCCGCCTTCCGACTAGTCTGTGCCTTTTTGTCTAGACCAGCCCCTGTATACATTTATCTACACTATTCCCTGTACGCTTGTGTCTGGACCAATCCTTGTAATCTTTCATCTAGACTAATCCCTGCACACTTTAGCCTGGACTAATCCATGTAAACTTTTGTCTAGACCAGCCCCTATACGCTTTCATCTGGACCGAACTCTGCACTGTTGTCCAGACCAATCCCTGTACACATTCATCTGGACTACTTCTGGCACACTTTTGTCTGGACCAACCCCTGTAAACTTTCATCCACACTAAACCCTGTACACTGTAGCCTAGACTAAACTCTCATCTAAACCAATCCCTGTAAACTTTCATCCACACTAATCCCTGTACACTGTAGCCTAGACTAAACTCTCATCTAAACCAATCCCTGTAAACTTTCATCCACACTAATCCCTGTACACTGTAGCCTAGACTAAACTCTCATCTAAACCAATCCCTGTAAACTTTCATTTAGACTAATCACTGCACATTTTTGTCTGGACTAATCCATGTAAACCTCAGTCTGGACCAGTCTCTGTACACCTCCATCTGGACCCATCCCTCTAAACGTTGTTCTGGACCAATCTCTGTACACTTTCATTTCAGTCTGGATCAGTCCCTGTAAACCTTGGTCTTGACCAGTCCCTGAACACTTTAGTCTGGGCCAATCAGAACTAATCCCCAAACACTTTATTGTATGCTGAAGGGTGGGCAGGGTGTGGGTTAGTGGTCTGGTGTCAGGTATGTGTGTATATTGTAATCGCTTACCACATTACAGCATGTTCTGTAGCTAATTTTCCTCTTTTTTAATGATTTTGAATGCACAGGATTTGTGGTGTGTGTGTGTACGGTGTGTGTGTACTGGTAAATGTCACTTTGCCCATATGGCCCCTGGCTATCAAATACCTCACACACTCCAGCCAATCACAGTGCAGCATGGTCAACTCCCTTTCTCTGGCTCTCTCTCTCTCACACACACACAAAATCAGTGCTAATCAATTATCCACAGGCTTGTGTATTGCACACACCTGCTTAAAGAGAGAGAGAGAGAGAGAGAGAGAGAGAGAGAGAGAGAGAGAGAGAGAGAGTGCTCTCTTACCGGCACTGATTAATTAAGCACAGGTGAGTGGCCTACACTCACAGACACACATAAACACATACACACACACACACGCGCACACACACACACAAACACACACACACACACACACACACACACACAGAGAGAGCTCTGTATTAGTTCTGTATTGCAAGTGTCATGTTACCCAAAATAGGACCTTTGTTATTAAAGGGAAGCGTCACCAGTTTTTCAGAATTCCCCCATAATTCAGTGGGTGAGGCATCAATAGAGTCACTCCGAGTGGGTCTGGTGTGAACTGGTTCAGACTGGACCTTCTTAACAGTGGTGGTGAATGGAACCAGATGTCTCCAGCACAAACAGAGCCGTGTTCTCTCCCCTCCACCCCCAGTGAAGCTCCGGGTATCTCTGAGTATTTCTAGTGTTGATGATGCTAAAATAGTGAATCTGATTAAATTACTCTGGGGGACTATTTCGCCTCACAAAGCCCTGCATGTATCCCTCCACCTTGAATGGGTTTAGTTTTAGGCCCAAAAGCTTCTCCAAACTCTGGCATCAGGCAGCATCTTGATCACCATGGGAGCTTCAGACGTCTGGTTCCATTCGCCACCACTGTGAACCACATCAAACTCACAACATCAGTTCGCTCATAACTGAGCACTGCCACTGTGAGTGAGTGCAGCGGAAGATGCAGCTCTTTACACACGATATGCTGTGTGTGTGTGTGTGTGTGCATGTCAGGGGAAGTGGTCCGGCATTAACCCCCTCAGTAAGGGTCTGCAGGTCATCGGAGGGAGTCTGAGGAGGAGCTTCACCTCCGGGCCGAGCGCACGCTGCAGTTGTGCTACGATCACCAGCTGGACAGAGGTCATGTGCTGGAAGGGAACTTCTGCAACACACGTCCACCGCCACAGCCAGCCTCACACACACACACACTCACACACTCACTCACTCACTCACTCACTCACACTGCTTACACACTCCAACAGCACAGTCTGAGGATCAATATCACGTTCATGACAAATTTGTCCTTATAATTAAAACGTCTTGCTTTCGTGCTGAGCTGCTCTAGATTTGCTCTGGTCAAAAGTTTGGGGAACATTTTTTTCATTCTTTTAAACATTTGTGCCTCAATGGTGCCAGGCTTACACTGAAAACAAGTACTGGCACCTCTGGCCAGAAGGTGGGGGAGCTTTTTAACAATTAAACCTGTTGCTGCATTGTTTTCTTTCTATGTTCCACATTCCCCACTTAAAGCCCCACAATGGCACCAGGAACTGAACTGATGGGGCCCTGCTGTCCTGTGGTCCTGCAGTGAAAGCAGGCTGTAATCGTGCAGTTTGGAAATGCCTTGGTTCCTGTTGCCAGTGGAAAAGCCCCTTAACACTCTACACCTCCTCTACTCTACACATTTGTGTGACTGCAGAGCTCCAGAGCAGCAGACTCAGAGCAGCAGTGAAAATATAGACCACGAGCGTCGAACCCTAAGCGTAAAATATTTGCAGTGTTTATGACACTAGTGCTGTTTTATTACAGTTTTATAGCATAAACTGGTCAGAACCTCCTAGAACCACTGAAGAACCCAGTAAAGTGTTGGCGCCCTGCTGAACGCCGGGGGGCGCTGTTGTGAAAGTGCTGTGTTTGTTGGTTCGACTCAGTTGTGGGTTGTGCTGTGATGCGTGTGGAATGTGTGGTAGTTGTGCAGAAGGACAGATGTGTTGTACAGCGCTGCAGGACAAACAGCCTGTTCTGCTCTGGAGTGAACTGCATGAGGGTGATTGTCAGTGAATGTGTCAATGAAGGAACATAGGCCTACGCTGCCCCACTGCATGTGCCTGCACTGAAATGTAATAACACAGTAATAGCAGTAATTACATAGTTATTAGCATCAAAATATTTATGTATAGTTTACATTCTGTATGCACAGGTTCCAGCTCCGCCTTTCTTACTTATCTTGGTTTGTGCTAAAGAACAAAAATGTTTCTTTCTGTCCAGCAAACAAGACAGCGGTGACAGTTATGACTTCTCATCACATTTACACTGATAAAGTACCTACTGTTATAATCGGACACAAGTGTGTAACGCACTGAAAGTTTGGATCCAACACTTTCCACACAGTTTCCCCACTGAGCCCAGAGTGAGAACTGACTCATCTAAAACTACAGGTGATAAACATGGGAAAGAAGGCACGTTCCCTAAATCTCGGCTGTAACGAAGCAGATAAGCAGCGTAAATAAAGGCGCCCGGCTCCATGTTATTCTTCACGCACAGACTTATATATGTCTGCTGTATGAGCCAAAGGGGACACCGTATATGTATGACTGATGCGGCTTCACAGGGCAGAAAAGAAAAGCAACACAGCCTCACACACACACACACACACACATACAGTCTAAAGCCCCAACATACACTAAATCAGAGACTCCAGTGTGACAAAAACAAACCCACACCTATGGTGTAAAATTGTTGTTAAATATTATTATTTATGTATTATTTAAGTGTAAATTTAATAAATGTAAATGGAAATTTTTATTTATTTACTATTTCAATAAATTTTATTTATTTGTATTTGTATTTATATCTATTTATTATTTATGGTTTGCTGGTAAATATATATATGTATATTTATATATATATTTTTTTAATCCGATAAAATTATAAATATATATTTATATGTATGAAGCTTGTACAGTTTACAGTTGTAAAGTTTACAGTTACTGTTTTCACATTTTCTGCATACATGATTTAATATGCTATAAGTGACTTTTTTTCAATCCCACTGAACTGGTCCATATCTTCATCTGTATTATTGATATTTAACATGGTGCTGCTCCTTCTTCCTGCTCCCTGCGTCATGTTCACATCTGATCTTCTCCGTAACATTGCTGCATCTTTGCACAACCTGCTACTTTGCACCTGGTAGATCCATAACTGTGCTCCAGTCTCTGCTGCGCCGCCTTCGCCTGTAACTGTCCATCGTTGCACGTCTTCCATAATCCACTTTATAGTTTTTCTGTACTTCTCTGTGTGCTGCGCTAACTGTATATGGTTGAAATGACAATAAAAGCCGAGTTCACTTTAAAAAGTCTCATATAATAATATTAAATTATTAATTACTGTCAGAACAAAACCTTGCGTCTTGCAAAGTACAGGAATTGTATTACGAAATAAATATATTTTATTATAAAGTCTGTTAGAGCTTTTAATTAAAAAAAGTGTTTAAATAAAATTTCAGTAAAAAATGTTTATTATTAAATAATATTATTAAATACAATAATACAATATTAAAACATTATATATATCTATATATTTTATTCAATAATAAACACAATAAAAAATCAATTTTAACTTTTATTACTGTATTAATATTAAATATTTACTTTACTGTGCAATTTTGGCTCCAAGTGGAAAAATGTAATTACTGGTAATGATGTTCCACTGTTACCTGTATATGACGATAAACCTGAACCTGATCAACGATGCTGTGCAGAAGTCTGAAGTGGCTGAGAAATTCTGTTTAAAACTGGTTTAGTTTGGCAGTGGGTGTTTATTCTGTGTCCCAGTTCTCTCCTGTCTTAGTGGAGCCCAGTGTTACTGTAGTCCCCATTAAATCACTGCTTTGGGCTCAATCAGTCCTTCATTAGGTGAAATCAGGTGCTGATGGAGCTTCACACACATCCCTGCAGTGATTGGAGGTAGAGATCTGGAGCTAAACCTGTGTCTTCTACCAACTCACACACCATCAGCTACTGTTTACGCACACATCCTCATTCTCTTCACCGCTGCCGTCTGTTTACATTGACTCCAATGTTCACATATGTTTTTGCTGATGAAAGGTAACCGTGTCATCACAGTGCAAAGAAAGAAAAGTCTGTGTGTGTGTGTGTGTGTGTGTGTGAAGCAGTGATCAAATCCAAATCCAAACATACACTGATCAGCCATAACATTAAGACCACCTGTCTAATACCGAGTGTGTCCCTCCTGCTGCTGAAACAGCTCTGACTTTGGTGCACTGTGTGTTCAGACCCCTTTCTATCAGAGTCAGCATCACTATTTACACCACAGCAGCTCTTCTGTGGGATCAGACCCCACAGGCCTCAGTGAGCCTCGGGTGTCCTCGGGTGTCCGGGTCCTTCCTTGGATCCCTTTCGGTAGGTACTGTCTACTGCACACCTGGAACACACCACAAGAGCTGCCGTTCTAGAGATACTCTGACTCAAAGTGGCTCAGATCCTTACGCTCCTGCTTCCAGCACATCGACTTCAAGAACAGACTGTTCACTCACTGCCTAACATATCCCACCTGCCTGACACGTGCCACTGTAATGAAATAGCTAGAAAGTCACTTGTCAGTCGTCTTAATGTTATGGCTGATTGTATGATTACAGCCTGTGATTTGTTGATCATTGCCATAATCTTTTCTGATTTCTGGCCTCAGTGTGAAGTGCGCATGTTCTTACTGTGAGGTGAACTGGGAGCAAGATGCGGCCTATTTGCCCACTAATCTCCCCCCAAACGAGTCTTTCATGTGTTAATTACTGTACTTATAGTCTGAGCTGTGGACACACACTCCTGAGTGACACACACACACACACACTTTGATATGCTCAGTCTTCAGAGAACGCGCCGCTGCCGTTTTCTCCAGACGTTTCATCCGCCTCGCTCTGTTCCTCAGTACTTCAGAGGAGACAGCGCCCGATGGGCACCGTCCCACACAAGCCGCCCCCACCCCCCACCCCCCACCACCCCCTTCCTGAGGCCACGGGTCTATACTTCCCTGTGAGCCACAGAAACCCTCTGCTTTCTCTTTCTGTCACTTTCTTTCCTTCTGCCGCACAGTTTGGGGAAACGTTTCTCTCCGTTTGATCCATTGTTATTCCATTATTCATCCTCACTGCCAGCGCGAGCAGGAGGGGTGTTTTTCTTTTTTTTTCACTGTTGTCCCACGAGGGCCTGCGGAGACCCCTGTGCTGCAGCGGTGGGAAAGTGCGGATGATGAGTTAAAGAAGAACAGGATGGGGGGGGGATCTGAAGAACTTTCAAAGGGCTTGTTTTTGTTGTTTTCCTAGAAAGCAGAGCGATTTCAATTCAATCTCTCATTATATAACAATAAGATATTTGATCATATTTTGATTATTTTTGTGTATTTACTTATCGTTCATACATGTTTCTTATCTGTGGCACACATACTTTTGGATAATGTATATATACATGTATGTACAGCATGTAAATGGAGTGGGGACGCAATCCCCCTTATTAGCAAATATAAATAAATGTATGAATGAATTAATAAGGTAGAAAAATATAAATAAATAATAGAATTAATAAATAAATAAGAAATAAAACATATCAAAAAATATAGAAAATGTTTAAATTGTATATTTCATTAAAAAGTTATTACATGTTTATATACTACATTTTATAATCATCTACACAATTTTAATGTAACAATGTTTTATTAAAAAAATATTATTTTAGAATTATTTCATTATGGGAAAAATCTAAAACATCAATAAAATATAAATATATAAAATAATTTGTATATATATAAGTGCATATGTGTTATATATTAACATTTATATATACAATGCATATTTTAAAATTTTAGTTTTGAAATTTGCATATCTGTCTAAACATTTAAGTACATAATTTGTATTTTAATCAATATATTTTGACATTTTAAACATTTTGCTACAATAACAGCATGATTACAGTCAAGTAAAATGAATAAAATAAATATTTATAGTTTGGCTGACACTTATTAAACTGGCTGTGAATATTGATAATAATAATCAGTTTGTTTTATTGTTATATCATTCTACCACGAGCCGGAGACCTTCTTTCCCCAGTCTTTACACAATCCAGTCTTCTTTCCCCCCTGACGAGGGGATTATTCCAAAGTATGGAAACTTTCACACCCCCCCCTCCCCCAACCTCAAAACAAATGGAGTAATGAAAATTAAGGCCGAATAATTTTGTCACTCAGACGCGTCCATTGTGATGATATTAATTATAATAAATCGCCCTGCGCGGTCGGCTGCCGAGACCTGTGTTTCTGTGGGGCTTGTTTTCCGATTTCATATTTCACCCACATCCACCCTCGCCCCGCCCCCCCCAATCCCCCCATCCCCCCAAATCACATCCAGATGTTGTCATCAGTTTTTCCTTCCTGCTCCCTACCATCCAATTCCCACCAACCGATGGAACGTGACACTTTCCCTGGAAAATACCATAAAACACAGAAGTAAATGTACAGCTATTTCCTTTCATAAATTCTCTGGCCCTCTCGGCCGTACAGGCGCAACCCCTCATGTACATATATTTTAAGGGAAAGCAATAAGCAGCGGGTCGCAGTAAATCGGAGGCTGACAGCCACCGCTGGGCTTTCATGCCGTACCTGGGCGCCCGTGATTTATGAGGGCTCGCGGAGTTTCGGTTTCACGCGTGTAGTTCCTCCTCCTGTCCTGTCGGCGGACCAACGTCGCCGGCCCCCCTCCTGGCAAGGGGCCTGTGTCTGTTTGCGTATCTTCCAGGTCCATCAATCGTTCTCGTAAACGGCGGATGTGCTGTTGACAAGCGCTTCGGGCGGCCATGCCGGAGCTCTCGGCCTCCGAGGAGTGTGGCGGGCCAGGGAGGAAGGTGGCGTTTGTTTCTTTGGGACCCCCTAAATCACGCTAATTGTCGGAACGACATTCTTAAAAGTAAGCGTGCTCGCCGTTCGGTCTTGGCAAAGCCCCGGTGCGTTTTTTTGCCCAAATATATTGTCACTTAAACACCGCCTCTGTGGTCGGCCATAAATTTTTATATATTTTGCCTCTTTTTTCCATTTCCCCACCAAAAAAAAACGGCAGCAAGGCGCAAGGACATAAATTAGCGGCTTTAAATGCTGTTCGGAGGGATCCGGATCGAGGCGAGGGTATTAAATTCAGCTGGACCGGAGCCGCCATTACAGCGTTTGACCCCTCGTAAATGCACACCTCTTCAAAGAGCGTGACATCACTTCCCTGGGACCAGATCAGAGCCATGGGCTCCATAATTGCCCCCTTGTCCGAGAAGCCGTCGGTGGTTCCGGTGCAAAAAGCCAGTGGTTCCGTTGGTCATGATGGCTGCATGTGTCATGGAGAATGGAACAGGGGCAGCAATGCAGCAGCTCATTGGACAGTTTTTCCAAGGTCAGGGCACCTATAGCTTGTTGTTCTGCTTTAGAAAAAGTGCGGTTTATCACCATGATGACATGATGAAGCCTTTGAGCCATTTGAAGCACCTCTGGGCTAAAAGAGTGTCGATAACAGCTTTCAGTTACTTTCAGTTATTATTATTATTTATGATTCTGATCTTCGTACCAAAGCAGACAGTGTGATGAAGATGAAGCTGGAGAAGGCGTTTATCTGACTTAACAGGATAAAATGAACGTGAAAGTGACTATTTGTCATTGTGAACACACTCAAGCACCACAACGGAATGTGACCTCTGTGTTTAACCCATCTCACATGCACACGTGGAGCAGTGGGCAGCTATCAACAGCACCCAGGAAGCAGTGTAGCGGGACGGTACCTTACTCAAGGGTACATCAGTGATGCCTGGGCCAGGACTCTAACATGCAACCTTCAGTTTTCAAGGGCAATGTATTCTATATTGTGTATAATGTATTGTATATTGTGTAGTGTATACTGTGTGTAATGTATTGTGTATTATATATTGTATATTGTTGTTATATATTGTATATTGAGTATTGTATATGGTGTTTTGTACATTGTGTATTGTGTAGTGTATATTGTGTATTTTGTATTGTATATTGTGCATTGTATATTGTGTATAATGAATTATATATTGTG
>JBBPDA010000030.1:4039577-4050782 GCA_037974385.1 Arnoldichthys spilopterus
GCCTGCTGCTCCACGTGTGCACGTGTGATGGGTTAAATGCAGAGGTTGCATTTCGTTGTGGTGCTTGAGTGTGTTCAAAATAACAAATAGTCACTTTCATTTTCATCATAAAGAATTATGCAGAAATTTAAAAATGGTGGGATTTGTCGCTTTATGTGATATAAATCTTTTTTTGCTTGTTTCAGAGTCAACAAACGACTTGTCAGAGGTGTAAAGGGTGGTTTTTCTTACATTTTCATAATAAAATATTTCTCATTAATATCTAATCTAAGAATCTAATCTAGAATATGCACAGTTTTGCACCTTGGTTCAATAAGACACAAGGCAGAAAAGAAATTCTGCCCCATTTACTGTTGTCTTCTTATTAACTGTTAAACTGCACCTTAACAAAAATGTAATTACTGTTAAAGCATCAGGATCACAGTAATAAAGCTTATGTAATTACACCTGTATGGACTGATGTTATTACTCCTAATGTAAGAACATGTAATTACACAAGCAAAAATGGATGCTGTACTTCATGTTTAACAGGCCTTATTGTAGTGTAATTACACCGTTATTACAGACACTGTTATAACTTGTAATTACATGAGTATAAACAGACATTGATACACATTTACACACGCTGCACTGCTGTAATTCCAGTGTAACAGGTGTTATTACAGTATAATTACACAGTTTTTATAGACACTTAATATAAAGTATCTATAACAGCATGTAAACGCACAAATATAAACACACATTGTTGAACATGTTTTTAGGCTTCCAAAGAGGTTTGGCTTGTAGTGATTGGCTGTGCTTGTCAGGGTAGGGGTGGAATGAATGTCCCAAGCAACCTCGGTGGTCGAGTGCCCCTAGGTAGTGCGCAGTGTGGAAGTGTTAATGAGCGTTGCGCAGTTCGGGGCTTGCGAAAGCTCGCTAACCTGAGTGTTTTCTTTCATTTTCAAGGACTTTTGAAATATTGGACGATGGTAAAACGATGCATGCACACACGAAGCAACGAGACTGACTTTAGCCCGTGATTCTGGGGAAACTGGGGCAGATTCTGTGGAATCGGACTTGGAAAACGCGTTTGTCCATTGTGAAGACGCGCTGCTCGATTAGCTCAGTAAGTTTATGCTTATACACCTCATCTGCTGGGTTTCTCTGCTACTAACATTGGTGCATTACATTCATTTATGCTCTCTCTCTGTTACCGGTGATCTGCTTCAAGAATAACAGAACTTTGACTGTACTTTCCACCTAAACACCTTCCTCAAACAGCTGTTCACGATCAAATTCAGTACCCCAAAACGACCTTGAAAGTTCCACCACCATCACCAATCTCTGCCCATTTACACATTCCCATTCACACCAATTCACACCATCTTCAGTCAGCTGAAGGGCACCAATCACAGAAAGAGCAATAAACCCAGCATGGCTTAGAGATAAGAGAGATAAGAATTTTTATGGTCCAGATCAGGGATCATATGGGGGTAAGAATCCATATGGCAATGCAGTAAGTCCCAAATTTTCCAGAGTTAACCCATAATGTGTTCATGCTGCTCCTGTCTGGATCAGTTTGCAGTTTGAATGATGTGTCTGTGACCTTTTGACCTGAAGTTATTAAGCTTTAAATGCAACTGTACAACTAGACAATTTGCCAAATTCTCCCTCGTTGTACATTATATGATATAAAACTATGAACAATTTATTCTATAACTTTGAAAATAGGACATGTATACAGAGGACACAATTGGAAGAGAGTATTTTTGGACTTATTCAAAAGTAAAGAGACGTGTTATGAGGCGGGTTCCTTATTTTCTAACAAAAATACAAACTAAACTCAGAATAAAATATAAAAACGTACTTATTTTCAAAATTAAACTTCATTTTCTTCATGGAGTGTTTCCATGCCCTTCTGATCTGAAGATATTAAGCTTTAAAAACAATTATACAAAACTAGGCAGAAATGACCAGATCCACCCCAGTGCAGAAAAGGTTAACCCTGCACTGCTGTAACCCATGTATAAAAAGTATTATTACAGTGTAATTACACAGTTATTACAGACACTTTGATTGGGATGACAGCAGTGCAGCTTATAAAATATGATTTTATCAGTGGCTGTTTATACTCCTGTAATTACCATTTATAACAAAGTGTCTGTAATAACTGTGTAATAAATGGTAATTACAGGAGTATAAACAGCCACTGATAAAATCATATTTTATAAGCTGCACTGCTGTCATCCCTATGTAACAGGCACCATTATTGTAGTGTGATTACATGGTTATTACACTTAATATAAAGCATCTAGTATGTAATTACATGACCATAACGAACATTGATAAACATGTGTTAACACAAGCTGCACAACTAATCCATGTGTAACAGACATTTATACAGTGTAATTACACAGCTATTACGCTAATATAAAGTTTCTGTAATTACGTTATCACACAAGCATAAATGGCCATTCGTAAATGCGTATTTACGTGAGCTGCACTACTGTAATCCATGTGTATCAGACATTATTACAGTGTAATTACTCTGTAATTGCAGGCATTTGTTATAATGGGTTATTACACAGTTATTACAGACTGTTCATATAACGCATCTGTGATGAAATGTTATTACACAAGCATAAGTGGAAACTGACAAACATGCATATACATGAGCTTCCTTACTGTAACCTGTGTATAACAGGTGTTACTGTAGTGTAATTACACAGGTATTACACACACTTGATATAAAGTGGCATCAGAAATTTGTCTAAGGCTGCTAACATTACCAACGTGTCACACGTGTCTGGACAAAAGTTATGCCTAGTACTTTCTAAGCCTGGGAAGCCCACCCCACCCCGACCGGCCTTCCCAGGAGCATCAGCAGAATATATGAAAGCAACATGGCCGCAGTAACTAGCGAAGCCTCGTCAGTGAGGTGATTAAGACGGAGGAGAGAGGGAGGGAGCGAGGGAGCGAGGGAGGACAGATGAGAGGCAGCCGCTGTTATCACACACATAATTGTATTCTTTTAAAGTGCATTATGTGCAGGGGCTGAGTGGGGAGGTGCAGGGTTGGTAGGTAGGTGGTGTGTGTGTGTGTGTGTGGTGGAAAAACTCATTAACGTGCCCTCCGTGTTTGTTTGCACACGCTCGCACGCTGCATGTCGACATACTGAGGAGCGCTGCCTGCAGGGACTTTTCCCTCTGTACTCATTGTTAATGCTGAGCACTGAGTGGGACAGGGGTCAGCGCTGCTTTTCCTGCAGCCCACGGCCCACACGGGCCCCTGGGGGGGGGGGGGGGAGCAGCGCTCCCCTTTCCAAGCAGGACAGAGGCCTTCTGTGTCACGAAATTGGAATAAAGACCGTGAGTCAAACGTCACTGCCAATTTATACCATGGCGGATCAGAAGACGTGAACCTCAGGCTCCCAACCCCAGCGCTCAGCATCGAGCGGGACCCTCACTTGATCGTTGGGAAAGTGGGTATAAAGGTTAATTTCCTAACATGAGCTTATACGATTTTTCTTTTTCGCTCACGGTGCAAGAATCTCTAGTCCCACATTAAATTAAGGGTGTAATAACTGTTGTTACATAATTACACAAATGTACAAAAAAGTTGGGATTTTTCATAAAGTACAATAAAAAAAAAAGTGTTTTTTTTTTTAAAACAAATTATTTTTTTGATAAAAGTTCAAAGAAAAATGTTTTCCCTCAATACTCAAAAATAAGTTGGCATGGAGGCGTTAACCAGTGAACTACTTCACTTTTCCATTTAATTACATAGTTATAATCATTTGGGAACCAGAGAGACTAAGTGCTGCAGTTTTGCAAGTGGAGTTTTAGCCCATTCATCCACAAGGGGAAATTAGTGCACCTCATTTTAAGCAGTGAGCACACACAACAGGAGTAGTGGGCAGCCACAGTCACAATGGCCAGGGTGCAGTTGGGTTAGGTGCCTTGCTCAAGGGCACTTCAACTGTGGGTGATGGTTCTGGCTATCGATGTATGGCTTCACCCCCAAATGCACCCTCATATAGTCTAACACACACTAAAACCCTCCGATTGAACACTGGTGGCCCAGTCGTTAGGACCTTGCACTTGAGACCTAAAGGTCTCAAGGTTCAAGTCCCCGGGCACCACTGAGGCACCTTTGAGCAAGGTACCGTCCCGCTACACTGCTTCACTGCTGTTGATAGCTGCCTGCTGCTCCACGTGTGCACGTGTGACGGGTTAAATGCAGGGGTCACATTTCGTTGTGGTGCTTAAGTGTGTTCACAATGACAAATGGCCACTTTCACTATCACTTTCACTTTAGAACAAAGGTCATTCATAGCATTCAGTGACTGTCCATTGACTCCTCTCTCAGGTGGATTGTGGGACGCGTTTTCAGGCTGTTTACATGTCCAAAATTGCACAAGAAGACCGTATGCAGATGCGGCAGACAGAGCTTAGGCTGGAAAATGCTGACATATTCCTTTAAAAGGAGGTGAATTCCCACGATGCTGCGGAGGAAAGCCGAGAGCAGGCATTGGGAAGTCTCGGAGGGGCTTCATCTGGAGTGAGAGGGCGGGAAAAAGCAAACGAGATGGCAGCTTCAGAAGTAGGATCTCGAACGGGAAAGGGGCTTTTCCCAAACACACAGGGGACTTCAGGCCAAGATCAGGGAGCGGCAGGAATGTGCCTGTTTTTTTAGCGTGGGCTGCAAAGAAAGAGAGAGAGAGAGAGAGAGAGAGAGAGGAAAGGTCGCCTGGCTAGCATCCCCTGAACCCACACATACTCCTCTGGGACACATACACACACACTTCATTGTTTGCTTCAGCTGATAACCCACGCTAAGACACGCCCCTGACCGAGCCTCGGCCCGGCAGCTCCAGCCCAACCCTGCGAGAGGCTCGGCCAGTGCGGAGTCAGTGCCAGTGCTAATGCTCAGCTCAGCTTGGCAGCACAGCGTCATGCGCTTGATCAGCGAAATAGCACCTTCGTTTGGTCCAAGAGGGACACCTGCAGTCTCGCAGTCCTAGTTTGAACAAAAATTGATTTTTATCTTTAAAAAAAAAGGAAGAACTGACTCTACTCAATTAAAAGCGATCAAAAGGCATCGTGTTCATCACTCAAGCAGCAGTTTGGGCAGATAACTTTACATTACACAATGTTACACAAGGGCAAGGGGGCAGGGGAGGCATAGTGGTTAGGATATTGTGCTTGGGACCTGAAGGTTGCAGGTTCAAGTCCTGGCCCGGGCACTACTGAGGTACCCTTGAGCAAGAAGTCGCTTTGGATAAAAATGTTAGCCAAATGAATAAAAAAAAACAAAAAAACAATTTGTGTTCCTGATGTTCTTTTCCCAGATGTTTGTGTCTAAATCCTGTGCAAAAACAGCTCTACTCAACACACACTCTGCTTTAATGACCACGGCCCACAAAAGTTTCATATTTTTATTGGCAAAACAGATGTTTTTGTGTTTTCTGCAAAGACGTAGAAAATTCTGAACAATTCTAGAAACTTCTGGACAGTTCTCACAGTTCCAGAATATTCTGGAAGTTCTCTGTAGCGTTTGAAGTGAACGGAGAATGTTTTTGAGAACTGATACATTTCTGAATATTCAAATTGTCCTGAGCAAAAATGCAATGGCTTTTGTGGAACAACAGCCATGTAGTATCGATGAAAAAATAAATAAATGAAGTGAAAGTGAAGTAAAACACTCAAGCACCACAACGAAATGTGACCTCTGCATTTAACCCATCACACATGCACAGGAGGAGCAGTGGGCAGCTACCAACAGCGCCCGGGGAGCAGTGTAGTTGGACGGTACCTTGCTCAAGGGTACCTCAGTAGTGCCCGGGCCGGGACTCGAACCTGCGACCTTCAGGTCCCAAAGGCAGTGTCCTAACCACTAGGCCACCACTGCCCATTAAATATAAATAAATAAATAGAAAAATAGATAAATAAACATTTTAAACTCGTACATTTTCAGACTGAACACCAAATAATGAGTATAAAGGTGAAACAGATGATTGTTCTGTTCACTTACAAAAACCTTTTTCGGTCAAAATCTTAAAAGAGATTTTGACTGAAAAAGTTTTTTTGTTAAAGTTTTTTTTATTGTTTTATTATTTACTTTTTTTTTTGCTTTGTGTATACACACCCATCAGCCACAACATTAACACCACTGGCAAGTGCAGTCAGTATAAATGATAATCTGGTTCCAGAGACTCCAGTCAGGGGGGTGGGATATATATATATATAGGCAGTGATGAACAGTCAGTTCTTGAAGCTGAGGTGTTGGAAGTAGGGAAAAAAGGCAAGCGTGAGGATCTGAGGGCCAAACTGTGACGGCTAGACTTGGCATTGTGGGGGGTTGCTGGTATGCAGTGGTTAGTGCCGCATAGACACCCGAGGCTCACTGACCTCCACAATATTAACCAGGGTGGTTTTAATGTTATGGCTGATCGGGGTGTGAATACTTCCTGTCTGTCCTGTGTTCACGTTCATTCACGAGTGATGAAGTCGAAGCATGTGTGAACGTGCGGTAATGCAGGGGACGTGTCTAAGCGCTCGTCCACCCCCTCGCCAGAGGTTTTCAGGCTGTTCGTCCACGTTTAGACACTGAAACTGCTGGGGAACCAAGAAGTGCCCGAGATCAGACATGGGGTGGGGGCCTCCGCCGCACTTGGCCTGGACGTGGCATTTGGCGACGGGAGCGTCTTTACACCGGCAGCGACAGCGGCAGAAGCTGAGCATCGGAAGCATGACAGGAAGTTAACGGGGCAAGCTGTCTTCCTCTTCCCTCCACACACACCACACACACACACACACACACACACACACACACACACTCCTCTTTTCGCACTCGGCGAGTGCAGCGCAGCCCGCCCGTTAATCTGTTTGCACATTTGCGGCGCTAACAATGTGTTGACAACACGCTGACATCACACAGATGTCAGACGCATCTGCCTCCTCCGCCCGCTGAATATTAATCAGACACACACACACACACACACACACACACACACACACACACACACTCCCCTCACATTCACACCAGGCCTCTCGCCCTTCTCCTTCTGCCTCTGCTCTACATCTCATCGTCTTTCTTTGTCTTATTCTGTTCCCCTCTCTCTCTTTCTCTCTCTCTCTCTCTCTCTCTCGCTCTCTCTCTCTCTTTCTATCGTTATTACTCTCTATCACCTCTCGGTCCTGCCAGTGTGGTCTCCTTGTATTTACTGAGCTTATTATGACTTATTACTGTCATTTTGCGTCACTTTTTTAAAATAACTGTGTAATTACACAGTTATTACATAGTTAATACACATGAATAATGTTTATACACTGTTTGAGTGATTTTCCCACACCGAGGGATGTCAGCAATGTTTTTTTTCATCAAATCCAGTACCTCCACCTACAAGTCCTGAACGCTCACAATCGGAACATCCAACGGGCCTTCCCCACCCGCCACAAGCCCGGGATCATTCGTATCTAACGGCAACATTGCCTTAAATGTTGCCAGGCTCGTTTAAAGGTGAGTAGTCACATTATAAAGCAGCAGCGTCCAAGCCACTTCCTCCCCGTCCCGCCCACAAAGGCCTGAAGCGTAAGCTGCCAAAGGGAAATCCCTACACGCTTGTCAAAGATTGTGAGATTTTCCCTGAGAATATATGACCGGCTGTTTGCGGCCTTCACTCGGCTCCTGCACACTCCACCAGCTCAGTGCCTGATCAGCCATAACATTAACACTACTGACAGGTGAAGTGAACATCGAGTCAGGCCAGTGGTATATTTTAGGCAGCCAGTGAACAGTCAGTTCTTGGAGTCGATGTTCTGGAAGCAGGAGCGTAAGGATCTGAGCCACTTTGACGAGTGATGTTCTAGATGACTGTGTCAGAGCATCTCCAGGTCTTGTGGAGTGTTTCAGGTGTGCAGTAGTTGGTATCTACCAGAAGTGACCCAAGGAAGAACGACCGGTATATCAGTGACAGGATCATGGGCACCCAAGGCTCACTGATGGGACACAATGCAGCACAGTCAGAGCTGTTTCAATCTGCTCAATATTATGCAGGTGGTGTTAATGTTATGGCTGATGGGTGTATATGATTAGTGTCACAGTGCTCCTTGATTTGTTGCACATGGCTGCTCTCCGGGTTTTCTGGTCACTGCCTTTAAAGAATAAATAAAAATTTTACGGCTGTGGGAAAAAAAAAGTAAAAACTTTTGTTTTTTTAAGAAAAAATGTGATTTTACTTTAAAAGTTTACTATTTTGAGTGAACTGGACTTGTAAAAAAACAGGACAAAAAAATCAGTGAATCATTATATTTTCTGAAATTCAATGAACACAAAATTGACTCAAACAGCTCAAACACTAACTTTAAATTTCCACTTCTGTTACAATGTAAAATAAATAACAGCATTTTAATGCATAATTGCTGTAAAAAAAAAAAAAAAAAAACCTTGTATCCTTTTTTGGCTTTTTAAAAATTTCATGATCTTTTTTGTGATTTTTTCCCCAATTTAATCGTCTCCAGTTCCGCCCACTAGCCCTAGGACTAGGACTCCATATTACCAGCACTAGGAGGGTGAAGGTCAGCGTGTGCTTCCTCTGAGTCATGCGAAGCTCCACCCACATAATTTCAAACTGCCCTTAATGTGATTGAACAGCATGCTTGGTGGAGAACCCACCCACACAGAGAGCCCATGGATGCCCATATAATCACCTGCTCCAATGGCAGGACCAGCTCTCAGACAGTCGTGCCACTCTGTCCACACTCACACTGCCATCACTTCCCAAATTTTCGTCCTCCACCGACACTAACAAAGGGTTTTTGGCATCTCTGTTAGTGGCGTTTTGCCTGCAAATGGCAGCCTCCTTCCAGATTGTGGTGAGCACAGGGGTTCCAGACGGAGAGAAGGCACGGTTTGAGTGCACATTTGCCCCGGCTGTGGGATTAGGCGTAAAGTGAGGGAGATAATTGCCCTAATCAAGAGAGGTTAATTAGGCCGCCTGTGTCTGCAAGCGAACGAGAGTGCTATCAAAGCAGTGCCGCTGGTGTGGTGGGGTGGCACGGGCTTCACCTCTTTTGCAATTAGGGGCGCCTCTGCTGAGGCGATAACGCAAGTGGCACATTCCTGGCACCCCAGAAAGGGGGGCATGACATATTGGATTCAGTGCTTTTGGGATGGATGGATAGAGAGATAGATAGATAGAGAGATTGATAGATAGACAGATAAATAGATAGACACATAGAACCTTGGACCTTGGACCTAGAACCTTGAATCTTGGACCTAGAACCTTGGACCTTGAACATTAGACCTAGAACCTTGGACATAGAACCTTGAATCTTGGACCTAGAACCTTGGACCTTGAACCTTGGACCTAGAACCTTGAATCTTGGACCTAGAACCTTGTACCTTGAACATTAGACCTAGAACCTTGGACCTAGAACCTTGAATCTTGGACCGAGAACCTTGGACCTTGAACATTGGACCTTGAATCTTGGACCTTGAATCTTGGACCTAGAACCTTGGACCTTGGACCTGTGGAGTTAAGGTCCTCTAAGATGAACAATTGAAGAACAACCCATGAGTGTATGAGTCTTGGTTCACCTTGGCCCCAGGTGCACTCTGGTTGGCCTGTGCATAAGGTTCCCTGGTGTGCATCAGAAAAACTCAAAATTGGTTTCCCCAGTGTAGGATTGACCAGATCAAAAAACGACAAAATTCAGGTGGGTGGCACCAACAAGCCTCACACCCTACTGCTCATGGTGATGCACATTGGCTGACTGGGCTCAAGGTTTCCTTGGTGTATGCAAGACTAGATCAGAAAATGACAACATTTGGGTCCTGGCACAACCAGACCCCACAACCTACTGCTTTATGGCCGTCCTAGTTGGCCGACCTTGGCTTGAGCTTTTCCTGGTGTATGGAAGATCAGTTCAGAAAATGACACAGTTCGGGTGGGTGGCACAACCAAACCCCTCAACCGACTCCCCATGACCAGTGAAGAAAGGCATCGCTCAGATCTTCATTTCACGAACGTTCTTATTGTCCAGCATTCTCTGACGGCTCCTCGGCCGACTCCCAGCAACCCGCTGGCGATAATCAACTGAGCTGAGCTAAAGTGAGTTGAGCTGAAGGCAGAGATGACGATAAGCATGCACGCCAGGCCCTGTTTTTCGCTAAGGCGTGAAGTGTTGCGTACTGCGGCAGCCTCTTCAGCATGCCCTCAGGCCATTGCCCATTTCCAAATGGCAAACCCTCCCAATTAACAACATGAGACAGACGAGTATGGATAAACACGTCTCAGCCTCTCCCTCCCTCCTGCACACGAATGCGCGCAGACTTCTACGTGGCTCGGGCTCCATCTAAAGCAGACGTGTACGTGAGAAGTAAAGCCCGGGCTAATTCGTATCTGGAGCGGCGTTCGAGAGAGCACGAAGGTGTGGATGCTGGAGCTGACAGCGAGAGATTTGTGGAGCAGAGGAATGGGCCCCCCTGTGGAGGCAAGCTGCCATCACAAACACCCGCTTGGTAAATAGCTCTCCAGGAATACACACTGTCACAGTCCACTGCAGCTCCGATATTTCGGCCCGTGATTCATCGCTAATCTTCGGTGAAATACGGAGGGAAAGGGCGCGTTCCAAAAGCTACATTCCGTGCAAGAGACATTTTGCCAATAACTCGAGCAATCTTGCATCATCAATCAGCCCTTCCATCTTTATTACAAACCGGGGGGAAAGTACCTCATGTCAAAACTCAACGTCAAGACGGGTAATTTAGCTGTGTGGATTGGACAACAAGATATAGTTGATAGGAGGAATAAATGGATAGGATGTAAATGGATGGACCAGAGTTGGACACTAAGAAACAAAGGTTCCTCGTGAGGAGAAGATCCTACACACGTCTCAGTTGGGAATTTTGGGCCCAGTTCACCCAGTTTTTTCTTAAACTAGTCCTTGAGCGATGTTCAATGACGTCATCATAAACTAAAGATTTGTTCATGAATAACGGTAAAACTGTAAACAGTGATTGTTTGTGTATCAGTGTGTTGGTTTGACCTTTCCCAGAGTTCTCCTCCCCTAGTGGAAGCCCAATGTTTTACATTTACATTTTGACATTTATTCATTTGGCTGACGCTTTTATCCAAAGCGAATTCCAAGTCGTGGAGCAGAGTAGTGGGACGGTACCTTGCTCAAGGGTACCTCAGTAGTGCCTGAGCCGGGACTTGAA
>JBBPDA010000030.1:4086909-4099186 GCA_037974385.1 Arnoldichthys spilopterus
CCCCCCCCCCCCCCCCCCCCCCTCCCCCCCCCCCCCCCCCCCCCCCCCCCCCCTCTCTTGATTAAGGGAATGAATGCTAAGTTTTCTTGCCTGTATGTCTGCATAACCACGCCCATTCTCTGCGTATATCAGCCCCTAGCGCTTAAACAGGGTTTCAGCCCTTGGCTGAGTCTGTAATGGGCGGAGCAACAGGGGAAACCACCGCCCACCACATTTGTATTTACAGGGGGACAGGCTGAAGACAATGAGCAGCTACTCTGTGTAAACCCAGGACCCATCTGTTCGCCTTTAACGACCTTTACATGCCTACTTTAATTAAAGTAAGCCCCTTTAATGGCTGCACAGGTGTGTGTGCGCCCATCATGCACACACACACACACACACACAGCTGGTTAAGGATGCCGTTTAATGCCCACGATCAGAGCAACGGTCCAACCCTGAGCTGCAGCAGGGACGTGACGGAGGGAGGGAGGGAGCAGAGAAAAGCAGAGAAGGACAACAGTGAGGGAAAAAGACAAATCTCCCAAAAAAAAAAAAAAAAAAAAGAAAAAAGGCTAGGAGGCTAAAGTTGTGCGACATTCAAACACCCGCTGATAGGATCCCCCTCCCTCCCCCTGGCCTGGACGTACCGCTCAGCAGGGACGTGCACATCGGAAAATAATTGAGCTCGGGACCTGAGGTCCACGCAGGCCACGACGCGCGCCGGAACGCTGCGGCTAACGGTATTTCCATGCACATTAATGAGAAATGGGATAGACTGGCATGAAATCCGCAGCCTGGAGAGAGTGTGTAGTCACCGAGGAGGGCGGGGGGAGTGGGGGGGGGGGTTGTTGTTTTGAACCTTCGTGACCCTTGTTTTCAGCTCATGCATGTCGGTCCCGTTCGCTTCATGTACGTCTTCTCGGTCACGAGGTGAGGAACAAGGTGAAGTGATGCAGGATATACAAGACAATTTTTCCTACACACTTAGATGGAACGTTCTGGGCGGGGTTCTCGCCCATGCTAACGCACATCATGGCCATGAACCAACCGCACGCCTTCAAAGAAGCTCCTTTATGAGGTTTGCCCAGTCGGAGGTATGCAGGTTAAAATGCCATCCCACTTGTTAACCTGCCATCCCCTTATATATGCTATAGAATAGTGTCAGGAACCATTTGCCCAAACCCCCCAGGTGGTGCTGGAGCCTTTTCCAGGGTGAAAGCATGGGGAAACACCCTGGACAGGCCATCAGTCCATTGCAGGACAGACCCTCACACACACGGTCACTCCTAGGGAGCATATTAGCATGTCCTGTCCACCTGACAGGTCTTTGGACTGTGAAACTGGGAGAACTCCTCACAGAAAGGACCTTAAAGTTGATGTGCTGGAAGCGTAAGAGTCTGAGCCACTTTGACAAGGGGCCTCATTGTGATGTTCTAGACGACGGAGTCAGAGCATCTCCAGGTCTTGTGGAGTGTTCCAGGTGTGCAGTAGTTACTACCTACCAAAAGTGATCGGACGACCGGTGAATCGGGTGACAGGGTCATGGGCACCCGAGGCTCACCGATGCGTGTGGGTTTAAAAAAGTGAACGCTGACTCTGATAGAAAGGGGTCAGAACACACAGTGCATCACAGTCAGAGCTGCTCCAGCAGCAGGAGGGACCTGCTCAATATTAGACAGGTGGTCTTAATGTTATGGTTGATGTGTGTGTAGCCTGTTCTGCATTCACATGCAACTTGTCATGAGACCCATCAGCTGCTTGTGTCCCAACCTGCTATGCAGATCTATACTGCAGTGAGTACACAGTATACACCTTATAGTAGCCTATAGTGTGGAACTGGGCTGTAAAACCTCTAAGCTCACCCAGATGCCGTGGCTAGGTGGTTTTATCGCACCTGCAGGTGTCCAAGAATGTTTGGTAACTAGACATATTGGGGCTATCAAGATCTGGCCAAGACACTTGCTCTGAAGTAGCTGTTAACTGGTTGGATGTGGGCGTCGGATTTGGGTCCAGAACATGAAATATCTGAATGTTTTTAAACAACTGGACTCACTCACTTCTGCCTGCTATTAACGCATCAGCCTGATTAAACCTATCAGTTGCCACAAAAACTGGTTCGTTGTAGGGCTGTAAAAGCGCTAGTGAATGACGGAGAGAAGCATTTCCAACAAATACTGAAATAATTACGGGTTTGAGTGTCACATGTTTATCACATGACCACTTTACTTCCTGACTGACCATCACCGTGGCCCACCTATACACTAGAAACCGCTGCCCTTCCATTGGACAAGACCTACTGGGGTTTCCTACCCGTTTTCACTTTCGACCTGTTCATCAATCATTGAGGCCTCCTGCTCAGGTTCAAGCTCCAGGCCGGGGCACCACCGCGGTTCCTCTGAGTAAGGTACCAACCTGCTACACTGCTCCCCGGGAGCTGTGGATAGCTGCCCACTGCTCCACGTGTGCACGTGTGATGGGTTAAATGCAGAGGTCACGTTTCGTTGTGGTGCTTGAGTGTGTTCACGATGACAAAAGGTCACTTTCACTGGGATCAGTGTTGCTCAAGGCTGGAGACTTGAACCTGCAGCCTTCTGGGGCAGTGATGGCGGAACTGTTCGGGAGTTGCCCCTGTGACCTGAAGGTCACTGGTTCAAATCCCAGTCTGCTACAAGCACCACTGAGGTACTAGTGAGCAAGGTACCCCCCCCCAAAGCGCTGGGTTAAATGCAGAGGTCACGTTCGGTCATGGCGCACTTGTGTGTTGTGCTGCGGTGTGTTCACAATGACAGATGATCACTTGCTGACACTCTTCCTGCGCACCAGGGCGAGGTCCTAACCACTAGGCCACAGCGACAATACTCTGGCATAAAAAGGCGCTATAGCTTATGCGAGTTTTTTTCGTATAAATTACACTTTTAATCAATGTGAGCCTAAAGTTGTTGATACCGTGGAGGCTTGCTTAATGTTTTCAGCGCCTTTTGAAAATAACAACAGTTCCAGGGAGAAATTAAGCCAACTCTTAATGGCCGACAGCGGCGCCTGGTCTAATTGTACTGTGAATAAGGCTTTCGTCCGAACACTCCGTACATTCAATTACGCTGCAAAGTACGCGCATCAGAACTCGCTCCACGTAATTACAGTGGCATAATCAAACGAGCTAAACCCTCCCCAACCCCCCAACCCCCCCCCCACCCCCATTAAAACGTGTCTGATGCTGGGAGCACTCATCCTGTCGGCCGCGCCACGCGAGTTATTTTTAGATTCGGAATCTTTTCCGCGGCCTCCTGGCACACGACGTGCGTGTCGTCTGATGGGCCAAACAAGTCCTGGGTAAGTTAATAAGGTCCTGCGCAGGGGCCCTGCGGGTTGACATGGCGAGGGGTGGGGCTGAGCTGGGCCCTGTTCAGAGGGAACCTTTGGCTGCATTGGTTCTGCGCTTCCTCTTTTCTGTGCCCCCCCCCTTCCCACCCCCCTCGTTTCTTCCCCTTGACCCAATAAGGGACCTTCACGCGTCGCCCGGCCGCTTGCGCGCAAGATGTCCTCGAAAGGAGCAAAGGGACGAAGCCCTTGAGCGAGAAGCGAGTGATTGATGGCGCTGGACGCTCGTCAAGGCGCGAGATTATAGAAGCGGCGGGCTATCACCAGGGGGGGCCCCGAGCGCAGACGCGTCCAGGAGCTTCCGTGCCAAGCCTCGTCCCGCCCGCCTCCAGCGGATACCCTCCCCGCACGCTGGAATTCCAGACTGCAGGGAAATTAACGGCAGCTCGAGCAGGGGGAGGAGGGCACGGCAAACCACTGCCAACTCATTTGAGAACACTTTTTTTTTTTTTTTTTTTTTTTTTTTTTTGCTTGCCCATATTTTGTTTGCGCCGTCCGTGAAATGCTGCCTGATTCCCAGCTTCGGCTCCCGGTCAAATCCCAGACGTCTTTATGGATTCTCCAGAACTCATTACAGTCAATGAGCCTGCAAAGACTTCCGAGATCAAAGGGAAAGACTTTTTTTTTTTTTTTTGCACTGAGAGAGAGAGAGAGAGAGAGAGAGAGAGAGAGAGGGAGGGAGGGAGGGAGAGAGAGCAAGCCAAATCAAGTAGCCAAGGAAGGAGCAACTCATCTCAGGAATATCAGAATTGGCCAAAAGTTGAGCTTTAAAACGAAACCCAGTAAACAAAATCAGCGAAAACAGCAGCAGCTCCATAATCAGCCATAAATCTTCAGAGTCTTTGTCCTGTTCGCTATTCACAGCGAGGCGCAAATCAGAGATGCCTCCGAGCCATTATGAGACAAGATAGTGGCAACACGTGGGCGTGACCTTGAATAAATCGTGGGAAGAGGCCCAGGCGGGCGCACAAGCGGGTGTTCGCCACTCGGCGTGTCCCGTCGCCCCATCAGGGCCAAGACGTAGGCTTTGTTTATGGACCGAACCCGCCAAGTCATCCATGCATCATGCGGCGCGTGCCTCGCCTCTTTACTGATTCATTGTGTTTCCTCTTTTCCGCGGAATGAGTCTTATCTTTCCATGCGGAGCTAAACCCTCTGATCTAAAATGTATGGGCTCTATCTGCCAAGCAAGGCCGAGCGAGATGCGCGGCGAGACACGGGCCGAGAGGAGGAGAAGAGACGGGAGAGGAGAGGACGAAGGGAATGCTACACTGCGCGCAGATGATTTCACCACTGGAATCCACTTGCTAAGAGGGAAAGTCATGAAATAATATTTTACAAGGCTCTGCTGGCCTCGCTCCTGAACGACTGTCAGCGACAAAGCCAAATGTTCTTGCACACTGTTTTCAAATCCTTGGACATTAGTAGGAGAGTCGTTTTTTTCCGCTCCGCGACAGGCGCGCAGTAAATTAGCTTAAAGAGATCGCTCGGGCCGTCCCGGTGACTTTTAAAAGCCAAGATAAACCAAAACAGGGTGTGTGAGTTATGGGAAAATTGTTGGAAATAACAGAGGTTTGGCTTTGTGGTACAGGAACCACTTTCTGTAAAAAAAAAAAAAAAGTCATATATACACAAATATTCCACAAGGGGGAGCTATCAATACTTGTGTGTGCATCATTGAAAGGAAGGAAACCTACATCGGCAGGATGTCTATATTTCATGCCTATGAAGATAAATTAAATCTTTGCTCTTATTAATTATACATACAGTGCTGTGTAAAAGTCTTAGCCCCCTGAGAAATTGCTCATTAAAAGCTGTTTTTCTGGGCAGGGTGTTCTTGTTTTGTCAAAAAAAAACCCCAAACACTTGTATTAGAATAAATACAAACAACAGTAAAACAGTAAACAGTGTGTTGGCTTGGTTTTTCTAGTGGACGCCTAGTGTTACTGTAGTTCCCATTAATCGCTGCTTTGGGCTCCGTCAGTTCTTCATTAGATCAGGTGCTGATAAAGCTTCACACACATCCCTGCAGTGACTGGAGGCAGAAACCTGGAGCCGAACCTGTGTCTTCTAACAGCTCACACACCATCAACTACTGTTTACACACAGATCCTCATTCTCTGCACTGCTGTACTGTTTGTTTGCATTGATTCCAATGTTCACGTGTGTTTTGACTGCAGAGAGCTGCTCAGAGAAACGGCTTCAGCTATTAACATAGGGGGCTAAGAGTTTTGCACAGTAGCGTACAATTACTTGATTAATCATCAAAATAATCAAAACATGACTCGATTACTACCCTAGAGAGTCTAAAACTGAATTACAGACATTGCTTTCTGGTTATTTCAGCAAGCACCTCGAATAATCAATCTATTCATTTTCAGCAGTAACCTATAATCGTTTTTCATGTCAGTCGTCTAACACTGCAATTAACAACCAGAGCATAAAGAAACAACTGGAACATCTTTATCATTTGTAAACAAACAATAAACAATATGCATAATGATAAAAAAAAAATAATAACAATAATTTGCATGTTTTGCCAGATGCATCCTTAAGGTTGGGCATCCTGGCTCAAGCCCCAGATGTGTTATGCATAGTCCCTGGTCTCCTAAATAATACAATTGTGGTGTAGAAATAGGGTGGCACATGGCCATAATGAGCTCAGCACCCGCCCTCAGTTGAAAAATCAAACCCCCCACACACCAAACCCCCCCCCCCCCCAAACCCCCCAGCCAACCAAACTTGTAGCTCTGAGAGTTTCAAGATCCTCACAGCACCAATGGGAGACAAGCCTGCTGAAAGCAGGAGCCTAAGGATCTGAGCCACTTTGTTTCATTCTAGACGACGGAGTCAGAGCATCTCCAACATGGCAGGTCTTGTGGAGTGTTCCGGGTGTGCAGTAGTCAGTTCCTACCAAAAGTGATCCAATGAAGGACGATTGTCATGGGCACCCAAGGGGTCAGAACACACAGTGCAGCACAGTCAGAGCCATTGCAGCTGCATGAGTGGAACTATTCAATATTAGGCATGTTGTCCTAATGTTATGGCTGATTGGTGTATATAAATTGTGTTACAGCCTTTGCATTAAATTGCACGTTCGAATTGGTTCATGCTTGTCCCAAATTGCTGCTGACTACTGACCACCGATTCAGCATCAGCTAACAGATGCCTGGCATTGCACTTGAATGATAGGGGAGAGGGAGGGTCACCCAACCCATCATGACAGAGTGGACAGTTGTGCTCTTTCGGACTCCCGGGTCAAAGCGGGGTTCGAACTCGTGACCTCCTGATGCCATAAGACCAGGGGTGGGCAACTCCAATCCAGGAGTCCAGCACAGTATGGGATATCCCTGCTCAAACACACCTGGTTCACCTCACCTGCTCATTGCCAGGTTTAGTCAGAGATTGAGGAGAACAACCAACCTTTGCTGGACACCAGCTATCTAGGACCAGAGCTGCCCAGCCTTGCCCTAGACAGTTGCCCACATGAGAAACCTCCGGATCAATGATCATCCCAACCGTGGCAACGGGAGCTGAACACAACAGTGTGAGTGACAGGCTACTGAGGGCTTGAGGTCATGAAGAAGCACTTCCTCTAGAGCTCCAGCAGCAACAGCTGCAGGAAAGTTGCCTCTCCAGGAACAAGAAGACAATAACACACACACTCCCACATATACACACACTTTAACCTGCACACACAACACACCTCCCCAAACACACCCTCAGCCCATCATTCTCAGCCCAACCACACACACACACACACACACACACACACACACACACACACACACTCCCTGTGCTTCCCTCCATTGCCTGCATCCCTCCATCCAAACCCCACTTGCACTCAGCATCTGCTCGGAGGATGAATAAATCACAGGCTCTCTGCGGCCTCCCTCTCCCTCGCTCGCTCTCCGTCTCTCCCTCTCCCCCCTGACTGACACGGGCCCGTCTTAATTGTAGCTGAAAGCCGCCTTTCCCCGCGCTAATGAGCGGATCGCGCTGTTAAATGATTTAAGGAGTCTGGGCTTATTCGGGGCCCTGCCGATCATCACTTATTCACACCGAGCGCCATTTTGTGCGAACACGCCGCCCGAGGTAAATTAATTTACTCCAATTAGCAGCTGCTGTCAGCAAGCATCACTGTCTCCACGCCGGACGCAGCGAGAGCAGACAAGAGCGGGGGAAAAAGGAGAGAAGGAAGCGCCGAGGATCTGGGTTCACCAGCCGCAGGCTGCCGAAGTTCTGCCGCAGGCTTAGCATATAGGTACCTAGAGGTTCTAGCAAACTTTTCAGAGCTGTCGGAGGGTTTGGACACTTCCACGAGTGTGCTCAAGCTCCGGTGATGCTGCGGTATTGAGAAGTGGTGTTGTTTTGGGGGTTTTTTTACATCGCAGAATATACAGGTCTAGCTCTAGAACATTTTCCACCTGCTTGAGCTGCTCTAATGGCTACGCTCGATGGGTTAATCGTCTTCATGATCATTTTATGGGTGTGGATCTAAAGCAGGGGTGCCAAATCTATAGGATACAACCTTTAACCTACAAGCTAGCTCTGAAGACATGAAAACCTCGGAGTCCCCTGAGCGGTGCAGTGGTCTACGCCCTGGTCCTATCATCAGAAACCCCAGATTCGATGGGGCTACAATCATCCAAAGCCAGGAACCCCAGACAACAAAAATGGCCTCTCTCTCTAAGCGTGAAGGATGGCCCTCCTTCTCCCCCTTTACCAGTGCTAACCAGGATGGGCGTCTGTTGGCTCACACAGGGGAACTAGTGTCTGAATGTGTTACACTGAAGTTGCCATAGTAGCGATATAAAAAAAGAGCCGGTGTCTGGCTTCACGTGACTCAGAGGAAGCACATTCTCACCCTCACCCTCCCAGTGCTGGTGGGATCACGTGACTGGGTGAAGAAAAACCCGACACATTAGACTGAATATGGCTAAATTAGGGGAGAAAATCAAGAAACAACTGTAGTAAAAGATATAAGGACCTCGTCAACTCTTAATGTGGAGATCATTGGGGCAGGTTTGTCCTTACATTCGGACAACACAGTGGCTCTCGGGCTTCACCCTGGAGTGCCTCTTGCCCTGCACCTGCTTGAACGCACCTGATTAAACTGGTTATCTAAATAAAAAAGCCTTTAGCAAGAAAGAAAATGTTCAAGAGAGCTGCTGAACCAGGTGCACAGACAAGGGAAAAACGCCACAATGTACAGCAGAGGGGGTGTTTCAGGACAAGAGGTCTCTGCAGGTCATTACAAAGACATGTTCAGCAGTCTGAACACTCGCCACAAGGGGGAGCAAGCACATTACCTTTGTGAGTATTGCTGAAAGGGAGGAAACCCACACCAGCAGAGGCTAATGGCTCATGTTTACAGTTCACAAATGTACCGAGAATTAAAATAATTTCAGCTGTAATTAAGTGTAATCTATAAATTGCCAAAGCAAATCACACGACTACTGAGATAATCGATAGCGAAAGCCATACCTATAGCATTGTACAGGCAGAGTCAAGGCGAGGGAGAACCACCAGGGATCTGCTAAGGAAAGGTCACAAAGAAACATTCACATTGTTCATTATTTGCCTTTTATTTATTTTATTTATTTATTTATTTATTTAAGATGAATCTAACCAGTGCCTCCCCTTCCTGCCCTCTACATGCCTTGTAGCTCCAACAGCACTGGTAACCAGGAGGCCGAAAGCAGTGGAACATTGAGTGGGGCTTCGCTCCTCATCTCAGCCGCAGTGTAATAAAACAGTGGAGGCAAAGCGCAGCCTCGCTGGTCTCGGAGGAGGCCTGACAACACAAAGGTCTGTACGGAGGTTTATCATTTTAATCCACCTCGACGGCTCCGTCTTTCTCCAGCCCCTGGCAGCTCGGACACTCTACAGGAAGATGCTGCGTCCGCTGTGACTGCAGCCATAACTAGGACTTGGACGGGAGGCGGAATTGCTTATCCTCGGACTGGGACCTGGTCGAGCAGCGGATATTAATATCACGGCACGAGGAAAACGGTGAAGTCAGGAGGTTGAGGGTGAGAGATACAGACTGAGAGGCGAATAGTTGGCTGAGATGATCAAATGACATATTTTGCCGAGCATGGGCTCCCCTTCTGTGACATAGGTTGTATCTACGGCTGTAACACTCGGGTGCAGGGCTCCAGGCCGCAGCATGGAGGCTCTGTCAGAGCCAGTGAGGAGTCCTCCTCCCCCTGCTCCTCCAGCACTCCCACAAAGCCGGGGACACGGAATAGGCTCGCACAAGTCGTGCTTTCCAAATGACATCAGGCTTGAACTGCAGCTTGATCTGGGCCCCGTTATTTACAGTCTCGGCGCTATGAATCTTCAGCGTGCAGCGATGCTTTAGGTGGCCCCGGGGATCGAGCGGCTCCGTGGGAAGCCCCGGTAAAGGTGCAACATGACATCATTTGGAAAGAAACAGCATGGCTCTGAGGGGGGTGCCTTCTGCTCTTGGTGCATGCATTAAAGAGCATGATGCTTCGTCTCCAATGCACCTGCTCATTTAGTTCCTCTCCTGAAATCCAAGATGGTGGAGGGTCAAGGGAGTCAGTCACTCCCTTACTGCAGGAACAGTCTAGGCTTAACAGGAGATGGTGGAAGGTGGCTGTGAGGATTTGATTGCGGCCACTAGAGCAGTAGGGAGGTCAGGTACTGATGTTAAATGATTAGTCTGGGATCATAAACATCACTCCAATTAAGTACTGGATGAAAGTCCTGACCATGCTCCTCACAACCCTATGTGGGTGCCTAAGCAAATTTTGAGGTCCAAGGAGGAGGTCACCACTCTTGCTCTAATTACAGGTCCAAATTGATTGGTCACCTCTAGAGGGAGCTGCAAATAAAAGGACATGGATCTGAGGGTGGGGTTTCACTTCTAACGCGTAGATTTTTATTGACTACTCTGAAGCATTAAGAGATCATTTGTTATGCATTGTACCCTGGTTAAGGTGGAACTATACCTCCACCTTTTGTGTGAGACTAGAACCTTACCTTTTGTGTGAGACTAGAACCCCACCCTTTGTGTGAGACTAGAATTCCACCCTTTGTGTGGTACTAGAACCCCACCCTATGTGAGAGTAGAACTCCACCTTTTGTGGAAAACTAGAACTCCACCCTTTGTGGGAGACTAGAATTCTACCTTTTGTGTGAGACTAGAACTCCACCTTTTGTGTGAGACTAGAACCCCACCCTTTGTAAGAGACTAGAACTCCACCTTTTGTGTGAGACTAGAACCTCACCCTTTGTACGAGACTAGAACTCCACCTTTAGTGCGAGACTAGAACTCCACCTTTTGTGGAAAACTAGAACCCCACCCTTTGTGTGAGACTAGAACCTTACCTTTTGTGTGAGACTAGAACCTCACCCTTTGTGTGAGACTAGAACCCCACCCTTTGTACGAGACTAGAACTCCACCTTTTGTGCAAGACTAGAACCCCACCCTTTGTGTGAGACTAGAACTCCACCTTTTGTGGAAAACTAGAACCCCACCCTTTGTGTGAGACTTGAACTCCACTTTTTATGCAAGACCAGCACCCCACAGTTTGTGTGAAACTAGAGCTCAACTTTTTGTGGAAAACTAGAACTATATCCTTAGTTTGAGACTAGAACCCCCAACTTTTGTGCAAGAATAGAACCCCACCCTTTGTGTGAGACTAAAACCCCACCCTTTGTGTGAGACTAAAACCCCACCCTTTGTGTGAGACTAAAACCCCACCCTTTGTGTGAGAATAGAACCCCACCCTTTGTGTGAGACTAGAACCCCACCCTTTGTGCGAGACTAGAACCCCACCCTTTGTGCGAGACTAGAACCCCACCCTTTGTGTGAGACTATATTGTGAAGAAAACTATATTATGATGCCAGTGTTCACTGTTGAGTCTGAAAAGGAACTGGGAGCACATGGAGGCCTTTCATGTCCCGGCCTGACCTAGACCAGGTCATAACAACCAGGACTCCATTCACAATACGCTGAGGCCCCAGTTTTTTAAGAACATCTATGTTCTACCATCTCCTTTGGCCCAAAAACAGCATGAATCCTCCAGGACTTGGTTTCTAGAAGATGCTGGATACATTGAACAGGACCACGCAGAACTGACTATGTTGCTACTGTTCTTGCTGTAAAGAACCTTTTTCACCTTAGCCCTGAATTAGCTTGATGGGGTTGAGAATCAGGCATTGAAAACATGCTGATGTCCCTAGAACCATCTGGTCATGTGTATCTTGTGAACTATTTCATTACTGGTAGTTGGAAACGTCTGTCAACAAGATGTTCAGTTACTGTGTCATCCAGATGTTTCTCGGTGGTCCCGATGTGTGCCAGAAAAACCCCTACAAGATCATACTGCCACCACCTTGACCAAACAAACTCCATGGTCCCAATGTGCTTGCACCACATTCCTTGCCTGTTATCGATGATGACAAGCCAGCTTTCACTCTTCAAAGGTCCAGTTGGTTGCTCTTGTGCCCACTGTAGACATTGCTGGGACTCGATCTGGTCTTCAGCTGCCCTCCATGTTGAGTACTGTAGCATGTTCTGACATGTCATTCCACACCCCAGTGTTGGATAGGATGTGTTGGATGTAGCTGTGATTTTGTTTGCATGATTCGTACCATTTAATTCACACCATTTGATTCACAAACTGTTTCCATCACCAGGGTTTCTGGATGTTCTTGGAAAGCCTGTGAACAGCTGTGTGTAAAATGACCTGGGATAACAGCCATTTGGGAAGTTCCAGAACAGGTCCCTTACACCACAGTCATGACTGTACAGTTGCTAGTTGTACATTTTGTGGTTAAAAGACAGTTGTTTCCCTCTGTTTAACTGTTTACCTGTGGGGGGCAGTAATCAGACAGTCCAGACTGTAATTCTGTGTGTTTACCTGTGGGGGGCAGTAATCA
>JBBPDA010000030.1:4169055-4184017 GCA_037974385.1 Arnoldichthys spilopterus
GACTGTGCTGCACTGTGTGTTCTGACCCCTTTCTATCAGAGTCAGCATCACTTTCTACACCACAGCAGCTCTTCTTCAGACCAGATGAACTAGCCCTCACTCCCCATATGCAGCAGTGATCCTCGGGTGCCCACGATCCAGTCGCCGATTTACCAGCTGAATCACTGTTGGTAGGTTTTAACTCCTGCACACGTGGAACACTCCACAAGAGCTGCCGTACGTCTCCTTGCGATTATTTACACTATTTAAATTTGCTTTATTTAAGTTGCTGTACATAACCCCCAATGTTACAGAGTTGTCTTCTTCTTGTTCCTGGTACAAAGTGTGTTTTCTGTCTCTTCTGCCTAAAATCAGTAGTAAATGTCTGTTGTTTCCACAAAAACGTCGTTTCTGTTCTGAGGACAACGACATTTTGAAATGTGTCCATGTTCAAGAACATTCTCCATTCAGCTGCTAAGTAGAACTTCCAGAATATTCCAGAATTTCCTGGAATCTGTTAGAACTTTCTAGAACTTTCAGGCACAGTTTGTGATGAATAGAGACATTGTTACATAGGATTTAGGCACAAGCAGCTGAAGACACTTAAGACACCAGAAAGACAAGCCGTGTAACAGGTGTGTGTCCTGGAAGCGGTTTGGATAAAAGCCTCAGCAAAATGAATGAAAGTAAATGTAAAATCTCATAATGCACATTCTACCTGCCTGCTATACACCCACCACTCAAAAACATGTTTACACCAATGTTTACGATAATGTCACTTTGCACTTTAGCAGTAGTAGTTATAATTATTCTATACGCACAACTAACACCTACTCTCTACATCTAATGATCTGTTTTGGTTATTTTCCTTCTATATAATTTCATTACTTTAGATTTAGCTTAGTTTCTTGTTTTTTTTTATTTGAAATTTACAGTCTCAGGAACAATCAGGGCACATTTGGCTACATGTACTTTCATAACTACGCATTTGACAAATACATCAATTTTAAAATCTTCAAAATAAATGGAGTTCACACTAGTTGAGAGCACTAGTGAAAACTCTTAGATTTTGCATTGTTTTTTTTTTTTTTATTTTAATAAAAAATTTCAAATAATATAAGAAATTGAAGAAAAAAAATTATTCAAGAACTAGAATCTTTAAAACATTTACCAGAATTTCAGTGCTCCTTACCATCTGGTGGCGTCTCACTTTTGTTGAGCACTCACTGCACCTCAAACTACACAAGCTTGTGCAGAAGTCGCCAGTGAACAGATCACATCCACCGTCTGAGGGTCGTCTGGGCACACGCTTCTGTGGAAAACAACCTGATCCTTTTCCAGTCAGCTTCTGATTGTAGACATATGCACTTTCACACGAAGAGCTGCAAGAGATCTCGTGATGAAGGTTCTTGGAGACGTCCTTTCGCATCGAACGGCCTGCTCTGGAGGTGAACGTGCTGGGGCGGCCAGTCCTGGACAAACTGTGGGCAAATCTGCACCACTTGTGTACGATTGTCCTCACATTGAAACGACGGATTTTAAATAATTTGGAGATCTTTTTTAAGACTCTGAGGTATCCACAACCTTTTTTTCTGAAGGCCTTCGAGACGTTCAGGTCTTGGCATGAGGACACTACACAATTCACAAGCCAAGAGAACCCTAGAGGTCAGGTTCTAATCAACGGCACCTAATCTGAAAAACCCAGCTCTGATTTGATGGACTTACAGGTGTGAAAAATGAAGGATGTACTTTTTCCACACAAATGTGTAGTGTATTATGTTCCATGTACGCACATGTCTGCAGCCCATGCACAATCTCTGCTGGAGCCACAGTAGAAAAGCCCATGTTTGGCGGAGATGTTTTACACAAGGAAAGTTGGATCATGGTTCAAGTGCTTTGGTGATTACAGCCGGTGTGAAAACCGCGGTTTCCCAGCGCTGCCTAATGGAGACCAGGGGACTCTCTTAACGTGGGACAATGAAGGCAATTTTTCCTGCTAATGACGCGCTGCAGTGAGAAGGAGGGACACAAATGCTGCTGTTTATGAGGCTTTGCCCATAAGAAAACAAATAAAGTCATTTTCCCTTTCCTACTGCTCTAGAACCTGCAACGTGGAACCTAAACACTAATGAAAAGCAGAGATAGAACATTAACACCACTGACGGGTGAAGGGAGGAACACGGACTCTAGTTATTTCATTGCAATGGCACCTGTGAGGGCCAGGGATATATTAGGCAGCAAGTGAAAAGTCAGTTCTTGAAGTCGATGTGCTGGAAGCAGGATCCGAGCCTCTTTAACAAGTGATGTCTGAGTCAGAGCGTCTCCAGAGCACCAGGTCTTGTGGAGTGTTCCAGGTGTGCAGTAGTTAGTACCTACCTTCGTTATTCCATTACAAAGGCACGTGTAAGGGGGGTGGGATACAAGTGAACAGTCAGTGCTTGAAGTCGATGTGCTAGAAGCAGGAGCGTAAGGATCTGAGCCACTTTGACAAGTGATGTTCTAGACGGCCGAGATCTAGTCTTGTGGACCTAGATCTAGTGCTAGTCTTCACTCCCCACATGCATCGGTGAGCCTTGGGTGCCCATGACCCTGTGGCCGTTTTACCAGTCGTCCTTCCCTGAATCACCGTTGGTAGGTTCTAACTACTACACACCTGGAACACTCCACAAGACCTGCTGTTCTGGAGACTCCTCCGTCTAGAACATCACTTGCTATAGTGGCTCAGATCCTTACGCTCCTGCTTCTAGCACCTCAACTTCAAGAACTGACTCTTCACCTGCTGCCTAATGTATCCCACCCCCCTGAGAGGTGCCACTGTAACCAGATCAGTGTTACTTCACCTGCCAGTGGATTTAATGTTGTGGCTGATGGGTCTACAACTTCCAGCGGTGTTTACCATACGCGATGTTAATTTATACGGGACAACGGTACAGTTTCCATGATGAAAAGTCATCCTCCCGTCGAATGAGCGGCGTTAAAGCGACGCCTGTAGTTTTTAAGGGGGCCTCAGCAGCCGCTTGGAGTATTTTTAGCCTTTTCTGTGGGTAATTATTGTGTAATTAGCAAAAACAGTGAGCGAGTAATGATCCTCAGCTCAATTTCCTCTCCACTCATTGGCGCAGGCGCAGTCATTTCCTGAGGCCACTGTCGCTCTATTCTTAGGAGCATTTTTACACTCTGAGCAAACGCTGCTTTTCCACCCTTCGCCAGGCATGTGCCAAAGTCGGAGGAAACGATGCCTACTGCCTCGTTAGCCCATCCTGAAGCAACCACAAGGCCCAAACTGGCTGAGGAGACAAATATTTGCTCAATGTGAAAATAGTGGTCCTTTATGCTGGGTCAGATGTAATAACCCTCCAAAAATGACATAAAACCTTAATGCACATTAACTGGGAGTCTGGCCTTTCCTGCCCAGTGGCTGAGATCTGTGGCCCATTCAAGGACTCGCTTTGGATAAAGGGTGGCACGGTTATGAGGGGCTTTGGCCCAAACCCAATCGTTATGGTTTAAACACAACATTACACAAGAACTCAAATGCACAAACCCCCCCCCCCCCCATACGAAAATGACTTAATGTTATGGCTGATTGGAGAACATTTAACACCATGGTCAGGTGAAGCGAGTAACACTGACTCTAGTTATTTCATTGCAATGACACCTGTGAGGGCCAGGGATATATTAGGCAGCAAGTGAACAGTCAGTTCTTGAAGTCGATGTGCTGGAAGCAGGATCTGAGCCTCTTTAACAAGTGATGTCTGAGTCAGTGTCTCCAGAGCACCAGGTCTTGTGGAGTGTTCCAGGTGTGCAGTAGTTAGTACCTACCAACAGTGATCCAAGGAAGAACCACTGGTGAATCGGCAGTAGGGTCACAGGCACCCGAGGCTCCTTGATGCACGTGGGGAGCGAAGGCTAGTCCGTCCGGTTCGAGCCTACAGGTTTTCTGAGAGAAAGGGGGTAAGAACACACAGTGCACCGGTCACCGCTGTTCCAGCAGCTCAGTATTAGGCAGGTGGTGTTAATGTTGTGGCTGAAGGGCGGATCCTGTAATTTGCTTCTACACCTCAAGATTTGGCCCTCGAGGCGTCGACACCAGCCTGAATGTTTACGCCGCATGCAAATGCTTGAACACTCCCAGGAAAGTTATGCTTGAGACGCAAGTACACACATCCTCTACAGGGAGCAAACGTTTTTTTCTCACTTTTCAGTGCGTTATTTTTATATTTGCAAAAGATAAAACGGAACATAAAACGTGACAATTTCTGCACGGTGCCAATTTTTCTTGTTTAACTGAAATTCAGCAAATAAACCAGAAAAAAAAAAATGTGCAGAAGTGTTGAGGACGTGCACTTATTTTCACTTAAATCAAAACTAATTTCATCAAGGTGCACAAATCTTTGCCAAAAACTGTACATGATGTGCAAAAATGAACACGGAGTGCACACAAAGAAGGGCACCAACCATTTGAACACTTTCTCCGTGTATTTTCTGGTATCCAGTCGCACCCACTAGCTAGGACTCCGCCCATCACACCATATAACCAACACTGGGAGGGTGAAGCCGAACACTCGGTCACATAAAACTCTGCCCACATCCTTTCAAACCACCCATGACTGCTAGACTGGTGGGGAGGGGAGTGGGAGGGCCATCCTACCCATCCAGAACAATTTTCTCTTGAGACTCTCCGCCCACGGAGGTCCTGATGGGGCCAGTGGTGCCACTCGGGCGCCCCCGAACATGAACGTTGAACGTGCCCACCGACGGCAAGAACGCCACGACGCACCAAAGGAGCAATAGCCTTCTATTTTTATTCAATAAGCTCATCATAAATTATCGCACATAAAATACTCTCTTCCCCCAGAGATACAAAGTGGGTAGCAATGTCTGTTGGCAGCCTCGTCGTTTCAGTTCCCCGAGGAAACACAAAGGCGGTCGTTCGTGGGAGGAGGACGATGCGGGCTTCGCCAACAGCACAGATTCAGGCAGCTCGGGAAGGCGGCGGGCGACGACTGGGCGTGTGCTGGGTGTTCGGGTCGACTCTGCTGCAGCTATAGACGAGATACGGATGGACTAAAATCGCTCAGCACGCCAAAAAAAAACCAAAACAACAGCAGCCACACACTCGGGGGAGGGGGGGGGGCGTGTTGAATGGAAAAGGGGGCGGGGATTAAACAAAACCGTGGGACAGGAGAAGAAAAAAAATGTAAGTGGAATGACCAGAATGTCTATAATGTGAGCTCGGTGTAATACAGTGTGAGGTATGGCAGTGTTAAAGGGAAAAAAACGAACAAGGACTGCATTAGCGATGGCTATGTGCAAGGAGCCAGATCTACACATCCCTCCATCAGTGCAGTTACGCAGGAAGTAAAATGGGCAATGGGACAAAAATGAGGGGAAAAATGGGATAAATAAGATGGGGTGGGGTTAGGGGGGGGTGGGTGTTGGACAACTCATGGTGCAACAGTGGCTAAGCTGGGGAAATGCTCGAGGGGATGGACTCCGTAGAGTCCAGCGCGTGTGTCCCTATAGTCTAGAACGTCCAATTTAACACTTTCAGGTTCTCCTGCAACGTCGGCCCTCTGCGTTTGTTCGCACTCGTGTCATTCGTTGTGTTACTGTTCTTCGTTGTCCTTCGATAGTACTCCGCTCCCCCCTCGTCACGCGCCACGGGCCACGATTGGCCGGTGGGAGATGGGAGGGGGTGTGTCGGTTGCGCTGCGGCCCAATGGGGCAGCCTCCTGCCAAAAGTGGATACATCCATGGTGCTGGAACGAGCCACGGAACGCCAGGTCCGGCCCCTGTGCGCCTCTATTTGGACATCTGCTGCTGAACGTGGAGCAAGAACTCGTAGTAGGAGAAGGCGGACTCGGAGCGGTCCTCCACCAGGTGCTGGAAAAAACTGCTCTTGCAAGAGGGGTCGTCTCTGAAGGAAGGAAGGGAGAGGGAGACAGAGAGAGAGAGACAGAGAGAGAGAGCATATTAAAAAGATGTCCACGCATGCTCTTAAACCAGAGGTTCTCAACTCTGGACCTTGAATCCATATTCCGGTCCTTTCACCAGTACATGAGACTCTAGGTGACCAATCAACGTTATCATCAATTGAGTAACTACTGGTGACTACAAAATCCAGGAGTGGAATCTAGATTCAAGGTCCAGATTTGAGACCTTCTGGCTTAAACACAGGAGAGGAAAAGAAAGGGAGGGAGGGAGGGAGGGGGAAAAGGATGAATGGGGTCTTTAAAGGCTGTTTGTACAGTCATTGAAAGCGACGTAAGAAAAGGAATCTCCCGCTGTAAAAAGGGAGGAGTGGAGACGGAAAGGAAAATACACCCAAACAGCCCACGAACAATGCAGCCTCCCTACTGCTGCCCACAGTGACAGCAGGAACAGAGGGGAGGGAAAGGCAGGAGGAAAGAAAACAGAAAAGACCCGAAACAGAAAAGAAAGAAAAGACGAATACAAAGAGAAGATGAAAGAAAGGAGGAATGAAGTGCGTAAGAGAAAAACATTCTTTTAAATGAAAGAAAGGAAGGAAACGAACAGAAAAAACAAAAGGGATTAAAAAGGAAAGAAAGAAAAACTATATATATATATATATATATATATACACACACAGAGAGAGAGAGAGAGAGAGAGAGAGAGAGAGAGAGAGAGAGAGAGAGAGAGAGAGAGAGAGAGAGAGAGGGAACATACAGAAAAACGGGTCCTTCAACTGACACAAGAACTGATCTAAGACCAGCATCCTGTTCCCTCTTTACTTGATGAGATCAGGCCAGCCTCCAGCTCACCTCAAACACTCTGGCCTGATCAGACCACAACATTATTTATACACACAATTCTCTGTCAGTTCCCTCACTCGCTCTAAGTCTGGATGCTATTTAGAGCCCAGCCTTCTTAACTCAGTTCTACAGTTTCCTAAAATGGCTTCCCTTCCACTTGCACTTGGTTCTGCTCTTTCTGCACTTCCCCCTACGTTTTTTTGTCGCCCAAGGTGGCGCAGTGTCCAGCAAGTTCCATGTGGGGCAGCTAAAAGATTGGCGGTTTCAGTAGGAGCTTAATTAGTCTAGACAAGCGAAATTCAATTAAATTTCAATTAGGCTAACGGTGGAGGTCAGCCACTCCATGGGCTTTCCAGTAATTAAGCTGCAGGCTCAGCGCTGGGTAGATAGGTTCAGTACACACAGCACAGGAAGGGAGGGGGACTGGCACCATATCACCACTGACCTTCATTCATTCACTCACACACACACAATTTGTCTACTGTAACTAACCCGAGGCGAAAAACTCAGGATACCCTTTTAGAACACTGTTACACAATGTCAGCGGCTGATCGCGGCTGTTTCCATTTGTAGTCCGCCAGATCACTAGCCTCAACTATAGTGAGCCAAACAGCCAAACAACAAGCAGAACATGGCAGGAAAGACCCCCACAGTGAGACAATCATTTGGTCAAGTCAACACCACAAAATGCACATTACTGATGCGGTAAAAAACGGTTCAGCTGCTCTTGTTCAAAACACATAACCCTTAAAAGTCACATTTTTCACTGGCCATAACCAAATTTACATTTCATTACAGGGGAATTTTTAAAAATGCGCATAAATGAATCATTAACATCTTTACAAAATCCTTCAGAGTGGTTTGATATGAAATTCTCCGTTCTGGAGAAACATATCAAGTCACAGTAGTGGTGACAGGGACCAGACGTCTGAGGAGTCAAGCTCTACATTATGGACTTGCCCATGTGATCGGAGGGTCGCGGGTTCAAGTCCCAGCCCAGGCATCCCTGAGGTACCCTTGAGCAAGATAGCTGCCCACTGCTCCACATGTGGATGGGTTAAATGCAGAGGTCACAATTCGTTGTGGTTCACTTTGTGTTCACAATGACAAATGTCTCTTTCACTTCACTACATTAAGTGTTTACAAATATGCTGCTTGATTGGTTTTATGATCGTTTCGAGAGGTACATAATAGTTCCCAAAGACAATATTTTTTCCAGATTTCCCACTATTTTATCACCAACATTGCATATAAAACCTCAGAAGTCACATGTAGGTTCCCTAGTGGTTCTGGACAGTAAATAAAATGCCTATATCTGTGCTGTAGACATGGCAACCCCTGGTTCCAATTACCACCACTGCTGAAAAATCCAAACAGGCCAATGAATGATTTCACATTAAACCACTCTGAGCACCTTTGTTTTCATCTCCGTGAGTAATTGATGCAAATTATTTTAAAACTGAACAGAAAAATCATACGTGCCGACAGAAAAGTTGTAAATTAAGTTAAATATGAAACTAAATATATAATTATGCATGTATATTTAAACAACGTTGCTTAACAAAATAACTTCTAAAGGTTAAACTTGTACGTATGAAAAAGAATAAGTCATTTTCAAATGCTGTAACCATGGCTACCCACATACTTTCACGCGCTGTTTTCGTTTGCATACATGTTGAGCAGTACGTCCACTAGGGGGCAGATTCAAACATTTTTGAAACAACAAGCAGGGCGACGGTGGAGGATAATGAAGTGGTAATAATGAAGAAAGAGGTGAAAGCCGAGGTGGCCTTGGTCTCATATAGAGGTTTAAAATCCTTTAACTGTTACTTTAATTCACACAACATCTCCCAAAATGTCGTTTTGAAAATTTGTCATTTCTCACTTGAGTTATTGGCTACATTTCCCCCACAGCTGTTGGTGGTACTGCTTCAGTTTGTCCGTATCCACAAGCTTTTAACATTGAGCATAAATAAGCCTTAAGGCAAGTGCAACCAACTCCGATCCTGGAAAGCCAGAGCCCACCGCTGTGTGGGCTCACTGAACACACTCACTGAACCTGGCAAACAGGTGAGCTGAACCAGGTGTGTTTGAGCAGGGTAATCACTAAACTGTGCAGGACACCAGCCTTCTAGGACTTCCAGTTGGGCATCTCTGCCTTAAGGGTTCGTATGTGGGCCGACATGTCAATTTCTCACTTTTTTTATTTACATATTAGTTTCATAGTTTTTACAGAATTATATTTTGCAGTTATTGAATAATACTTCTCAAGATGAAGACAGTTATTGAATAATACTTCTCAAGATGAAGACAGTTATTGAATAATACTTCTCAAGATGAAGACATGAATAAAAGACAAAATGATCAAAATGTAGAAAAGAAAAACATCAAATTACAACTGCAACAAGCAAAACTGTTCATCAGCCACACACTTCAACTTAACCTCTGCCCTGCGCCCTATTTAACAGTGAACGCATTACACAAAGACAGGTCAGTTGCTGACCTGTCGATCCATAGTTGCTGTCCTTCTATACTGTCAGCATAAGGGACACACTGCTAAAAATACACCTACGTTTTATTCTGGGTCTCGGTCAGACAGTAATCTGTTGTAAAGTCGTAAAATGAATCCATGAACCGCTTGGCCTGGCGGTCAGCAGATGGTGTTTGAGACGAGGAGGAGGGGGGACAGTGTGCATACAAACACACACGCATAAACACACACAAACACAAACACACAGGCCTTAATGTCTGTTTAAAAATGGAACGTTAGACCGTGGGGGGAGTCCTGAAACCCCAAACTGATCTAGTTAATCCGGAGTGTGAGTGTGAGCGCGTGTGAGAGCGTGTGTGTGTGTGTGAGCGTGTGTGTAAGATGGCGAGACACAAACAGCGAGCAGTTAGTCATTGCAATTTAGACGAGCGGGAGCGGGTGAGCCGAGAATTACCAGAGATTATCTACTGAGAGGGAGGAGGAGGTTGGGCGAGATGGGGAGGGGGGAGAGAGGGAGGGAGGGAGGGAGAGAGAGAGGAAGACAGGGAAATAGAGACAGGAAAAGAAAGCAGAGAGAGAGAGAGAGAGAGAGAGAGAGAGAGATGAAGCGAGTGAGAAAGAGAAACACAGAGAGATAGCAACATAAAATAAGAGAGGCATGGGGTTGAAAGTGGCACAGATCTGATGTGAGACATCTTTTCAAATCAGATTTAAGGGGCTTTCATCAGAACACTCCTGTATCAGATGCACAAGACGTGGTCATGTGACCATAAGACGAACGCTCAGATTGAAATAAATGTACAGTATGTGGACTACAGTGTATATGCACATTATCGCATTGATCATCTTAGGTATAAAAATAATTTAAAAATAAATAAATAAATATAATATAACAATGCTTTTTATTTAAAGATGCTTTGCAAACTCAAGGTCACCTCACAAAGAAAAGAGAAAAAAATATCATACAAATATTTTAAAAAGTCCATAACAGCAGTAACACATTCTAGACAACAATAAAATCCAATGTCATACACACAAAAATGATATAAATGAATATAAATATAATAAAGGAGCAGAAGACGCTTCAGTCACTGAAAAATGAATGGGAAAACTCATAGCTTTCAACATGCCAGCGCCCTTCACAGTCCTCCACTTCAATATAAAAAAAGCGAAATTTTTCACTGGTAAAGCAGCAAGCAAGAAAAAACCCAGTGTCACTGATGGGATATGCACATGCTCAGTAGCACCCTGAAAAAAGCATGTTCTTTTCTTTTTTTGAGCCAAATGGTACACAATATTTATGTATTACTATTTTGAATGTCCCAAGTACATTGTCAAGATGTCTACCGAATGGACAGGCTTTCCTACTTTGTCCAGTATCTGCAGCATGTCAGCAGCATGTCCAGTTCTATTTCTCTTTCTCTATGACCCCCCTACACCCTCCGCAACTTTGAATCCGCATCACACATACACACCACAAGGGCTGTCCATAGCTGCCCACTGCTCCACGTGTGGATGGGTTAAATGGACAAGGTCACATTTCGTTGTCATGTCATGTTCACAATGACAAATAGTCATAAACACATGGCTATTAACTGCAGGGTATACCTGGTGTGGCTCTTCACCATGGAGTTACGATGAAACATCTGAATGCATCTCAGGAACTGTGCTATGCCTTGAGTCCAGTGTTTAGCAGACTCTCTCCCTCGTGTCAAATCAGAAGAAATTCCCCTTGACCCATTTCAGAATCAGAATGCTCCTCAAGATGGTGGCGGAGATCTCTAGCCAGGGCAGTGTAAAGGGGACTCTACTGGGAGTATATGTCACTACTGTCAGTAGTGAAGAACATGCATGTTTCATTACAAAGAGAGCATGATTACTCCTTCTTAACTGGACGTAGTGCATTAAGTGCATTTGTGATAATATTTAGTATGTGTTTTTTGAAAGTGACACTGTTGGGGCTTTTTGTCTCTTCCAGTTTATATGACAAAAATAAATATTGCGACTTATTGTGCATCATATTTTCGCAATATTGCCCACTTATGCAAGTCCTTTAAGTGTTCACATTAATGACGGTAAGAGGTCATTTACAAACAGGAATGTGAAGGCTGAAAGACTGAATCTGAACAAAAACAATCATTTTTGTGCAACTGCATTTATATAAAGTCTGTCCAAATAAAGTGTTACCCCAGTTTTGTTCACAGTATCCAGAAAATATCAGTGTTCATACTAAATCCAGGTGACACGGTGGTGAAGCGGTTAGCGCTGTTGCCTCACAGCGAGAAGGTCCTGGGTTTATTCCCCGTGTCAGCCACAGGTGCCTTTCTGTGTGGAGTTTGCAAGCTCTTCCCATGTTCGCGTGGGTTTCTCCGGTTTCCTCCCACAGTCCAGAGGCTGCAGTAGGTTGATTGGATGCTCTAAATTGCCCGTAGGTGTGAGTGTGTGTGTGAATGGTTGTATGTCTATGTGTTGCCCTGCGATGGGTTGGCCTCCTGTCCTGGGTGAACCCCACCTTAGGCCCACAGTCAGTTTGGCTCCAGCTTCCCCATGACCCAGAAACAGAAGAAGCGGTTTAGAAAATGGATGGATGGAATACTGAATCCAGTATGGTGACTTAAATAGAACCGTGAGCTCATTGTATCGTAACCCTCATGCTGTCCACCTGTGAATAGGCTAGTCCAGCCGGAAACAGCGATGGATCTCCTTCAGGGTGTTAAGAAGAGGATGCTGAGTTAAGAGAGCGGCGCTTCTGAAGCGTTTGCAGCAGCTTTTACTCCACTCCGAATCTTCCCAGACAGGCTGGGGATCACCATGGACATGAAATAAACATCTGCTGGTGAAATATTTAGCAAAAAAAGGCACATGAAGAGATGAGGAGCGCCAGAGTGTGGTAGGAAGGGAAGCATAGCTGTGATCCCAGGAGAAGCCAAGGAATGTGTGTGCGTTCCACTCTCTTTGAAACCTCCACTCTCTATCCCTTGTTCATCCCTAAGGCTCCTCTGCTTGGCTACGCGCTGGAGAAAAGCTCCAACCTGACCAGAACCATGTCTGGATCCTGGTGCCTCCTGCAGGTGTCCAGCAAACCACACTTTCATTGGACAAGGGAACTTCATGGACATACGGAGTATCTGTGCCAGCCTGCAGCATCCACACTGCGAGAAGACTGCTAGCTAGCTAGCTTTCCACATCTTAACCTTCTCTCACCTGATGAAAATCAGTCATGGGATTAAAACTGAATCAGTTCAGATGAACATTCTGATGAACTGGCTTAGTCATTGCTCAAATTACAAAGCAGTTTTAATTGGAAAAGCAGTGCTCAGCAATCTGTCTCCACAAGGGGAAGCTATTTGTGCTCTAACTGTGCACTGTATGTCACTGAAAGAGAGGAAACCACCACCAGCAGGATCTCACAAATACATGCATGTTTGTAGTTAACAGATTTCACAAACCGGAAGTAAATGTACATCGTTGAAATATCTGCTAGATTACTCAATTACTAATATTATCAACATTTTCTTTTAAACCCAATTTCTTAACTGAACAGTTAATTAAAAAAACTGAATTTCCAAGCACTCCAATCAGTTTCAGAAGAATATAGTCTTATGTAAGTTTCAGCAGCTAAAACCTTGCTATGCATTAGCTATAGCCCAAGCTACATGATTTACTAAAGCAACAGTAAACAAAAACCTTGCTGAGAACAGTTTGTGAATACAGGTGACTTTAATATTTAAGCAGTGTTCACACTGACACTCTAAATGTGCCCTGCTACTGTAGATTTGACTACTCTAGCTGCAAAAAACATCAGAGGAACTAAAACAACCACAGGTTTTAACTGACATATGCATAATTAAAGAACATAATACAGACGATATCCTTTATAAATCCTTTTCATTTCTAATTATGGAGGAAAATGGTAAAAAAAAAATAGATTACAGTCATTGGCAACAAGTGTAAACTTTTTCTGCTGTATGCCTTGGTTGCCAGTCACATATCTCAATGCAGAGTGAAAAACAAAGGCCTCCATGAAAGTAGCCAAGATACATTCAAACCCTTTTCTCAGGGACACTGTAAACCCTGCTTCAGTGGTGAAGCGTTACTGCTGTCAATATGCTGCTGTTTAGAATAATATTTATATTGAACTCTGTAATTATAATTAAATATAACAAATAATTTCTTAATCACAGAAAGTGAATAGAAAAGTAAAAAACTGCCTCTATATTCAATTTATATATAATATTCTATATTGCTTTATTAGGTTGCTCAACTGATTACAGAGTTAGTGCCATCGTTAATTATTTTTATAATGTGGATAAATCGTTTATTAACAGATTCAAGTCTGCAATCCTGTTCGATTCAATGTCAAAAATGACCAAATGGAAAAAATGCAAAAAATGGTGGCTGTCAAGTGGTAAAAATGATTAAATAAATAATTATAATGAATCAGGTAGTGATTTAGTTTAGTGAATAACAGCTTCATGACTGTAATAAGAAACATATTTCTTATTTTCAGTAGTTTAATAACTTGTTTTCTGTGTGTAAAAGCAAGGTTTACATGAACCTGAACATGAAAATCACATGCTTTCCACAGACTGAATGTTGTCTCCAAACCACCAGTGACCGCAACAGTGGCTGCTGGATCTACTTAATAAGTCTGTATCATATATACAGTCAATGGCTGCGGTGCATTCTCTTAAGAGGAAGTTGTGCAGCTGCTTTTGCTCATTCGTTTATCTGTAGATCTTCAGTCAGAGCTGTGCAGTGTAGTCTTAACGGGTCACTTCAGCATTAGCAGGATGTTTTGCTTGCAAATGGTACTTTCATGATAAACAAATTCACCAGGCCAGTTGGTGGAAATAACTTTTATTTTATTTTAACTTTTATAAGTTCGAGAGCTACAGTCACCGAGTCAACGAACAGTGCATGATCAGCCTGAACTACTATGGATGGTGAGAAGGTTCAGACTAGGATATTGTGTTAATGGCATTTAAGAGGTGTGATATAGTGGCAGTAATAATGTATGCATTATAAATGTGATAAACTTGCCAGCGCTAATTAAAAGTTCAGGTCTGTGTTTTCAGCAGAATTTCTCTTTCAATGAGTTATGAGTAATTCGTATGAAATTCTATGCGTTAATCACTGGTGATGACTGTGACTTCAGGCAAAACTTCATTTAGCACTTCAGAGTGTTCAAGACTGCAGGAGTTAGAAGACTGTCACCGAGAGTCGACAACAAATGTGTTTCTCCTTAAGGGGTCGACCCAAAGACGCCATCCACTACTAGATTAGAAAGTGTGCGTTGGCTGGGAGTAAAAGCCTGGTGCTTGTCCAAAAGGACTCTCAGCTCATTTCTTTTACTCCTCCGTTAGCGTTATGCGGCCTGCAGAAGCGGATGCACTGGCAGACGAAAGCATGAACTGGATTCAGGGTCTCATTGCTGCCTTCAGACCAAGAAATGTTATGATGATGAAGGAGAGATGATTCCTCAAACATACAGTGGGGTACAAAAATGTATAAATATTAAATATACATTTTCATTAGAAATGATAACTGTACAGGAATGTATGTATTTTTACAGGTGTTAATAATTTAGGTAAACTGAAGAATCATTAAACATTTTCATTCATCTCAAACGTGGGCAATGGAGGCCTAGTGGTTAGGACACTGCCTTTGAGACCTGAAGGTCTCAGGTTCGAGTCCCGGCCCAGGCACTACTGAG
>JBBPDA010000030.1:4196707-4211918 GCA_037974385.1 Arnoldichthys spilopterus
CCTGGGCTTTGGGTTTGGGCCGATACCGAGTACCAATTCAATGCGTCGGCATTGGATTTGGGCCGACACTGAGTACCGATCTGATACTTGGGCTTTGGGTTTGGGCCGATACCGAGTACCGATTCGATGCGTCGGCTTTGGGTTTGGGCCGACACTGAGTACCGATCTGATACCTGGGCTTTGGGTTTGGGCCGACACTGAGTACCGATCCGATACCTGGGCTTTGGGTTTGGGCAGACACTGAGTACCGATCAGATACCTGGGCTTTGGGTTTGGGCAGACACTGAGTACCGATCTGATACTTGGGCTTTGGGTTTGGGCCGATACCGAGTACCGATTCGATGCCTCGGCTTTGGGTTTGGGCCAACACTGAGTACCGATCCGATACCTGGGCTTTGGGTTCGGGCCAACACTGAGTACCGATCTGATACCTGGGCTTTGGGTTTGGGCCGATACCGAGTACCAATTCAATGCGTCGGCATTGGATTTGGGCCGACACTGAGTACCAGTCTGATACCTGGGCTTTGGGTATGGGCCGACACTGAGTACCGATTCGATGCCTCGGCTTTGGGTTTGGGCCGACACTGAGTACCGATCCGATACCTGGGCTTTGGGTTTGGGCCGACACTGAGTACCGATCTGATACCTGGGCTTTGGGTATGGGCCGATACCGAGTACCGATTCGATGCGTCGGCATTGGATTTGGGCCGACACTGAGTACCAATCTGATACCTGGGCTTTGGGTATGGGCTGATACCGAGTACCGATTAGATACCTGGGCTTGGGTTTAGGCCACTACAGAGTACTGATCTCATACCTAGTCAGTGCGTCTCCAGAACAGCAGGTCTTGTGAAGTGTTCCAGGTGTGCATTAGTTAGTACCTACCAATAGTGATCCACAGCAGGAAAAGTTTTGAATCGGAGACAGGGTCATGGGCACCCAAAGCTCACTGATTGGGATCGTTTAAAAAGTGATGCCGACTCTGATATAAAGGGGTCAGAACACACAGTGCACCACAATCAGAGCTGCTCTGGCAGCAGGAGGGACACACTCAGTGTTAGGCAGGTGGTCCTACTGTTATGGCTGATCAGTGGTCTCTGTTTTGCTAAAGCCATATTGATTAGTCTCTGATGATTCTCTCTCTCTCTGTCTCTCTCTCGCCCTCTCTCCGCAGCATGGGTCGGCGCCTTGGCGATGGGGATGATTTTCTTCTGCTCGCCCGTGGTCAGCATGTTCACCGATCACTTCGGCTGCAGGAAGACGGCCGTGGGCGGAGCCTTTGTCGCCTTCCTCGGACTCCTGAGCAGCTCGTTCGCCACGTAAGGCGCCTTTGTCACTGTCGCCCTCCTCCTCCCCTCATCACAGCTCTCCCGTAATGTCTCTCTCCCCCTCCCTCTCCCTGTGTCTGCTCTCTCCCTCACTTCTACTCCCACACACACACACACACACATAATAGCCTGTCTGTCTGTGGCGGTGCTGCTCTGCGAGGCAGCTGTGAGCTGACAGGTGTGGGAGAGATGAAAGTTCTAATTTCGTTCGCCTCTTTCTCAGGCTGTCGTTCGTGCCTCTAAGTGGTTTCCTACGTGCCTGCACACATGCGCACTCGCTCGCCGCACGTTCCCCGTCTCACACAAAGGGAAAAAAATCACAGTCTTAGAAGGGAACAGGTGCCGCAAAAGGTTCTGTGAGCGGTTCCACGGGAGAATCGGTTTGGTTTCCAAACGTATCATTGCTGCAGTGCAGATGTGAGTGGGAGGAGCCGACTGAAGGTGAAAAGAAAGCTGCTCCTGCTCCTGTGCAGTGGCCTAAAACTAGTTCTAGAAATTCAAATTAAAAACTATATATTATATAAACTATATACACCTATAAATAAAAAAAATATATATTTTTTTTGTGTGTGTGTGTGTGTGACTATTTGTCATTGTGAACACACTCAAGCACCATAACGAAATGTGACCTCTGCATTTAACCCATCACACGTGCACACGTGGAGCAGCGGGCAGCTACCAACTGCTCCCGGGGAGCAGTGTTGTCCAGGGACTCGAACCTGCAACCTTCAGTTTGTAACGGCAACATCCTCACCACTAGGCCGCAACTGCCCCACTGTGTTTATATATAATAATATTATAAATAACAAAACAAACGTTGTCGCTGTGAGTGACACATGATCTGAATAAACTATGAAAGAATCCTGATCCTGATCCCATCACCTCTCCAGTTCCACATTCTCCCTCCCTCTTCACCCTCACTGCCTTGTTTTCCTCTGAATTTCACGAGCATCGTCCCGAAACGTAACATTTTCCTTCTCTGTTCACACACGGACGCAAGGCACTGACTTTGTCAGGAGGCTGACGGGGTTCGGACGATCGGATTCACACACACCCCTCCCCTGGGTGTAGGCCCCAAAAAGGGCCGGTGTTAAAGGGGCTTGAGTTTCCATGTATGGACTGTGTTGGCTTAACAATGACAGTGAGTGAGTATTTGTCATTGTGAACACACCCCAGCACAGTGCATCACAACCAAATGTACCATAACATCCGTGTAGGAGCAGTGGGCAGCTGACGTGGGCAGCGTCCGGGGAGCGGCGCTTGGGGGCGCTGCCTTGCTCACGGGAACCTCAGCGGTTCTTGAACCGGTGTGGGATTTGAGCCAGCGACCTTCAGGTCACAGGAGCGACTCCCTAACTGTTACACCACCAAAGGGTTAATCGAGTTAGTCGAGCCCAATAGCACTGCATTCAAACAGCAAGATGCACCGATCAGCCATAACATTAGCACCACCGACGTCTCCAGAACGGCAGGTCTTTTGGAGTGTTCCAGGTGTTCAGTAGTTAGTACCTACCAACAGTGATCCAAGGAAGGACGACCAGTGGTCATGGGCACCCGAGGCTCACTGATGGACATGGGTAGTGAGGGTTAACCCGTCTGATCAAACAGAAGAGCTACTGTGGTGTAGAAAGTGATGCTGACTCTGATAGAAAGGGGTCAGAACACACAGTGCAGCACAGTCAGAGCTGTTCCAGCAGCAGGGGGGTGGGGGTGGGGGGGGACACAAAGATGAAGACAGTCTTAATTCTCTTTATTCATGCCAGTGTTAGCCTCTCGTTTTCTCTCTCTCGCACAGACATGCACACGTCTCCACGCCGCTGAACACCAGTGTCTCCTTTAGTGCGCAGGCAGGACTGTGAGATTGGAGCGGGGCCCGTTTACCCAGTGTATAATCATTAACAGGGCCGCAGGAGTGAGTGGGCTAATGGCTGAACTACAGGAGGAAAATACATGCACATATATACATACACGCACACACACACACACACACACACACACACACACACACACACACACACATTTTCGAGCAACTCTTCCATGAACAGACGCTTTCAGATCAAAGACAAATATTCATCTTGTTTTTTTCTGCGCAAAATGAACCAATCAGAGCTCAGGCTGTGGAAACGTCCCATACGGGTTTCTCCTGTTTCCCCTCAGCGCCGACTGATGCCCCTCGCGCTCTTCTCGCGCCCGTGATTTTCTCAGAGCAGCGGCTCCATCGGCTTCTCATCTCAAACGCAGCGAGTCGCTGTCCCATCCCCCTGAAATCGCTCCTCGGCCTCTTCTAGTGTGGAGCACACGTCTCCCGCGGATCTTCACACTGAGCTCCTGGGCAGGACGTCCTGAAGCAGGTCGGGGTAGAGTTCCAGCTCCTGAGCCGTGCTGTCGATGCTCCCCAGCGCTCCGCAAACACTCTGGAGTCTACACTGAAAAACACGTCAGATATGAATTTGGGTTGTTAATGTGAACCTGTTGCCGAAATGTGTAGGCATTCCGATGTGCTGTGCAAAAGTCTTAGCCCCCCGTGTTAATCGGTTAGAGCCGTTTTTCTGAGCAGCGAGTCTCTTTCTGCAGCAAAAACACACGTGAGCGTTGGAATCAGTGCAGTAGAACGGTGCAGCGGCGAAGAGAACGAGGATCTGTGTGTGAACAGTGGTTGATGGTGTGTGAGCACGTTCACCCGTCTCGCACGAAGGAAAAAATCACAGTCTTAGAAGGGAACAGGTGCCGCAAAAGGTTCTGTGAGCGGTTCCACGGGAGAATCCGTTTAGTTTCCAAACGTATCATTGCTGCAGTGCAGATGTGAGTGGGAGGAGCCGACTGAAGGTGAAAAGAATCCTGACGTGTTGTCGAGGTTCGAGCATGTGATTTGTCACGTACACGGTGATACAAGGGCAGCCTGCAGTGAAATGTGGCCCTGAGCTGCTCCTGGGTCTGTGCAGTGGTTTAAAACTAGTTCTAGAAATAAAACAACTGAAAAAATATCAAATAAATATTTTATATATATATATATTGTTTGTGTGTGTGAGTATTTGTCATTGTGAACACGCTCAAGCACCATAACGAAATGTGACCTCTGCATTTAACCCTATATTAAGGGTTTAGAGCCGTTTCTCTGAGCAGCGAGTTTCCTTCTGCAGCGAAAACACACGTGAACATTAGAATCAGTGCAGTAAAACAGTGCAGCAGTGAAGAGAATGAGGATCTGTGTGTAAACAGTGGTTGATGGTGTGTGAGCTGCTAGAAGATACAGGTTTGGCTCCAGATTTCACCTCCAGTCACTGCCCGGATGTGTGTGAAGCTCCATCAGCCCCTGATTTCATCTAATGAAGCATTGATTGAGCCCAATTTCTCTTCCAAACTATCCCTTTAACAGCCAAAACCAAAACGGATTCTCGATTTCTACAAACCTTGTCTCTCTTTTCGTTGCAGGACCTTGGGTCTACGTTACTTCACCTACGGCATCCTCTTTGGCTGTGGATCCTCCTTTGCTTTCCAGCCATCCCTGGTGATCCTTGGACACTACTTCCGCCAGCGCCTGGGCCTGGCCAATGGAGTGGTCACCGCCGCCAGCAGCATCTTCTCCATGGGCCTGCCGTACCTACTCACCAAGGTCGTAGGGCCGCTGGGCCTTTGCAGAACCTTTCAGATACTGAGCCTGTTCATGCTGGTCCAGTCGGTGCTGGCCCTTACCTTCCGGCCGTTGCTTCCCAGCGGAGGGTGTCCCATGCCAGGAATGGGGCCAGATGGAGGGCCACCAGGGCTGCCTGGAGCCCCAGGCTCTGCCTCTGGGGGCCGGTGGCAGAGAAGCCTGCTGAAGATAAGAAAGTATTTCAACGTGCGCGTCTTCAGCGTGGTGACGTATCGCGTGTGGGCGTTCGGGGTGGCCACGGCCGTTCTGGGATACTTCGTGCCCTACATTCACCTGGTGAGACATCTACCTCTTGGAGCAATGTAGTGTAGTGTGGCCCACACATTTGCCTCAAATGGACAGACATTGAGCAACGTGTCTCATTGAGCTATGGAAGGAATTACACTAATCAGCCATAACATTAACACCACTGACCGGTGAAGTGAGTAACACTGACTCTAGTTATCTCATTACAAAGGCACGTGTTGGGGGGGGGTGGGGGGGGGGTATTAGACAGCAAGTGAACAGTCAGTTATTGAAGTCTACATGCTAGAAGCAGGAGTTTAAGGATCAGAGCCACTTTGATAAGTGATGTTCTAGGCGAGTCAGAGCGTCTCCAGAATGGCAGGTCTTGTGGAGTGTCCCATTTGTGCTGTAGTTAGCAGCTACCAAAAGTGATCCAAGGCTGGTGGTCATGGGCACCCGAGGCTCACTGCTGCATGTGGACAGTGAAGGCTAGCCCGTCTGGTCAAACAGAAGAGCTGCTGTGGTGTAAAAAGAGTCAGAGCTGTTCCAGCATCAGTGTTAGGCAGGTGGTCTTAATGTTATGGCTGATCAGTGTACACTGAGTACTAATCTGAACAGTGTGACTTTGGCAGATTAGTACATCAGTACAACACACACTGCACCATTTCCAGGATCCTGCCTCTGGTAGTTTACCACCGCATTGTGGGACAGTAGTGTCCATCAGCACCACCCTCAGCGTCCCACCAGTGTTACGTGTGTCCTGTGAATATCTGAGTTTACTCAACTTTCACATTTGTAACTGTAAGACACAACACACACTCAAACACTAGTTTGCAGTTGCGACACACCTTTGGTTTCGACGTGTTCGGGCAGAAAGCTCTGGCTCTTTTTTTCGTGAAGCACGTGAAAGTGACTATTAGTCATTGTGAACAGACCCCATCACAAAGTGCAACGAAACGTGACCTCTGCATTTAACCGGTACCTTACTCAAGGGGACCTCAGTGGTGCCCGGGCCGGGACTTGAACCTCCGATCAGCTCAGAAACTGCAGGTCTAGTGGTTAGGATTCGGTGGTCTCACCGCCACGGCTCGGGTTCGATTCCCAGTCAGGGAACGAAACTTTATGGGCAGTGGAGCCTAGTGGTGAGGACATCGCCCTTGTGAACTGAAGGTCACAGGTTCGAGTCCCTTGGCACCACTGAGGTTCCCTTGAGTAAGGTACCGTGCTGCTACACTGCTCCCCGGGCGCTGTTGGTAGCCGCCCACTGCTCCACGTGTGCAGGTGTGATGGGTTAAATGCAGAGGTCGTGTTTCGTTGTGGCGCTTGAGTGTGTTCACAATGACGAAGAGTCACTTTCACTTCACACTCGAACATACTGATGATACATAATCTCCCCCCAGGAACCTGGTTGTTCTAGGTCACCTAACTTTAAACCGTATCGTTCCAAATGTAGATGATTAACAACGCAGGGATATTTACCCATAATTCCATACAGACCTTAATGCTGCTGGAAGCTGTGTGAGCTGTTCGACAGCATCATCAGAACCTAAACATCCTGCTCTGTTCAGGCCGTGTGGTACACGTCTGCGTGGACCCCTGAAATGTAAGCAGGCCTTCGGTGAAGCCGTCAAGCTGCTCTGTGTTTATACTGCGGAGGCTTCCTGCCTGTCACTGCGTACACACTCTTTACCCCAGCTGCCGTTTTTACGCGAAAGTGGCCGTTTGTCATTGTGAACACACCCCATCACACAAAGTGTGACCTCCCCGGGCGCTGTTGATAGCTGCCCGCTGCTGCACGTGTGATGGGTTAAATGCAGAGGTGAGTGTGACGGGGGGTGTGGTCACAATCACAAAATGAGGGACTTTGACTTTATCGCGTAATCTCACTGAACTCCCCCAATACTGAAAGTGCAGGAAGGAAAACTGGTGGGTCATGGGCACCCGAGGCTCACTGGGGCATGTGGGGAGTGAAGATTAGTCCGTCTGGTCCAGCAGAAGAGCTGCTGTGGTGTAGAAAGTGATGCTGACTCTGATAGAAAGGGGTCAGAACACACAGTGCAGCACAGTCAGAGCTGCTTCAGCAGCAGGAGGGACACACTCAGTATTAGGTAGGTGGTCTTAATGTTACGGCTGATCGATGGCGAAGTGTGTTTTGTGTGTTCTAGACTTTCAGATATGAGGCGGCTGGTGTTTATGTAGTTAAAACGTGTGTGTATGTCTTGGAAGTCAGTGTATGTATTCCGGATGTGTTTTGGGGGTGTGTGTGTGCGTGTGTGTGTGTGTGTGTGTGTGTGTGTGTGTGTGTGTGTGTGTGTGTATGTATGTACTCCGGATATGCGTATATGAGCCGGGGAGTGTGTGTATTCAGGATGTGAGCGTGTGTTTAGGGGATGGATGTGTATGTGTTACAGATGTATGTGTGTGTGTGTGCGGATGTGCGTGTGGGGGGTGTGTACCCGTGTGTGCCTTTGGGCCGTCCGAAGAATGAGGTCGTAAAGATGAGAAGCCGCAGCCTCCGCCCCCCTCCTCCCACCTGCAGTCAGGTTTTTGAACTTTGGATCAAATGTAAACATCGCCCCCGGCTTTTGTTGTACGTATGTGTGTGTGTGTGTGTGTGTGTGTGTGTGTGTGTAAAGAGGACCGTGCCTTTCTCTTCGTGGCACTTCTGAGCATGTGAACCGATGGCCGCTGACATGATTTGTCACTTTTTCAAAGAAAGCAGAGCGCCGTACCTGCGACCCCGAGCTCGGGACACTCCTTCCAGCCAATAGTCCCCCCCAACCCCTCTTTCCCCCCACCCCCCACCCACCCTGTCGCTTCTGAGAAACAAAGGAGAGGGAGAGTGGAATTGGTTTGACTTATAGCCCCCTCTCGCGCTTTCCCAGAAGAGACACGCATTGCTGCATTGAGTACGGATGCGTCGGAGCTCGTCTCGGGGGCTCGGGCCGAGAGAGGCCTACACAATGAGCCTGGGTCACGTTGACGACGGGGCGTCGCCCAAAAGGATCCGCCCTGTTTAGCAAAGCAATGCAGAGACGTTTGAGGTCAGGTGTTCATTTCAGTGACATAGTGGGTATGTGTGTGTGTTTGTGTGTGTGTGTGTGTGTGTGTGTGCGCGCAGATCAAGTTCGTGGAGGAGCAGTTTGCGGAGAAGCAAAGGGAGTGGGTGCTGCTGGTATGTCTGGGCGCGTCCTCTGGAGTCGGCCGTCTTCTCTTCGGAAAAGTGGGCGACCTCATCCCCGGAGTGCAGAAGATTTACATGCAGGTACAGGAGCACAGCTGCAACGTCCGTTCTCAGTCCTGCTTTATCCTTCGTACGTGTTAACGTGGTCCATGCGCTGAGAACAATTAGAACCGATATTAAGGAGCTACAGCAGCTCTGAGGACCAGAAGTCGAGTCAATTCTATCTCTGTAGCACCTTTTAAGACTGGCACTGTCCCAAAGCAGCTTTACAGAACTCTGGTCCGAGCCCCCAGTTAGCGACACAGGTGAGGAAACACCCCCGTAGCTCTAGGACGATACCTCAGGAGGAACCAAGGCTCAGAAGGGGGAACCCGTCCTCCTCTGGTCATTTATAGGTCCGGCGGCAGCTACGATCCTGTAGCCTGGAGCAACATATTGTCACTGTGTGGCACAAACCTCACAAGAGCCAAACTGTTACAGTTCCAGACATAAAAAAACCCTATTTACACCTCAACACCGAGTCGTCAGCGTTGGTATAGTGTCAGATATTTACGCTAGGCATATCATTAACATGTCACTGAAAAAAGCTAATATGGAGTTACGAGGTTTTGAGCAGTGAATCTGGAGAAATTTGTATCCCTCATTGGTTAGAACGGAGCCAGTGAGCGCTTCACATTACACCACCATCTTCTCCCAATGTAAAGCTTGACTCACCAAGACCATAAGATTATCAGCCTTTAGATATGAATCAGCAGATTCCAGCCTTAAATATGAATCATCAGATTCCAGCCTTTATATATGAGTCAGCAGATTCCAGCCTTAAATATGAATCATCTGATTCCAGCCTTTAGATATGAATCAGCAGATTCCAGCCTTAAATATGAATCATCAGATTCCAGCCTTTATATATGAGTCAGCAGATTTCAACCTTAAATATGAATCATCTGATTCCAGCCTTTAGATATGAATCAGCAGATTCCAGCCTTTATATATGAGTCAGCAGATTCCAGCCTTTAGATATGAATCAGTAGATTCCAGCCTTTAAATCTGAATCAGCAGATTCATATGAATAAGCATGTGAATAAGCAGATTCCAGCCTTTATATTTTAATCAGCAGATTCTAATCTTAAATATGATTCAGCAGATTCCAGCCTTAAATATGAATCAGCAGATTCCAACCATTAAATGTGAATTAGCAGATTCCAGTCTTAAAAATAAATCAACAGAATCCAGTCTTAAATATAAATCAGCAGATTCCAGCCTTTAGATATGAATCAGCAGATTCCAGCCTTTAAATCTGAATCAGCTGATTCCAGCCTTTAAATCTAAATCAGCAGATTCTAGCCTTTAGATTTGAATCAGCAGATTCCAGCCTTTAGATCTGAATCAGCAGATTCCAGCATTTAAATATAAATCAGTAGATTTCAGCCTTTTAGTGTGTTTATACAATGAGAAACCTCAGAGATATTAATATAAACACAACAACTGTTACAGTTTTAGGCACCATTTTTAACGTAAAACTAAAATGTCTGTGGCTTTTAAACGTCTCTGTTCATGCCTTATATATCAACAAAATTCCAGTGGTACTACAGTCAGCTCTAATGGGTTCCTCACGAGTAGCATGTGTAATATGGTTCAAAATTAAACAGGATTTGTTGATTTCTGTTTCTTTCTTAATTTGCACCATTTCAACTTAATGTTCTCTGTAAGAACATGTTGAAAGTTATGTTTGGATGTTTTTTTTTAAAATGATGTGTTCAGCCTGTATTGCTACAAAAGAAGTGAGCTGATGGTATATCCAAAAAAACACCCAATAATGTAATGTAAATAATTGATTTTTATAACATAGTTGAACAAGCAAACATTTCATGCTTTTTGAAATGGTGCCTGTGTATAAAGGTGATCTACTGGAGCAGTTTTTCTATTGCAGCTTTTTCAGCAAAAATATCAACAGATTAGTGTTGCTGAACAGAACAGATGCTAGCATTGCCCCATTAGCAGAAACTACTTCTTTTAGGTGTTTAGCTTAACTGTCCACCAGACTCTTGCCATTGGCTTGCTGAAAATTATGAACACCTTTCCATGCAATGGTCCTTTTTGATGTTTGATGATCCCCTACAACATTTGAATAGGGATCAAAAACCCTCCTTTCTTCTTTTTGAGACATTTCTCGATGCATTTGCTAGTGTGCGTAGGATCATTGTCCAGTTTTAAGGTGCAGCTCTGGTTCGATGTCAGCTTTTAGACAGATGGCCTCACTTCAGAGCTGAATCAATGACTGCCAGCTGCCCAGTCCCTGAGACAGCAAAGCAAACCCAGACCTTAACATTTCCACCACCATGCTTCACAGCTGGTAAGGGGTTCTTCTCCTGAAAAGTCTGGTCTACAGCACACTGTGTCCCATGCAGGTCAAGTCTGTCCAGTTTTTTTCCGGTTGTAGACGTATGCTCTTTCACATCAACAGTTGCAAGAGATTCCTGCTGATCCCATGATGAAAGTCTGGGTTTTGGAAGCTTCTTTTCATATCTGCTCTCAAACGGAACTTGCTGGGATGGCCAGTCCGACTTACAGCCGTCCGCAACAGTTCTTTAGAACTCTTTTACATGACCCTAGCTTTCTAAGCCTAGGTTTAAATAAAACAGGTTCCACCCGCAGGAATTTTGGAACTTTAAAAGTGTGAGAATTTAAAGGTTTACTTACTTTTTCCATCAGCTTTTTGACCATTTGATCCCACTTTAGATTAAGTTTTCTAATAACTGTGTAAACACACTATGATAATGTAACTAATGGTGATGTTGTCAATCTTGCACAGGGATTAATGTAGTGCAGCGTATGTATTTACACACACTCCATTTATTACTCATGTAATAACTTATTACAAAGGATAATTTGTGTAATTACATTTACATGAATAAAAACCACAACTTATACATATGTGTGGTTACATAAGCTACTACTGCGATCCTGGCTACATCAACAGTAGTTACATTGTTTCTGCATGTGATGTTAGTGTGTAATTACACAGGCGTTTGTTATAAAGTGGTATTGTCTATTTAAATGATACAAAATGCCAGTTTTATGTGTCATTCGTTTTAGAATAATCACTTTTATCTGTAGGTGGATACAATGTAGTCGGTCCCTGCTGCCAGTGAACTGCCATCTACCTCTGGTGTGTTTGCATGTTTAGGTGGCCTCGTTCATGGTCCTGGGTCTGATGTCGATGATGATTCCCCTGTGTCGAGTATTTGAGGGACTGGTGGTGGTGTGCGTCTTCATGGGACTGTGTGATGGCTGCTTCATTACCATCATGGCTCCCATCGCCTTCGAGTTGGTGGGGCCCATGCAGGCCTCCCAGGCTATTGGCTACCTGCTGGGCCTCATGGCTGTACCAATGACAGCAGGGCCCCCTATTGCTGGTGAGTACCTTACATTACCCAGCATTGATGCCACAAGCTGTTCTGTAATCACTTTTATAACTTTTCTAATATAATTTATTTTCATATACCTGATTATAGTTGGCCATGTATTTCTGTCTGGGGTGAAAAGCCCAGCAACATTTAGGATAGACTATATCTCTAAATACACTTTAGGAGAAAGACACACTGGGCCCTGATTTGATAAAAAGTAACATGTAACTCACATTTGTGGGCGTGTCCAAATCCATTGACCTATTTTGATGGCAGAAAAATCAGATTTCGCGCCAACTCTCTTAATTATTGTGTGTTTTGGGTGTAACATGCAATTAACCAATCAGAATGTCCCATCACCTCCTCTTTAAAAGGCAGGGGCGCAGCTATGGTAGAGCTATTATAATGGTGTGTTTAAACCAGATGGGTGTTTGGTGAGGAAGCGGAACCTGTTGCTTGTGCACGAGGTGAAAACGTGTGAGCGCATCATGTACAGGAGCAGCTCTGTTCCACCGGAGCCTTTCAGTGTGATTAGTGCACTTCCAGCGTGAACCTGTGTCTGTAACGAGCATCTCGCACCTGCACGTCACTCACCGCTTACATACGGTTTGATAATGCGCCGCCGACTTTAGACGCCGTTTTTGGTCAAAAGCACAATGTCACTACACTGCCTTAACATAGCCATAATGCGCCACACTGCCTCGCCACCCTGCCTCGCCACCCTGCCTCGCCACCCTGCCTCGCCACCCTGCCTCGCCGCCCTGCCTGTGTGACATTGGCCTGTGAAGCAGGTTTGCTTTTATTTACTACATGCTTCTCTAAAGCTGCACATCCTTTCATAACTGTACCTGCTGCTTCTGGCCTGAAGTGTTTTTTTCCCATATTCTCAAAAGTAATAAAAAATAATAAAAAGTAAATATGAAAAGAAATAAACAGTTTTTCAGGTTTAAAGGTTATGACTGTGAGGATGAACAGACATTTCTGCTCCCTTAATATAAACTTTTTATTACTTTTTCTCCTCTCTGAGCTTTTAAGTATGCAAGTGTGTGTGTGTGTGTGTGTGTATGTGTGTGTGTGTGTGTGTGTGTGTGAGAGTGTTTATTATACATTGACTGCTTTATGTTTTGTTTTATATTTAATTTCATTTTTTTTTCACTATATGTATTTCTTGCATTCCGATTCTTCTGTAAACGTATGTGTATGTGTATGTGTGTGTGTGTGCACGCACATGTATTTAACTCTTTGTGAGGACCACATGTCCTCATAATGATAGAAATACTGGAAAATCATTAGAAACAAGGACGTTTCGCTGGTCCTCACAAGGCACCCTGCTGTTTTCTCCCCAAATTCAACATTTTTTTAGGAAAAACTAAAGTTCAGAAAGATTGTGTGTAGTTTACTGAGGTTAAAGTCAGTGTTGGGTTTAAGTGTCATTGTAGTGTTACTGACATACAGTGTTACAGAAGTCAGTGGAGTGTACTCACAAAGATAGCAATACCAACCTGTGTGTGTGTGTGTTAACATGTATTTCACTCTTTGTGAGGACCAAATGTCATCATAACGGTAGGAATACTGGAAAATCTGTAGAAGTAAGGTCTTTCCGTTGATCCTTACAAGGAGCCGTGCTGTTTTCTCCCCAAATTCAACTTTTTCGGGGGGAAATCTGAATGTAGAGAAAGACTGAGATTAGGGTCAATGTTGGATTTAGGTGTTGGTGTAGTGTTACTGAATTACAGTGTTAAGTCAATGGAATGTCCTCACACAGATAGCAGTAGCAGCCTGTGTGTGTGTGTGTGTGTGTGTGTTCGTGTGAGGCTCTGAGCTATGTGAGCACACATCTCCTCCTCCCACATCCTCGGGGTAGAGATCGAGGGTGAAAACATACTTCAGATTAATTGAACACAAATCACATTGTGAAATACGTTGAGCAGGAATTTGGTTTCGCCTCCCAGCTGCACTTCGCCACGGAGAGGAGGAGAAAACACATGCGTGCACGCGCGGCGCCGAGGGTCCGGGTGTATGGGTTCAGTGAGCAGGATGCAGATTTATATTTGAGGCTAAATTCCAAGGCTCTGACTTCCACCTCAGTTTGTTTGGCCTTCAGATGGACCCCATACATAACGCTCTCTCCTCGTCCTCAGTGACCCGTGGTTGCCAGGTCTGCGCATAGGCCAGAGCTGCTTTTGGAGTATTATACTTTTTTTTTTTTTTTTGGAACATGAAACCCTACTTTCAGAACCCAAAGCACATTTTGTAGAATCACTTCTTAGAACTTCGTCTCCGGTTCCAGGACGTTAGGATAATCTATGAGATGTGAAGAGCTCTTCGGAGAACTCTGCCTTCCTTTGAAGCCTTTGTTTTTGGTTTTGATTGGCTCTCGTTTGATTTTTGTTCCACATACTTGGCAACATCTCTGAAACCCCTGCTAGCACCTCGACGCATTTGTCCGCGTTAATGCTCCGTCTCCTGCCAAACGCTCCGCGCAGCACTGCCTTTAAAGTTTTAATGGGTCATTGCATATTTTGCTCCGCGAGTTTCTTCCAAGCCGCGAGCGTTAGCGCCGGGATCCGGGTGAACCCCCGGAGGGCAGGTTACTTTAGCGTGATTACGGGCTTCAGGAGTAATTGTGTGTGTGATTAGTGACACTTTTTGTGTTGTTTTGATGCCTCGAAATGAAAAACGTCCTGAAAAACAGGAGCAATAAAGTCCAGGGAATTCCAGCAATAACGCGAAATATTCCCAACTACTCACAGATACAGATATTTTTAATGATGTAATTATTTAATTATTTCTATTCATTTGTTTTAAAAAAAGAAACATTGTACCTGTTTTTAGAAATATGGCCATAAAACATGCAAAAAAAATGGCCTCTGAGCAAAATGACAGTAATAATTAAAATGTGTTTAATTATAAATATATATATATATATTTTTTTCTTTTACAATAAATTTATAAATAAATAAATGTTAAATATATATTATTATTTAAACAAGTAGTGTGTTTAAATATAAAATAATATGAAGTGAAAGTGACTTGTTGTCATTGTGAACACACTCGAGCACCACAACGAAACGTGCCCTCTGCATTTAACCCATCACACGTGCACACGTGGAGCAGCGGGCAGCTACCAACAGCACCCGGGGGGGGACGGTACCTTACTTAAGGGAACCTCAGTAGTGCCCAGGCCAGGACTCGAACCTGCGACCTTCAGGTCCCAAAGGCAGCGTCCTCACCACTAGGCCTCCACTGCTCACATATAATGTATATATTTAAACAAGTGGTGTGTGTAGAGAACAGTCTCCCTGTGTCGACTGAGGGACATTTGTACCTTGTGGCATTAGCCTCATTCCACTTTAAACTAAGACTTTGTCTCTTGTTAGGGGGGGGGGGGAGGGGGGGGAGAGAGAGGGGGGGG
>JBBPDA010000030.1:4212789-4246292 GCA_037974385.1 Arnoldichthys spilopterus
CTGTTTGTCCTGCAGCGCTGTACAACACATCTGTCCCTCTGCACAACTACCACACACACTCCACACGCGTCACAGCACAACCCACAACAGAGTCGAACCAACAAACACAGCACTTTCACAACAGCGCCCCCCGGCGTTCAGCAGGGCGCCAACACTTTAGTGGGTTCTTCAGTGGTTCTAGGAGGTTCTGATCAGTTTGTGCTGTAGAACACTGCAGAGTTTTTACGCTGAGGGTTCGACGCTCACGGTCTATATCCTCTCTGCTGCTCTGGGGATCTGCAGACTCACAGGCCGATTCTACAGTGGAACACGAACAGAGACGCACACTCAGCTATAGGTTTAAGTGTTAAAAACACTCGGACGAACGGTTAAGTGTTCTTGACCTCTTGAGAACCTTGTGTGATGTGATTTTTAAATGTGTGATGTAACAGCTCTAAGAATCACACCTTTACCTCATTTCTAGGCAATGACCTGAGGCTTGTTCCGTGCACCAGCAAAGACATCCTGCCCTTCTGTCTGCAGCTGATGCTGGCCTGCTTCAAGGTGCCTGCACACACACACTGCACCTGCACATCAACACATTAAAACATCAAATCTAACTTTTCTCTTCATTTGCCGTAAGATTCATGAGACGTTCAGTTTGGTTTTTTGTGGAAGCTTCTGCATTTGTGCAGCATCTGGAAGCCTGACGCTCTCTAAAACGCCCAGACACACCTACATTAACCTGAAGACACAGGCCCTGAATCATCAGGAGGCTTTGAGGAAGCGGTAGCTTGAAGAGGCAATCTCAGGATCACAGTTACGTCTTGCAGCTGTTTGTGACAGATTGGACAAATTTGACCTGCATGGGAGGCGTGTCTGAAAAACGTTAAGAAGACATTAGGGCAAGGCCACAGTTGCCCAAGAACATACAGGCAAAAACCAGGACTTTTGGGATAATGTAGATAGAGCTGTTTGGCCATAGTAACAGTACACATGTGTAGCATACACAGCTTTTCATGAGACTCCATTTCAGCTGTGAAGCATGGTGGTGGAAATGTTACGGTTTAGTGTTGCTTTGTTGCTTGAGGGACTGGGCAGCTTGCAGTCACCGATTCGGCTCTGAATTCTGCGTCCTATCAGAGAGAGCTTGAAGACAATGTGAGGCCATCTGTCCGAAGCTGAACCAGAGGTGAACCTGAATGCGATAGTGATCCTAAGCACACTAGCAAATACGCCACTGAATGGATCAGAAAGGAGAGAGAGGGCTTTTAAACCCCATTGAAATGTTGTGTGAAGTTTAAAAAAAGGTGCAAAAATTGCAAAAAGACCCTCAAACATCTTGTATAGATGAGTAGTCAAAAATTTCTGTAAGCCGATGTCAGAAAGGGGTGGACAGTAATGCCAAATTCTGAATTCTTCTGAAGCTAAAGGTGTTACTTTTTAGCTTGTTAAAATAAATGAAAAGCTGCTTCTGTTCTTTTTATGTGGGGTGTACTTTTTTTTTCACACACAACTCTATAGGTAAGTGGCCCCATGTGCTAAATACTGCTTTACCAAGCAGTGTGTTGTTCTAGCGATGTTGTTTAAAGCCCCTGCCTTCATTCACATGTGAACCGGCATAACCCTGGTCTTTAAATATGTAATCTGATGAAATCTGGTTGATAAATGTGGGCGGGGACTTTTCTAACTGGATCATGCATGTTAACAGACTGCGGTAAATGTTTGTTGTCTGCCAGCAGCGTGTACGTTTTTGTACCGTTCTGAAAGCCTTTACCGCTTTCCCGTTTTCTCTCAGTTGCGGGCGTTTGCTGACGGAGGCAGAGACGATTTGGCCCTGGGTCACGTGGTCGTGCTGTTGCAGCACGATTGGCCGCACGGAGAGACTCTCTTCCTGAAGGCAGTGGACAGAATTTGTGAACATGGTAGTTTCCAGTACGAGAACTTCTTCAACTACGTCACTAGTATCCTTCAGTTTTGCGTGTGTTTGCTTCTAATTACACTGTCCAATCATTTGGGAACTGAGGAGACCAAGGTCCAGTCCACACGACCGTTCAGATGCCCTGAGCTCCTCTGCTTTTTGGCCCGAACTGTTGGAGGGACAGTCGATCACATGCACTCTGTGTCTTATGAAGCCACGTGTTGTGCTGAAGCACCTTCAGAACGAAGCCTGGCTTTGTCCTGCTGAAATAATCACAGGCTTCCCGGGGAAAAGACGTCACCTTGATTGCAGCATGTGTACCTCTAAAACACCAGTATATGTATACCCACCTTAATGGGGCCTTCACACATATGCAGGTCAGACATGTCATGGGTCATGCAGAGCCTTCTGAAGGTTCCCGCCTTGTCCTACAGGGACTGAGGTTTCTCCAGATTCCCTGAATCTTTTCACAGTATTATGTACTGTAGATGATGAAAGAGCTCAGTTGTATTGAGAAATGATGATTCTCTCAAAGTAGTGGAGCCTGAACCCATATTTGCTTGCGGAGGCCGAGCCTTTGGTGGATGCTCCTCACCTGTGTTCAGTTCAAAGTGGCGTAACGTGAACATTCTATAAACATTTCTCCCTTATTTTTGCCCAATCCCAACGTTTTTTGAGTGTGTTGCTTTTTTGACTTTCAAGGGAATTTACAAACCGCAGATTTTTGTATTTGTCATTTTGCAATAAATTGTCCCAACTTTTCTGTAAATGTGCTCCAGCTCACCTGCTTATTGTGGAACTCGAATATTCTATAAACTTTTCAGTCTTCTTTTGCTCCGGCCCAACTTCTTCTGAGTGTGTTGCAGGCGTCATAAGTCTTGACATTTTTTATGTTTTTTTCATGATATTAACACAGATAAAAAATGACAATTATTATTTCTCAGCTTTTGCAATTGATTCTAAGCCGGATTTGTGTTTAGAGAAGCCTTGACCACTCACTCAGACATTGACATGCTGGAAGAGTTCGCATACCTTCGCACAACAGAAGGAGGGCGGGTCCAACTGGAGTTACTGCCCAATCAGGGGATGCTCATTAAGTAAGTCCCACCCGTTTAATCTTCCGTAGTGTACTGGTGAACAGGTGTTGATGGACAGGATAAGAAGAAATGATCTTCTTTTTGTTTGCTTTTGTTTTTAATTATTTTAATGTTTTTTGTTTGTTTGTTTGTTTGTTTGGTTTTTTTTCCTGTTGTTTTGGACATGAGAACTCTGCTGTAGCCGAAGAGAAGAACGAGAGATTTACAATCCTGTCTTTTCTTTCCTTTCTTTTCGTTCGTTCTCTTTCTTTCCTCGCCCTACTGTGGTTAGTTGGCTTAGATTTTTTTAGAAATGTCCGTCCTGCTTGTGATTGGCTGATCTAGCTTCTAATGGCACCTCTCCTGTTTGTGGAACTAACGCCTGGGGTGCATTCAAGACGTTCGTTATTTTTGATTGAGTGTAAATGTTGACGATGTACGCCAGTCTGTTAACGGACAGAGGCCCTGGTTCCAGATATGTGCTTTGATTATTAAAAATCAAGCTGTAGGTGGCAGTAGTGAGAACGTGAGCGCTACAGTTTAAAGGGGAATTCCCACAATTTTTTATTAATAATTAAGAGTTTAAGCTGTGAACAGAGCAGTTCAGAGTGGGTTTGGTGTGAAACTCGCTGAGTCGGAGCAGTTCGTAGTGGTAGCGAATGGAACCAGACGTCTGGTTCCTATAAAAGCTCAGTCACAGGAAGTTCTTCCACGAAATGCTTATAAAAAACTCTGCTTAGTGCCAAATTTAATGAATAATATAATTTATTTGGCCTAAAATGTATTTTTTAAACCCATTTATGATGGAGGCATAGGCAGGACACTTTATATTTATATATTTTCTGAAAATGAAACATTTCACAATAAATCACAAGCGTTGGATGAAAAAAAAAATGGTGGAATTCCCTTTTAATGACTGAATCAAGCCATTCTAGAGTGTTTTTGACGTTGTAGGCACATGTCGGGTGTTGAAAGGCTCGGTTCATGCTCAGCTTGGTGTGATCACAGTGCCGTGATGTGCTTTCACGGTCTTGAATGCAGCCCAGTTCCTGGGGCGCTGATGAACTGGTGTTTGCTGTCCGTAGGAACCCCAGCCCCGCCCTGGGGGTGGAGTTAAATACCCTGCTGCTTCCAGGGGCTCAGAAGGCTGACAGGTACCCCATACCTTCATCACCCGAAACCCCTCCCACAACCTCGGCCCTGGCTACCCCTTTACCCCCATCCCCCACCCCCATCCCCCCACCCCAGCCTGCTCATACGCTGTGACGTGTCCCTGTGCTTTGGTTTCTTTCGTTCTCCACTTAGTTTCTGTTCTTTGATTTAAAGGTTTTCTCTAAAGTTTAGCTTTCATTTCACTAGTGTGTTGAAATCCATGGCATCGACTGCGCAGTTTTGTATCATTTTGTTTATTTATTATTTACTTTTTTTTATATTTGATTCATTTATTGATTTTACTTTTTGTGTGAAATTGTGAAGCGAAAGGTTTTTAGTTAGTGTGTGTGTGTTTGTGTGTGTGTGTGTGTGTGTGAGGTTTTCAACATCTGTGTACATTTTTTTGATAAAACATTGTACATTGATTTTCTGTCTCGTTTACTTGACCAAAGATAGTAAAAGTAGCTCAGATTGTGTGTGTGTGTGTGTGTGTGTGTGTGTGTGTGTGTGTGTGTGTGTGGTTTTGTATGAGGAAGTGTTGGCAGAGCGGTTTCAAGATTGCGACTGCGCTCATGAGTCATTTCTCCTTAAAAAAAAATTGCAGTTACTGTTACAAACGTGAACACAACATCCACTTTCTCAGGCACCACACCGTGACCCGTGGCATCACCAAGGGCGTGAAGGAAGATTTTCGCCTGGCAATGGAGCGGCAGGTGTCTCGCTGCGGGGAAAACCTGCTGAGTGTGCTACACCGCTTCTGCATCAACGAGAAGATCATACTCATCCAGTCCTTACCCTGACCGCCGGCCCGTGACGTGTGCTCCAAGGTCACGCGGCTTGTAACAGGACTCCTGCCCTCTCTTCATGTAAGGTGACCCGAATAACAGGTGTACCTCTCAAGCATCGGCCTGCAGCCTGCCGTCACCACAAAGTCCAGTGTGCGAAGAGGAATCACGTTCCCTATTCTACACAATGGACTCCAGACATTCGTAGTGACACAGTGGTGGTGAATGGAACCAGACGTCTCCAACACAGACAGAGCCGTGTTCTCTCCTCTCCACCCCCAGTGAAGCTCCGCGTGTCTCTGAGTGTTTCTATGGTGATGTTGATGATGTAAAATAGTGAATCTGAACTAAAGCACTCTGGGGGACTATTTTACCCTCACAACGCCCTGCACGTGTCCCTCCACCATCAACGGGTTTAGTTTTAGGCCCAAAATCTTCTCCAAACTCTGGTAGAACAATGTCTCAGGCATCAGCAGCGTCTCCACCACCAGCTCATGTGTGTGAGGAGGTTTTAGAGGAACCAGACGTCTGGTTCCATTCACCACCACTGTGAACAGCTCTTAGCGCTTTTCAAAATCAGACCCCCTTTAGGTAAATCCGCCTTAAATAAAGGTGGTCTCTCACACCATTAGGAAACATCAACAATAAAATCTTAAAAAAAAATATTTTGTCTATGAAAAATATGTACTTTGGAGCAACTGTGACTTTCATACGTTATTCTTGCAAACTCCTTGTTATTCGATGCCTCATGAATTAAAACATCCACCTTCTTCTTTTGTACAATTCTGTTCACAAACTGTATTAAACTACGTTTTTGTATCATTAACTGGGAACTGTGTTTTTATTATGGGATCTACACTGATCAGCCATAACTTTAAGACCACCTGCCTAATGCTGAGTGTGTCCCTCCTGCTGCTGGAACAGCTTTGACTGTGCTGCACTGTGTGTTTTGACCCCTTTCTGTCAGAGTCAGCATCACTTTCTACACCACAGTAGCTCTTCTGTTCGACCTGACGGAATAGCCTTCATGCTACGGGTGCATCAGTGAGCCTTGAGTGCCCATGAACACCAGTTTTCCTTCTTTGGACCTGACGTTCTGGAGATGCTCTGACTCGTCAAAGCTCCTGCTTCCAGCACATGAACTTCAAGAACTGACTGTTCACTTGCTGCCTAATATATCCCCGACACGCGCCATTGTAATGAAATAACTAGAGAGTCCATGTTCTTCTGTAGGTGGTGTTAATGTTATGGCTAATCAGTGTATACTTCGTAGTAATAATATGTAATCATTGTTCACACTTCCATTCTCTGCTTTTCTGGTTCTGTTTAGCAGTTTTCCCATACTTCTCCTTCCCCCTCAGGCGGAGCAGGTAGATCTGCCTGCAGGACCGCCCGCAGGTTTGCCCAAAACATCCTCTGCTTGCCCCTGTCCTGTGGCCACTCTAAGTAGGTGCGTCTGGCCATCATTGCCTTCAGGTGGTGGTACTTGGATGGGATGAGATAAGAAGGCAGTGGCTCCAGCAGAATGAGGATGATGTTGTCCAGCCCTCTTGTTAGCCTCTGGTGGCTCGCAAAATACAGCTCATAGTGACACCACTCGCTCTGGACAAAGTGGGAGGACAGGACGAAGACGCAGCATCTACTTTGCTCTATGCAGCGGAGGATATTGTGCACGATCGTCTTCCCCGGGATGAAGTCCCGCTCGTGGTGACACACTCTGAGTCCATTTTGGCTTGTGGTGGCGTCCATGCCCTCCAGCTTGGGCAAGAGTTGACCTTTTACCCAGTCGGAGTTCCGTTGGCTGTAGGAGACGAAAGCATGGAAGTACACCCCCTCCAACTCCTCTGCTGGCTGCTGGGCAACTCTTGCACGATGCTTTGCACGAGTCCACTTCCAGATCATTCCTAGGTACCATGGAATGTCCAACTGTCGGCATAGGATGCCCATAACGATGACTAAAGTGATGGCCGGGACCAAAATAGTGGCGGCCAGAAGTCCAGCATTGCACATGATCTCAATCATACTGAAGTTTCGGAGCAACGCATTCCTCCAGTTTTCTGGGTAACTGCAGCGATACCCAAACGGCCAGTGGTCCAACGTGATCCTGCGGTTCTTCCAAGCCTTTGTGCCACCCAGTGTGCCCTTGTCGCTGATGAGGGTGGTGAACTCTCGTAAAGGGCAGGTGCAGATGTAGGGGTTATGACTAGTGTCCAGAACAGTCAGACGTGGACAGGTCTCAAGAGTGCTTGGCGAAGGTACATGGAGGGAGTTCCCACGCACTACAAGCTTCTGTAGATTCGGGTACCCAAGACAGTCTGGGAGGTCCAGCAAACGATTAGCCGTGAGGTCCAGAACCCTGAGAAAGTCCAGACCAGAGATATTTGTGGGAACTGCCATGATCTGGTTGTTCTGAAGGTTGATATTGACTGCGGCACCTGGCAAACACCTGAACACAGTCTGGTCAAATCCATTTACAGACAAATCCACGTGTGTGATGCTAGAAGGCCAAGTACAGCACCCCTGGCTCTCTTCATAGGTCAGCGAGTTCTGGCTAAAGTCCACATGGGTCAGGGAACTCATGAGGCTAACACGTGAAGTAAGGGGCATCAAGTGTCTAAGATTGTTGCCCTTCAGTACCAGCATCTTCAGGTTTGTCAAGGTATCACATTCCTCATGCAGGCTTTTGGAGAAGACCTTCTCAGACAGGGCGCAGTCCGACAAATCAAGCATCTCTAACATGCTAACAGCTGCTGGGCAGGTCATGTGGACTATAGGTGACTGGGCCAAAGTGAGATTCCTCGCAGGCATGTTAATAAAGAAGTCATACAGGGTTTTCTGATTAAAGAGGAACACAGTCACCGACGACTGCCTTATACTGAAGGAATCTAGGAAGTAGTCTTGCATCACATAGGTGCCTCCACTCATTTCAGTCAAAGTAAGGCTGGAGATACTGAACTGGTGAAGAGGGGACATCAAGACGCTGTTGAAAAAGGCTGTAATTACCCTCCATTTGGTCCTAACGTTGGACAAATGTAAATGAACAGTTCGAATGACAGCTCTGTGCATCACCAGCTCTCTGAGGAAGTCATCCAGACCATTTAACCTGCCAAGCTCTACTTCCCTGAATGATTTTAGCGCGTCAGTGATTACTGGCAGGTCAAGAGCTTTGTTCGACATTACAATAGAAACCTTCTCCGTTTTAGGTGCCGTAAGGCTTCCATTCTCATAATGCTTCAAACTCTGGGCCTGGATGAAGAGAGTCTGGAGCGAGAGATCGGAAATGCTGGCCAAGTCACCATTCCGAATGGTGTTGGCGCTCAGGCCAAGCCACCGAAGGTTCCTGAGTGTGGAGAACTCCATACCGAGTGCCATAACTGCAAACGTGTTGGAGGACAGGTCCAGGTACTGCAGGCCTTGTGCTTGGTGTAGGTACTGCTGATTGGACAGGTCTTGGAGTTTGTTGTGGGACAGATCTAGCTTTTCCAGGACGCGAGTGCAGGCGAAGGTGTCCGGGTGGATCTCCTCTAGTATGTTCCACGAGAGGTTGAGGAATTTGAGGCTGGGGGTTTTGTTGAAGTCCTGTTCCCTCAGCAACCGAATCTGATTCTGGGAAAGATCCACACACTGAGCGGAAGACGGGAGATCAGCAGGAACCGCAGAGAGGTTTCTGGATGAGTAATTGAGGACGATTGTCTCCATGGCCAAGAAGGAAGTCCAGAAGGATGCTTGGAATATAGCCAGTAGCCAGCTGAGGTACCTTAATGCCATCATGATTCGGGATATACAGTGTCTGTAAAGGGCACAAAGTTAGAGAAAACTTCAGCAAAATTGTAACTTTGGTATAAAGGGATGAATGTTGCTACTGTTCTCTAACATTTGTGTGTTTTGTTTCCTTTTTATTATTTGTTCAGAAATAAAGCCAATGGCTTCTGGGGTATGTCCAGTCATACCGGTCAAAGCATATTGTGTCTATAGCACAGATATTATTTCTAACGAGATTTATATTAGCCTTTACGTTTTATATTGATATTTTTCTACTGTTTAAAGTCCATTTGTGACTCTGTGCATTAAAAATGACCAATAAGATTTCTGCTTCTCGTTATGAGTAATATCGACTTTTTCTTTCTGTTTCCTGATTTTTTTACTTGTTCTAAGTCGTCCTGTCTGGAGAAATTGTTTTTATCTCCTAATACAATACAATTTCCTTATGAAAAATATAACAATAGAATATAATTTATATAACAATAAAAACGTTATAAAGTTATATAATCTGAAATGGCACTATTTGTCTTTGTGAACACCACTCGAGCACCGCAACAAAGTGTGACCTCTGAATTTAACCCATCACACGTGCACACGTGGAGCAGCGGGCAGCTACCAACAGCGCCCGGGGAGCAGTGTAGTGGGACGGTACCTTACTCAAGGGAACCTCAGTGGTGCCCTGGCAGTATAATGTTATCAGACTTAAGCTCACCCAGCATATAGTATACTGTTATCAGACTTAAGCTCACCCAGTGTACAGTATACTGTTATCAGACTTAAGCTCACCCAGCATATAGTATACTGTTATCAGACTTAAGCTCACCCAGTGTACAGTATACTGTTATCAGACTTAAGCTCACCCAGTGTATAGTATACTGTTATCAGGCTTAAGCTAAACCAGTGGACAGTATACTGTTATCAGACTTAAGCTCAACCAGTGGATAGTATACTGTTATCAGACTTAAGCTCACCCAGTGTATAGTGTACTGTTATCAGACTTAAGCTCACTCAGTGTATAGTGTACTGTTATCAGACTTAAGCTAACCCAGTGTATAGTGTACTGTTATCAGACTTAAGCTCACCCAGTGTATAGTGTACTGTTATCAGACTTAAGCTCACTCAGTGTATAGTGTACTGTTATCAGACTTAAGCTAACCCAGTGTATAGTGTACTGTTATCAGACTTAAGCTCACCCAGTGTATAGTATAATGTTATCAGACTTAAGCTCACTCAGTGTATAGTATAATGTTATCAGACTTAAGCTCACCCAGTGTATAGTATACTGTTATCAGACTTAAGCTCACACAGTGTATAGTGTACTGTTATCAGACTTAAGCTCAACCAGTGTATACTGTACTGTTATTAGACTTTTCTGAGCCGCGTTAAGTATATTTACTGTAGTAAAGTTGTGATAATTTGAGACTTTCTGACTTTTAAAGTATTTATATATTTTAAAAAAGTAATTTATTTCATGCGTATTAAATAAATGGACTGCAGTGTTTAAAGCTCTGCCCAACGTCTCTACATGATATTTCAGCTGGATTCAATGTTTACTTATAGAATTATGAAAAACCTGTAGTTATGAACCATGTACTTTTATTGACCTGGAAACATGTTTAAATATAATATTTATATATAATATACATTTTTTTCTGTAAGGGAAGATGCCACAGTAAGAGTTATGCATTATCCCTTCTGTTGCCTGTTATGAAATATTAAAATTTTAACCACATCAAAGTGACATATTGTTACATACACTTGCATCTGGTTTCAGTGTAATTATTCAAATTTCTTTTCCTCAGGGGAAATCTGCAAGTTCCCTTAACGTGAGGATCAACTTCATTATAAAAGTATTAATATTTAAGGACAATGCACCTACCGGTTTACTGAAGAATCCCTTTTTTGGCCCAAAAGTCTGAGGCTACAGCGGTTTAGTTCAGGTCTAACTGCGCATCTCTAAAGCATCGCCCATATGATGTTTTAGAGACGCAGAGAAACCAGGAAAGTGAAGGCAGTTCATTCAAATAACCAAGCTTCACTTCTGCTTTTCATTCCCCTGCACCGATGCTTCTCCAAAACAGAGACACTTCCTGAGATTTCTGTCCTGCTTTTCACTGCTGCTTCGTACCATGAAGGTCAGACGTACACTCAACAGCCATAACAATAAGACCACCTGCCCAATACTGAGTGTGTCCCTCCTGCTGCTGGAACAGCTCTGACTGTGCTGCACTGTGTGTTCTGACCCCTTTCTAGCACATGCTGCACATGAGCCTTGGGTGCCCATGACCTTGTGCTTGGATCACTTTTGGTAGGTACTAACTACTGCACAGCTGGAACACTCCACAAGAACCTGCATATCTGGAGATGCTCTGAGTGAGTCAGTCCTTACGCTCCTGCTTCCAGCACATCAACTTCAAGAACTGACTGTTCACTTGCTGCCTAATATATCCCGCCCCCCTGATGCGTGCCACTGTAATGAAATAAATAGATACTCATTGTTACTCACTTCCCCTGTCAGTGGTGTTAATGTTATGGCTGGTGTTTGATAAGTGGCACAGATGGTTAAGCATTGGCCCTACAACGATATGCGCTTGCAGCGTACAAACAGTGCAAACCGTGGAGGCCAAAGCGATACACAAGCACCCGTAAGTGAAGTAAAAGTGACTATTTGTCATTGTGAACACACTCAAGCACCACAGGGAAATGTGACCTCTGCATGTAACCCACCACGCGTGCACACGTGGAGCAGTGGGCAGCTACCAACAGCGCCTGGGGAGCAGTGTAGTGGGAAGGTACCTTACTCAAGGGAACCTCAGTGGTGCCCGGGCTGGGACTCAAACCTGCGGCCTTCAGGTCCCAAAGGCAGTGTCCTTACCACTAGGCCACTATTGCCCACCACTGCCATATTTAGGGGTGTCTCAATGTGACACAGTGATCGGTTTGACACTGAACCAGATCCCTGGATCAAAACATAAGACCCGATATGAACAATGTGTCGCATGATAAAAACTATGGTAACCAATTCATCCGCTGAGCATGAGTCAGGTGTTATAACCCTTGATGTCATGTGTGGTACTAAAGCCCTTTTCAGGTTTATCATGCCTAACACACTGTACATGCTCCTGCTTTTCATGGATGACTGAAATAGGGATTGAAGTGGGAAAAGAATTTGCATTTTATATTAATTTAGGGCAAAAAAACCCCAATAATGTTTCGTTTTTATTTGACACTAGATTCCCTGAAAAATTCAGACCGATTCAGCAAGTAGCTGCCTTCCCTACTGCCCGTCTACAAGTCCGCCCCCTTCTTCTGCACCATTAGCAGGCTTTGTTATGCAAATGGCCTAGTTCCCGAAGGTGACTGGAATGTGAGTGTAATGGTTCTAAGAAGTGCAAGTCACGGTCTGTCATAGTCATTTGAATAAACAGTGAATAAACTGCAGTTTCAGTTCCGACAACATTTGTTAAAATGATTAAATGCATTTGCTCTGTAACAACCCATATTTTATTTTACTGTTCATTGTTGTTTTTTTATGTTTTTTTCCTTTTTTAATTTTTTTTTGCTGTATATATTATTTATTAATTTATTTATAGTATTTTTATTACTATTATTTTAATCCCATATTTTTTTTAATGTAGGCCTCTACATCAAACTGTCGAGATGTTTCTTCATCGTAAACCTCCGAATACATTAACAAATTAGCAAAAATCATAAAATTCTGAGATTCTCTTAAAAATTGTGCGAGAGATCCATGTCTTCAAACGTGTGCAACACAACCACCTGTGACTAGCAGCCTTAAAAATGATCTGCTGATTAAAGACGAGTGAAATCCAGTGGGTTTTTTGACCGTAACTGACCTAAACCAATGGAACAGTCAGGTTGAGTTAAGTTCAGTGCATGCTTCAGTAAGATATAGGGCCGTAAATGTGCTTGACCAAATAACTGACCAGGACACTGAGGGGTTAATAATCTCTCTAATATTTTTAATCCACTAGGCTCATCCGATTTAACTTGGAATTCAGTTTTACCTTAAACTCTGCAGCTGTAACAGCCTGATGCCCACACAGTACACTAACTGCCAGCCCACTTAAGGTGGAACTGACCATTCAAACTTCAGCTCCAGCACAAATGCACAAGCACAGAAGACCATGATGAGCAAAGCACTTCCATTATTATTATTAGTAGTAGTATTACAGATAGTATTACAGTAGAAGAGTAAAACGAATGTTTGGACTGATATCGATTTCCCCGGGTAGCCAAAGCTGTGGTATTGGTATAGTTGGGTTTGGGGGTTTACAGTCTATCAAAGAGGTAAAGTGCAGAAGATTGTAGAAAAATCCAATTGAGCACAGAGAGTTGGGTCACGGTGGTCAAGAAACCGAGTGGCCCTGCAGTGAGAAACTTCCTCCACAAAAAGAAATTTGTCACCATTAGTTTCATTTACACTTATCCCAATTAGGCTAAAAAAGCCACCTGACTTACTGAAGAGGGGATCGTTTCCTGTTGCATTAGGCCTACTTAAACTCGATATTTTTCTAACCCTTTAATGGCCACACCAAGATAAAAAAACAATCATTTTATATTCATTTTAGGCAGTTATAACAATAATGTTTCATTTTTATCACATTTCTAATTTTAATTTGTATTTATCATTTTTAAATATAGGCCTCGATCAAACAGTCGAGGTTTCTATTTGTCGGAAAACTCTGAAAACATAAACAAAGTGATAGGAATCAAATACAATTCTCGGATTCTCTTAAAACGACTTAGAGAAATCCATAAAACCATCAAATGTGTGTTATAGTGATAATAAGTTAGATTTATATAGCGCCTTTCACAAACCCAAGAATGCTTTACACATGCACAGGGGAATGGAAAAGAAAAAAAGAAAAGAACATCTTTAGGAAGAGGAGGAAGGAGAAGAAGAAAAGTGGTGATGAAACAGAAAGGTTTTGAACTCTGTTTTGAAAGAGGAACAAGACGTGCAGTCGTGAAGAGACTGTGGAAGAGAGTTCTAGAGTTTGGGGGCAGTAGCACTGAATGACCTGCCACCCATAGAGATAAGGCGGGTACAGGGAGCCTTTAGGAGATTAGTACCAGATGACCTGAGGGAGCGAGGTGGGGAATAGGGTACGAGAAGATGGCTAAGATCTGGAGGAGCAAGACCGTGTAGGGCTTTAAAAGTGAGAAGTAAGATCTTAAATTGGGGAGCCAGTGTAATTGGAAGAGGATGGGAGTGATTTAGGATGAGCGTTTACTATCGGTGAGAACTCTGGCAGCAGAGTTTTGGATGTACAAGTTTTTGAAGGGATCTGAGAGGAAGACCAGTGAAGAGGGAATTACAGTAATCAAGGTGGGACATGATGAAAGCATGTACAAGTGTATGAGAATCAGTATCTGAGCGGGATGGGTGGAGTCTAGCAATATTGCGGAGGTGGAAGAAGGCCGTTTTGGAGAGCGACTTTATATGGGTGTCAAAATCAAGTGATTGATCAAATAAAACCCCAAGGTTCCTTACAGCTGAAGCAGGCTTGACAGGAACAGCATCAATACAGACAGAAAAGTTTACATTTAAATCATGGATGCAGTTCAATAGATCTTTAGGAGGAGCATCAGAGGAATAAGTGGGTGTCATCGGCATAGCAGTGGAAATTGATACCATAACTTCGAATGATTTGACCAAGACGTAGTGTGTAGATGAGGAAAAGCAGGGGTCCCAGAACAGAGCCCTGGGGTACCCCACATGTAACAGGAGATCGAGAGGATGAGTTAGAGCCCAGTGTAATGTATTGTCACAGTACCAGGTGCGACTAGCAGCCCTTAGTCTAAGCTCTGGTGAGGAAGCTCAGTGAGAAGGTCGACTTATTAAAGACGCAGTGAAATCCAGTGGGTTTTTTTCACCATAACTGACCAAAACCAAGTGGCAGTGATGGAAAGATCAGGTTGAGTTGAGTTCAGTGCATGTTGTAATAAGACTCAAAAAGCATTTGACCAAATAATTGACCGGAGCACTAAAGAGTTGGATAATAATGAATAAAAGCAGTAAAACTCTCATTTATAATGATTCAATTGTTTATTTCTGTCAGCGTACAGCGGCTTCCCACTCCTGTCACACTTTTACCTTTGGGGAAACCTTGAAAGTGTGACAGAGTAGGACAGGTGGAAAAAAAAAAAAGATGAAAAGCCTCAGTTTTTGTTTGATGTCCTGTTCTTGATCCTTTTACATGTGAGATAAATGAGCGTTGATGCTAGTTAATTGCCTTATTAACGTTACATGGCAAGTTAATTACCTAAGCAAAGCTTTTAACAATCAACACGTGTGATCGACCAGATCTCAGTAAACATACACCAATCAGCCATAACATTAATACCACTCACAAGTGGGTAACATTGACTCTCTAGTTATTTCATTACAATGGCACATGTCAGGGGGGTGGGATATATTAGGCAGCAGGTCAACAGTCAGTTATTGAAGTCGATGTGCTGGAAGTGTAAGGATCTGAGCCACTTTGACGAGGTCCTTATTGAGAGTCAGAGCATCTCCAAAAAGGCAGGTCTTGTGGAGGGTTCCAAGTGTCCAGTAGTTAGTACCAACAGTGATCCAAGGAAGGACAACTGGTGACATGGGCACCCAAGGCTCACCGAATGAAGGCTAGCCCGTCGGGTGGGAGCCAACAGAAGAGCAACTGTGGTTTGTACCTACTGACAAGTTTCCAGAACCAATATGGCGGCTCAGCGTACGTATGAGTCAATGGCCAAAGAGGCATCTAATTATCTAACTCTCCATTGCCCTAATGCAGGGGTGTCCACCTCCAGCGCTGGAGATCGACCATCTTGGAGAGTTCAGATCCAACACTCTTGGGGCCTTTATCACCTGGCTCAGGTGTGTTAGATGGAGCAGCAGATCTCCAGGCCTGGAGTTGGGCACTTACTGTGAAGTAAGGCCAATTGCATGACCCAGTTCAACATGGCTGGAGTTGTGCAATGCAGTACATGATCAACGTAGCAGAAAAACTGGGTCGTGGACTGTTTGATCATTTAATCTAATAGGAACCTGTGCGTGTTTCATTTCCTGCCTTGACCTGAATGGACGAGAACACAAACACAGATGCTAATGCGTTTGAGAGGGGCCTGCACCACATTTAACTGTGATCTCTGGATCTGGGCGTCTGCTTGGCAGACAGTGATGATGTTTAATGCTTTGTTCTCCCTTTGACTCCATAGATACCGAAGGGAAATAGTCTCCAGTCAGCACAGCGGACCTCTGACTGAGTGGCAGAACCAACGCTTAGCAACGTCAGAATGTGAGCCGGCCGACAGTGGCGCTTCAGATCTCCATATCGAAAACAAACAAACCCCACACTTCTCTAAATGGTTCCGATGCTTCTCATCTGTTTCTCATCTGTTCTACTGTCCACAGCTGAGCGTCAGTCTGATCTAATCAAGCCATGCCCCTGACTCCTGGCCGTGTCCAGAAACACTATTACGTCCAGTTTCTGACCTACAAACGGATGAGGTCATCATCACCTGGACCTGAGAAATCGGATCAGCTTTGCTTTTTATTGGATCGCTGAGGTTGACTCCGTGCCATGCCGCCGATTTTTATGAACGTTTTGTTGTTCACCCTGGGGCGGATTTGTACACCACACAGCAGCCTAAGTGCTTCCGGATGTTGCGGACAGCTGGAACGAGGGGGAATCAAATTAAGTATGTGTTCTCCGGCCTTTTATCTACTGAAGGGGCTTTCATTTTGTGCCTTGATATTGTTGCTCTACAATACCCAGCATGCATTAGGCCAGGCAGGTTTATTTACACCAATCAGCCATAACATTAGCACCACTGACCGATTAAGTGAATAACATTGACTGTCTAATCTAGGGGGGCGGTATATATTAGGCAGCATGTGAACAGTCAGTTCTTGAAGTTGATGTGCTGGAAGCAGGAGCGTAAGGATTTGAGCCACTTTGACAAGTGATGTTCTAGACGACTGAGTCAGAGCGTTTCCAGAACGTCAGGTCTTGTGGAGTGTTCCAGGTGTGCAATAGTTAGTACCTACCAACAGTGATCCAAGGAAGGACGACTGGTGAATCGGCGACAGGATCATGGGCACCCAAGGCTCATTGACGCATGTGCGGAGTGAAGACTAGTCTGTCTGGTCTGATCCCACAGAAGAGCTACTGTGGCTTAAAAAGTGATGCTGACTTGAAGTTTGTCCTTCTCTGCGTGTAACAGAGCCTCAGGCTGCATTTCTTGATGCAGTGGTGGACTGTGTTCAGTGACGGTGGTTTTGCTGAGGTTCTCCCAAGCCCATGTGATGATATTTATCACAGCAGCATGACGGCAGAACCTTCAGAGGACTCCAGGCTTTCTCCAGAGTCCCTGAATCATTTAACAATATTATGTACTGTGGATGATGAAAGACCTCACTTCTCTGTGCCTTGTGTTGAGAGATGTTCTTGTTGAACTGACAGTTCTCTCAAGACGTTTGGCACAAAGTGGTGGAGCCACAACCTGTTTGCTTGTTGAAACTGAGCGTCATGACCCGCTCACCTGTTTCAAAGGGGCAAAACTTGAATAATTCTATAAACCTTCCTCTCTTATCTATGCCTCTATCCCAACACTTTTTTGAGTGTGTTGCAGGCTTGAAATTCTGGAGGTGTTTATATTCGCAAAACACATTTAAGTTAGTGAGTAGACCTGTTAAAATTCCTCTCTTTGTGCTTTTGTGAGTTGAAGTAAAATTCAAGGGAATTTACAAACCACAGATTTTTGTTTTTAGGGCGTTTTGCAATAAAATGTCCCAACTTTTCTGCAAATGTGGTTTAGATTCAATAGATTCAAGTGCGATGTCAAACGGAAGCACATTATTTGTGCGTTATCTTTCTCTCTCTCTCGCGCTTTATCTCTTCCTCTCTCAGTCCGTCACACTCTCAGGGAGGTGGGAGGGGAAGGAGCCAGAGGAAGAGAGGGAATGATAGCTGTGCAGGAGGATTAGAGTTCATGTTAATCATTGATCAGAGGTCCTCCTTCCTTACATCAGAGAGCCATCAGCAGCGTGTGTTTGTGTGTGAGCGAGTGAAGGAGAGAGAGAGAGAGAGAGAGAGAGAGACTTAGGGCAGTTCGGGCAGGTAATGCGATCAGATGCCTTCTCTTCCTCTAGGAACCGTTGACTTTTTCCAGCTCGTCCTATGCTTCAGGATGAGCCCGGGTTCTGACCCCCGTCCTCCCTGCTCTCGGGTACTGATGTGACTGGAGATTTTTCTCCCTGATCTTTGCTACAATGACCCTCGTCCTCTCGTCTCCCTCGACCCTCTCTCTTCTCCTGTCCCTGCTTCTCCTGGCAACCTTGTCCTGGGACAGAGCCGAGTGCCTGCCGGGGGACGGGAGGAGCCTATGGCAACAGGCGCTGAACCACAGCGACTTTCTGTCCGGCACGTTCCCCGCAGGCTTCCTCTGGGGCGTCGGAACGTCGGCCGTCCAGACGGAAGGCTCCTGGGATCGGGATGGGAAAGGGGCGTCTGTGTGGGACCACTTTACCCACAGTCTCCATGGAATGGGGAGCAGCTTTGACTTGGCAACGGCGGACACAGCCAGTGACAGTTATTCCCTCTGGGAGCGAGACGTAGAGTCGGTCCGATACCTCGGCGTGAAGTTCTACGCCTTCTCGCTCTCCTGGCCACGACTATTTGCAGACGGCAATGCCACGGGGCCGCCCAACCCTGCAGGGGTACGGCACTACCAGCGTCTGATCCGCAGGCTGAGGGTGCTGGGTTTGGAGCCTGTGGTGACCCTGTTCCACTGGGATTTGCCCCAAACCCTGCAGGAGCGACTGGGTGGCTGGAAGAGCCCAGAGATGGTGCAGATTTTTACAGACTACGCAACGTTTTGTTTCGAAGCCTTCGGCCGGGACGTCCGATACTGGATCACGATGCATAACCCACTCCTGGTGGCGCTTCTGGGGTACGGGACAGGGGCTCATGCTCCGGGGGTGCCCGGCGACCCTGCTGACCCCTTCATCGTAGCACACAACCTCATCAGGGTGAGTGGCGGGGCATGGGGTCAGAGGTGAATGGCGAGGTTCATTTCTCTTGGCTGGATGTTTGGGGGAGCTGGGGCAGAATAATAGAGGATAACTCTCCTAATAATGTTCATTGATGTGAGATAACAATGCTCGGGGGCCGCGAACTTTGAACAGCACTTTATGGGCTATTACCTACTACAGGCCAAGTCCTGAACAGCACTTTATGGGCTATTACCTACTACAGGCCAAGTCCTCAGTGTGTTTCTGGTCATCTCAGAGAATTTACAGACAGACCGCCAACATCTAACCACACTAATCAGCCATAACATTAACACCACTGACAGGTGAAGCAAGTAACAATGATTCTCTAGTTATTTCATTACAATGGCATGTGTCAGGGGGGTGGGCTATATTAGGCAGCGAGTTAACAGTCAGTTCTTAAAGTCGATGTGCTAGAAGCAGGAGCATAAGAATCTGAGCCACTTTGACAGGTGATGTTCTACAATCAGAACGTCTACGTCTCCAGAACGGCAGGTCTTGTGGAGTGTTCCAGGTGTGCCTAGTTAGTACCTACCAACAGTGATCCAAGGAAGGATGACTGGTGGGTCATGGGCCTAAAATGTTCCTTGAGGTTCTTTGGGTATCCTACTGGAGATTTGTGGCAACAGTTGGTGCTATTTTTCTGACAAAAATGTTTTCGGAATCATTTAACAGAACGGCTGTTTACATCCATTTGAGTACTAGCATAAGGAACAGATGTGAACAGGTGTCAAAATGTGTTTTCAGAGCTTGAAGCTATTAATTATCATTAATTATAATAAAATTTTATGTATTTGAGAATATCCTTTTTTTTAAGATTAACATACTATTTTTTAAAAATCATTTTCTTTTATTACTTGGCCATTTTCACCTGTTGAACAGGACATCTCTCAATTTGATTTACCAATTCATTTAATTAAGTTAATTTGATTAAATGGAAACATGAAATAAAGATAATTTTCAATTTGAAGGTAAATTGCACTTTTTTGTAAAAACAAATAGACCATTGATATGTCAAATTAATATTTTGATGATAAATCTAAAAATTATAAAATTAAATAAATAATAATAATAAAAATAAAATGTTATATATATATATATGTGGTTTCCAAAAAACTGACATTTTTTCTAGTAAGAAAACATTAGATTTTCAAAATGTATTTCCTGTATTACTACTAAATGGTGATATTGTCCATGGCAGGGTGGTAAAAGAATGGCTCCAATGTCTTAACAAAAAAAAAAGCATAATATTAATAAAGATGGGAAAATGTGATTCTGGAAAATTAACTTATTTTTTCATGTTGAAGAATTAAAAGAAAAAGTTTTTTTAAAAAAATTTAATTGCAAAATGGAAAGGGCCCATGTTTCGTAGGATGACTCTTTTAACTCTTATTTTAGGCCAAAACCTCAAAACTACAGGCTTCCTTTTCTTGATATAACTGTCTGTGTGGGACCTGAGTCTCATTGGTGCCTAACATTTGTTTACTGCTACAAAAATCACCATTTGGGAAGAGCTGGTGTCCAGGGTGAACAGGACAACGCTGAGATCTTTAGCGGGAGAATCAGGGAAGAGATTATCTGTCACAAAAATACAGATTTTGTACGTTTTCTTGACGCACTAGTGAATCTTAGTAGAGTAGAGAGAAAAAAAGGCATCACCACACAAAGTCCCTTTGGTTTTTACAGCGCAGCCGACTGCAGACAGATTAATCATTTTCTACACTTTGACGGAAATAGTGAAATTTTAGTGATTTATTGTTGCATAATAACAAGCTTAAAGTACAGTTCCTGACACAATCCACCCCCTCCCCGTGACATAGCAATTGAAAGTGCTCTAGGGCTGTAACAATGAATCAATCTGTATCGCTGCATCAACCAAAAGAGCGCACGATCCAATGTATCGATGTGACCCATAAAAATGTGTGTTCACTCCACACTTAATTCTCCCTCATTTCACTGTGAGCAGTGTTTTGTACTGAGAAGCTGCTTCTGTTTATGACGACGCTGCTGCATTTGACCTTTAATGATGAAATGTTCACATTATAGTGTGTCTGCACATGTGAATTTATGGTAATGTAGCAGATTGTGTGAAGTTCCATCATAGTTCCTACTGCCTGCAGACTGAATCGCATTGAATCAAATTGCAATGAATCAAAACGCATTAAAACTGAATCGCATTAAGCCAAATTGCATAGAAGCGAATGAACTGAATCGCATTGAACCAAACTGCACTGAAATCCATCTTATCGCACCAAACCAAGAGAATCGCATTGAACCGAATCGCACTGAACCAAACTGCAATAAACCGAATCACATTACACCGAATCACATTGAATAAAATTGAAATTAACCCAATTACATGACACTGAATCGCATAAAACCAAATCGCACTGAACCAAATCGCATCATCTCAAACCGAATCAACTGAATCGCATCAAACCAAATTGCATGGCTAAAATAATCAGTGGGATCGAATCATGATGTACCTTGTGATGTCACAACCCTGTTTTTTACCATCGTGTCAATTCCTGCAGGAAAAAGTTTGCCACTTTTTAAAAAATTTCCTACATTTTCAGGCTCACGCAAAATCCTGGCACGTGTATGACAAGCGATTCCGTGCCCACCAGCATGGCCGTGTCTCCATCACGCTGGGCTCCCACTGGGTGGAACCTTTCAAAGGACAGGCCTCAGCAGCCAACGTAGAGTTGTGCCAGAAGTCCATGGAGGCTGTGCTTGGCTGGTTCGCAGGACCCATACATGGGAGCGGGGACTACCCGGGCTCCTTGCAGGCCTCACGCCAGGGCCTCATTCCCGAGTTCAGTCCAGAAGAGAAACTGTGGGTGCGTGGAACCGCCGACTTCTTCTCCCTGGCGTTCGGGCCCGACACGGTCCGGGCGGTTCGCGGCCTGTCTAGTTTCGGCCAGTCAGGGACGCTGAACCTGAGGAAGGTTCTGAATTGGGTGCGACAGGAGTACAGGGACCCGCAGGTGCTGGTGGCCGAGAGCAGCTGGTTCTCGGACGCCTCTGTAGGAGTGGAGGACACGGTGGCCATGTACCTCATGAAACGGTTTATCAACCAGGTGCTTCAAGGTGAGTGTGGTGGTGTGGAGGTGTGAGTTTGTTCCTGTGCACGTGACCTTTTTGCTGAAGTACATGTTTGTGTGTGGTTGCCCCAGCTGCGCTCCTGGACCACGTGAAGGTGTTCGGCTATACCGCCTGGTCTCTGGTGGATGGCTTCGAGTGGAACAACGGGTACAGTGTGAGGAGAGGGCTCTTCTACATAGACTTCGATGAACCTCGACGCACCAGGGTCCCAAAGACAACGGCACAGTATTATCGGCAGCTCGTCAAAGACAACGGTTTTCCTAGAGATGGCACGGAGCGGGACATCTCGGGTCAGTTTCCTTGCGACTTCCACTTCGGAGTGGCAGACTCTACCCTACAGGTGAGTGTGAGGAGGATGATGAATAGGGATCATGAAGGATCTGAGCCACTTTGTCGAGGGCCTAGAGTTAGAGCGTCTCCAGAACGCCAGGTCTTGTGGAGTGTTCCAGGTGTGCAGTAGTTAGTACCTACCAGAAGGGATCCAAGGAAGGACAGCTGGTGGTCATGGACACCCGAGGCTCACTGATGCCTGTGGAGAGTGAGGCTATCCAACAAAAGAGCTACTATGGTAGAAAGGGGTCTATTAGCGACACCACCTTCCTAACACTGAGTATGTCCCTCCTGCTGCTGGAGCAGCTCTGACTGTGCTGCACTGTGTGTTCTGACTCCTTTCTATCAGAGTCAGCATCACTTTCTACACCACAGCAGCTCTTCTGTGGGATCAGCCCAGACTAGACCCTTTACTCCCCACATGCAGCAGTGAGCCTTGGGTGCCCATGCCCTCATTTTCTTTCACCAGTTACCTCACCCAAAACCAGTCTGGTTTACCAAGTAAACACGCCATAATAATAGAAATCCACCATAGCTCCACCCCTGCCTTTTAAAGGTGGGTCAATGGGCCATTCTGATTGGTTTATTGCATGTTGAGCCTAAAACTCACCTCTGAATAATAAAGAGAGTTGGGACAAACTTTTTGCACATTGCAAGGTAGCAAAGTGGATTTGGACAAGGCTAAAATGTTAGTTGCACCTTGCACTTGCATCATCAAAATCTTCGTGTTTCTTGGCCTCAGGAAGGCAGTTCCATACTAGAGAAGCACCAGTCATGCATGGTTATTGGTTGGATCAGGTGTGTTAGAGCAGAGTTGTCCTGGGTAGCGCTAGGAACCACTGCATTAGTGTGATTCATACCGGTTATCTGATTTGTGGGTCTGATGTTTTGCAGGTGCACCTAAGGCCATTTTCCCCCCAGTTTACCGACCCTGTCCTGTACCGCTGGAACTTCACCGGCGACGGCAGCCTCCGTCCCGTCGTCGGGGTGAAGCTTCAGACACGTGGCTCCCAGTGCAGCGACTTCCTGGCTATCCAGCGTCACGTCCGCCTACTGGAGACCACAGGCTCGTCGCATTACCGCTTCGGCCTGGACTGGCCCCAGCTCTTCCCGACCGGCGACGTCTCCTCCGTAGACCAGGAAGCGGTGCGATATTACCGTTGCATGCTGGCAGAACTCCAAAGGAAGGGCATCCAGGCAGCCGTCACCCTCTACCAGCCCAGTCTCAGGTCACCCACACTGGGCTTGCCTAGTTCTAGGCATGCCAGTGGCGGATGGACGAACAGCAGCATGGTGCAGGCTTTTGCCGACTACGCCACATTCTGTTACCGAGAGTTCGGGTCACTGGTGCGAGTCTGGATCACTATTAATGAGCCAAACCGGCTAACGGAGGCTTATGACGGGGGCGCCCAGGAGAGGAACAGCGTGGTCCGTAACCTGCTGCTGGCTCACGCTCGCGCTTGGAACGTTTACCACGCACACTTTCGCCAACACGAGGCGTCGGTGAGCTTTGCGGTACATGCCGATTGGGTGGAACCGGCCAATCCCTTCGTGGAATCGCACAGCAGCGCCGTCCATCAGTTCATGTTGCGTGAGCTTGGACGTTTCCTGGATCCCTTCCTAAGGGACTGTGACCACCCTGGTGAAAACACCTGCCCCGAGTCTTCCCCCTTACTGCCGTACTTCTCTGCGGAGGAGAGGGCGGAGCTTAAAGGGGCTTTAGACATCATCGCTCTGAATCACTTCACAACACACCTGGTGCACCCGCGTCCAGGGCAGTCCGAGACCAAGCCCCATGATCACGGCTACTCCCTCACGTATGACCCCACATGGACCTTCTCACACAAGGGCCAGGCCCTCGCCCCCTGGGGGCTCCGAAGAGTCCTCAGCTGGGTGAAGGGTCGCTATGGAGACAGCCGCTCTATTGTCATCACGGCGACAGGGATTGATGACCAGGCATCACAGGACGACCAGCTGAGGCAGACCTACATCAGGAGGTACCTGCAGGAAGCGCTGAAGGGTAAGTCTGATATTTAAGACTTTACTGGTCTTTAGGAACCAGTAAGCTCTGTGTATGTCCATCAGATGGAAAATGCAAACGTTTCTTCCATTCTTCCAACCTGGGAATTTTATTTTTGGGTTCCCCTGGTCACATGACATGCTTCTGTTCATTTCTGAACCCACTTCTGCTGAGTTACTTTCTATTTGCTGAATTTAACAAATTTATGTTAAAAAATGAGATAAAATGCATCCTGTGCAAAAGTTATGGCACCTTTTTAAAACACACACACACACACAAAATGTTTAATTCAAATAAAATTTGAAATTGTTGAAGAAAGTTCACAGAAAATTGTTTATTGCCTGTAAAGGTTGTGTGTTCAAAACATGCAGATGAGCCAGGGACGATCAGACAAGTGTATTTCTGTACAGTATATGACTGTATATAAACACCAATTAGCCATAACAGGTGAAGTGAGTAACATTGACTAGTTATTCCATTACAATAGCACGTGTCAGGGGGGTGGGATACATTAGGCAGCAAGTGAACAGTCAGTTCTTGAAGTCCATGTGTGTAATGTAGTGTAGTGTAATGATCTGAGTCACTTTGACCAGTGATGTTCTCTACGACTGAATGCAGTAGTTAGTAGCTACCAGAAGTGATCCAAGGAAGGACAAGTGGTGGTCATGGGCACCCAAGGCTCACTGATGCATGTGGGGAGTGAAGGCTACTTGTAAAGAGCTACTGTGGTGTAGAAAGTGATGCTGGCTCTGATAGAAAGGGGTCAGAACACACAGTGCAGCACAGTCAGAGCTGTTCTGTATTAGGCATTTTTTGCTGAACAGTCAATTCCATTTTAGATGTTTTTAGATACTTTTTTGGATGTTTTTCAGTAAACTGGTCCATTAAGGCATTAAATAAATTGAACTGTTATTATCTGTAGCCATTATAGGGTCAAGTGTGTTCTGAGGAAAGTCTTGTTTGGCCACAACATGCCACTATCTCTCCGGATTAGCCTTCGATAAGACCTGAGGTCAAAGGTCAAAGTACCCGGCTTATCTGGAGCATTTCCTTGCACACAGTTCCTTAGTCTTATCAGTGGACCAGTGTCTTCGAGCTGGGGTTTATGGATGACCTTTGAGATCATAAGCGCCAGCAAACAGCCGTCAATGGCGGCCATGCGTTCAGTGACACTAGTCGTACGCCTGGTGTGACCATGGTACCGTAAACATACATGGCCTACAAAATAAATTTAAGCTTAGTGACTGTATAGACATGTTGGCTGAAGCTTTCCCACAGAACCATCCTCAGAAAGAGAGAAAGAATTGATGTTTCTGCCTGCAGAGACTTGGCCACACTTATACTAACTGTCAAAAGTTTAAGAACACCCAGTTTTTCCTGTGTTTACTAGTAATTCAATTACTGGCTCAATTACAGTAAATAACCTTAAATGGAAAACTGCTGAATAAAAAATAGGTCACCAAAAACAAAACAAATCATCTGCATTTGCTGTAACACGGTCTGCAGCAGAGGCTGTAGGAAGAGTATAATAGTGATATACAGCACTACTTCCTGCTCTACAGCACTGTGCTAATAATGCAGCAGAGGCTGTAGGAACAGTGTGATAGTGATATACAGCACTTCTTCCTACTCTACTGCACTGTGCTAATAATACAGCAGAGGCTGTAGGAACAGTGTGCTCCAGCTCCGCCCAAGTTCACACATTAGGTAAGGTTGTAGGTCATCAGCAGAAGTTGGGGCTCCTGTGGGAATGGTCTGCATTAACCTTTAAGCTTCATTGACTTCCATTGCTAAATAAAAACTAATTTCTTAATCCTTTTGTCTATGAAATCTACGTAATATATCATTTGGTGACCTAAACTTTATTTTTATGTTTTACATATTTATTTATTGTAACCACTTACCTTTGTCCCTTTGGATGGATGATAAGTGCACAGAATATTTAAGAAACACCTGTCAGGAGAACCCCCCATTAAATAGGCTAACTGGTAGCAGGTGAGGGTTCTCTATAAAAGTAGACTTTGCTTTCTGTGTATGTAGGTGTATGTAGGTGAACATGTATGCTTGTGATGAAATGGTACAGATAGTGTAATAGGTGAAGAAACCTACAGTATGGAATTAGACTCATTACTTCCCCTGGAGACTGATGATGTACATCATTCCTGCTCTTTCATTGGCTCTCACTGTAAAAGTGGTTTAGACACAGCAGGGACTTTCCAGACTGGTCTGCTCAGTTTGTGTTTGTGGTTTGATTCATACCGACTCGGAGACAGAGTCAGGTTTGGTTTGTTTTGTGTGTGTGGGAGCTGATCTGCTCTGTCAGTCTCAGTAGTTTCATAATCCTGAATTTGTTCCCCCTACATTGCACTACACTTGAACGTTTTATAGTTTTATAGTACATTAAATATGTATAATCACATCTAAAAGGATACAAAAGAATAGTAAAATGTATTAATTTTCTCTTTAACGTATCATTTGGAAAATTTATTTTTGATGTTCATTATTATTTAAGTGAGATTAAATTCTAGTCCAGTTTACTTGTGTTGCAGGCTTCATAACAGACTTTCTCACAAGAATTCGTGAGACAGAGGTCACAGTGGCAACGAAAAAAGAGTTTTCCCTGTCACTATCGCTTTAGATTTGCATTTTTTAAAATCATGTGACTGGTCTTAACTTCCTCAAAATACATAACCAACCAGTATGTGCTGATGATTTTCACAGAAGACATTTCAGAGTGAAGTGAAACCCCAACCCCAGAGTAGAATGTTTTGGAAAAGTCTCTGCTGTGATTTAACCACTTCCTGACATCAGCCAATAGCAGATCAGGAATGCTGCTGCATTATCAGTCTGTAGGAAAAGTTCTTAAGGAAAGTCTGAGCACCAAGTATGAGATACATAGCTGCATAAAATGTTCAGACAATAAGGTACTGAAGTACAAAACTGTACACACAATTTATTTGGGCATGGATTAACCCATAGAATGCAATGGGGCACTGGTGGTGTAATGGTTAGGGAACTGCCCTTGTGACCTGAAGCTCACTGGTTCAAATCCCAGACCACTGAGGTACCTGTGAGTAAGCCACACATATTTTGTGTAATTAATGGCACTATACCAGGAAAGCAGGTTACTGTTTCTGTGTGAGAAGATCGTTGTTATGTGTTTACATTATTATTGTAAGAATTATTGTGATTAACTCTTTTTTTAAACTATACATTACAAGATCTGTTGCCATTAATATTCTACACTTGTGTGTATGCCCCTGCCTGGGCGACTTACGCTTTAATCATATTAAAGATGTAGGTGAATGTAATGTTAGGAGTCTTGCCCAAAGCTCAGTCTGCTTTGTTAAGAGCATATAGTAGTGTTTCCCAGTGGGCCACAACCCCCTGAATGTACTGCTAGTGTTTCAGATTGGACAGCATCATTGTTTATTTAGGGAAATGCTGCTATAGTATTGTATATAGGGGGATGACACGTTAGTTACATTAGGTCAACATTTCATTCAGTTTAGTTAAAATATCTGATATATTTTATGGTTTGAGTTTATGTGAACAATGTTTTCACACTTGTTCTATTAAATGTTTCTCTCTGATTTTTCCAAATCATCCTGTGGTGACATGGAAACTCCTGGTGAGGAATAAGTTTAATTCTGATTACTGTGTCATATATCATCTTAAGATGGGTAAATGGTCATTATAGGTGACATTATAAATCCATGTGCTCCTGCCACATGTCTCGTGTTTGTGTTTATGTCTGAGCCCCGCCTCAGTTTCCCGCCTCATTCACCTGGCCCTTGTTTGTTGTCTCCTCCCCTGTGCCTCGTTTTGTGTGGTTATATATTGATGTTGGCGAGTGTTGATGTGTCTTCAAGGAGAGGTCAGAGTTACACCGATTTTATATATATAGTTTTTATTTAACAGAGAGAGATGTCTCAGCTGGAGAAAGGGTCCCTCTGTAAGTGGGACGTCCCAAAGACAGGAGTAGGCAGAGAAAGCAGTCAGGATCACAGGGCCTCAAAGCATTGAAGTCCCCCTGAGCCTGAGCCTCCTGAAAGATCACTAACTACAGATTTATATAGCAGTTGTCTGATGTGTGAGTGTCTTACGGATGGAACCAGTTTCAGCCGGTCGTGACAGTCTTGTGGCCTGAGCATCGAAAAGTCTAGGTTCTGATGGAATAGAGTGTCCTTGATGGGAGATTGAAGCAGAAGTGAGGGGAAGTCCTGATTGATTGTTCAATCACTGTATGTGTACCATGTTTTCTAGCCACGCCCCTTGTGTTTCCTCTTGTCTGTGTTTTGTTTTGTTCTAGTCCTTGTAGTCTTAGCCACACCCCCGTCAGCTGTTTCTCGTTCCCTGTTCTGCTCCCTGCCCCACGTGTAATTAATCTATGTTTAGTATTTATCGTCATTTCATGTTGTTGTATTCGGCCTGAATTAGACACTCCAGACCCAAGGTCCCTTAAACTTTGAGGTCTTTTTGACCACTCACAAACTGAGATGATTTTAAAGTACAAGTCTCTCCTGCGCTTAATCATCAATCAAGGCCAAACTGTTCGGCGCTTTAAGGCCTCTGACGCACAAGCTGGCTGAAATAGTTCACACACACACACACACATACCCACATACAGTGTTGTGGTTTGGTATATAGTCTTTGCCTGACTGTCGTTCAGGACTCACTCTCTCGCTCACTCTCTCGCTCACTCTCTCACTCACTCTGTCTCTCACTCTCTCGCTCACTCTCTCTTTCACTCTCTCGCTCACTCTCTCACTCACTCTGTGTCTCACTCTCTCGCTCACTCTCTCTTTCACTCTCTCGCTCACTCTCTCGCTCACTCTGTCTCTCACTCTCTCGCTCACTCTCTCGCTCACTCTCTCTCTGTTACTTTGCCTTTCTCTGCTTGGGATCCCAAATCTTTTGGGGGACCCTGTCTCCAGATAGACATATAGACTCTCTCTCTCTGTTAAATAAAACTTTTAAAAATACTTTACAGTGTAATTCTGACCTCTCCTTAGCGTACGTCTTTAGCACTGAACAGTGATTGATTAAACGCAGAAGCGAAGAGACGTGTCATCTAAAATGATCTCAGTTTGTGAGGTGTCCAGGGTCGTCGTGTTTAAAGCACTTTGGGCCTGAGTGTCGAATTCAGGCTGAATCTAACAATATACTCTGTACTGGCTTAGCCCTAGTCTGTTCTCTGTGAGTTCACTCTGTGACTTTCTGTGAGTTTTTGTGAGTTGCTCTGTGAGTTCCTACATGTTCTCAGTCTTTAGCCATTTCACGTTAGTATCTTTAAGTTCCATGTTTCAGTGTAGTCCAATAAATTATGTCTGTTATTTAGTCCGTCAATAAATCTACTGTATCTTGCACATCATTCCTTGCATCTGCTTCCAACCCACAATCATTACACTGGTCAGTTTCCGCCAGGTTAATTTAGTGTATTTTAAACTTAATAACTTCAGATCAGAAGATGATAAACATAATTCAAACTGATTTTAGAAAATGGACCATTAAGGAAATTATTTTTGAAAAATTAGGTTTTTATATTTTATTCTAAGTATAATTTGTTGGTTTGTTTAGTTTGAGAAAAATAAATGTGCATTGTAGTAAGTCTCTTTACTTTTTAATAATTCGAAAACTACATTTCAGAACACTTCCAGATTTTAGTATGTTCATCCCACACCTGTTACCTGTGTGTGCAGTTTTCAGAGTGATTGAATAAATATTGATATTGTAGGAGTAATTCAGTAAAATATAAGAGGGGGGGGGGGTAAATTCCCTTTTATGAATAATGTATTTTTTTATAGAGGCAATCTAATGTAAAGCCCTATTTACACAACAGAATATAGTTTGGTTATAATCTAGAATGTTAAAAATTTAAATTGGTTAAGAAATCTGTACATCTTACAATATTTACTCTATTAATAATTAGAATTAAAATCTGCTCCAGTATTAGGCCTTCTTTTCCCCAGCCAATGAGGATATAAATCCAGCCTCTAGGTTTATTCGCATTGGCCAGTGTCTGGGCACGTGGTAAAATGAGTCATTAGTTTCTGGATAGCTTTTGTGTGAGAGAGACAGAGAAAGGGCTCCTCACACCAGAGTGCCCCACTTCCCTGTCCTTCGGGCTTTGAAATGGGTCATAAGTCACTCAGCCATGCAGACATTAAATTCAGGAAGGAGAAAGGTCATATGACCTGTGAGCAATCTTTTAAAAGTCTGTGTATAGGTTGTACCTGGTGCTGTGATTTTGCTAGTATTTCACATTTGATCTGTTATATCTATCATTACACAATTAGTGTCTTAATCTCATCTCATTTCATGTCAGCACCAATGAAGGGACCAAGCAGCACAGGGTCACAGGGTCTTTAATTCTGCCCATTAAAACAGCTGAAATGTTCATTATCCCAACATTGACTTGTTTGCTACTGTTGCTTTGATGTGGGTCATGTGAGCCCGACAGTTGTGCAGAATCACACATTTCTTCTACAACAGGAGAAACAGCACTTCTGCATTTTTTATGTGTGCTGCTCTCGAGTGTATCTGCATGTCTGCCGTGTGTGTGTGTGTGTGTGTGTGTGAGAGAGAGAGCTGCTTATGGAGTGTGAAAAGTAAAGCAGTATCAATATAAAGCTCTGAATGCAAATGTAATTGTGCATCTGCTGTGATGATGAACCTACATTAACTTTAACTGTTACTTCAAGAGCTGGAACCCATTGCAATGTTCACTGTTTAACATTCCAAATAGCCCACATGGGGGCGGAGCTATTCTACAGTGGGAAGAAGACTGATATTGTGACACCCCTAACTTTGAACAAGACACTGGTCCATCACCGGGTGAACAGACACTTTGACACCCACTGTCCGAACCCTTTCTTCTTGATTCATGCTCAATGTGATGGTTAAACTGTCAGTGGTCAAAGACTACTTTAAAAATGTGTGGTTTGTTTGATAAATTGAAAGCATTTTTTGGAAATTCAACACTGTGGATGACTCCATTTTTTGTTGTCCCTGGAGTTCATGGAATATAAGGATCACAACACCAGGACAGCTGGCTCAAAATTATAACAAAAATCCTCTGAAATTGACCTGGTGGTGGCACTACAGGGAATGATGGATTGATCCCAAATCTGGTGCCTGGACTGTTTTCTGTGAGGATTGCCAAAATTCCACCAAAATCCACATAGAACTCTTTTGGCCTGCCACACAAAACCATGGCCAAAAAAAGTCTGACTGCAAATTTGGTGCCCAATTTCATCAGAATTCACCGAGTGGTTCTGTGACCTACTCAAGATTTCCAACATGTAAGACAAAAATTCTAACAATTAAAATAAGTCTAAAGCATTTGATGTTTGACGCCTAAAAAGTTGTGCACACATCTCATCACGATGTACACTGTAATCATGACCCTATCCTTTCACAAAACACATATATCTAAAAACTCAAAAAGTCTTAAATAATTATTAATAAATGTTTATTTAGAGCAGTAAAACAGATCCAGAATGAAGAGCCAACTCCACTTTAAAATGTTAAAGAACAAATAAAAGATAATAGTTTGCCTGTTAATAGAAGCTGGTCTTGCTAATTATAATCTGTTAAAGTGTAATGACAGTAAAAAAAATAGATTAATTAAGAAAGGAAAGATAAGAATAATTACACACATGCAAATTAGATCCTTTAGTTAGATCAGGTCAGATTTATCTGTGCCAAAATAAACATTATTCCTGCAATTCTTTGGGATTATCAGACATACTGTAGCTTTTGCAAATATACATAATTAAATATGATCTGAAAATTGCTTAATTTTACACCACTTGTTGCAGGTCTATGTAATTGCAGTCCACTTATAAAACTACTCAATAAGCCGTGTGTTAGAAGTAAAGAATCATTTCTATTGAGCCTAACATGTTCCATTCATCACCAAGCTCAGATAAAGGGTCAAAAACACCTACTGCATACAGATACACTGAATTTTGAATAGGATTCCTGCATTTGATAAGGATTCATGGAAATAAAAGCAGTTAATAATTAAATATCTGAGCATGGTTATTCCACATCTCCACCACCTGAGAAGATCAGCCCTCTGTAGAAACATGAAGATCTGAAAGAATTTAGAAACATGTAAGAGCTGAAAATGTTACTTTATAACAGTTTATGAGTTTTAGTCAAAGGGGTAGTACTCCAGTGCAGCTTACCGGCACTTAGCTTGGCACCAGGATCCTCCCTGTGAAGATAAATTAATAATTGTATATTGAATTTTTAAAAAATTATACTTCAGATAAATCTGATAGAGCATGACCCTCTCTTATCTCCACTGACCTGAGGATTTCTTCTTATAGTAGATGAATCCAGCAGCTGACAGGACGATCCCAAGAACCAGCCCTGAAGCGCCAATAGCAATCTTGTTTCTGTCAGGCTCAGGCAGAGAAGGATCTGTGTAAACACAGATACTTAACATTAGTTTTAGTTTTAAGTACATTAATTGATATTAAGGAATGTTTTACATCATCAGAAGCAGGTACTGACAGAAACATAGTGCAGTGGACATTTGTCATTCAGTCTTACAGTCCCTGACATTTAAGTACTTAGTGCCTATTTGCACTTGTCATCTCACAATATATCCACAGATTGTCCATTTACACTTGGGCACATAAATACAGCTCTGAGAGCAGGGCCAACAAAACAGTATTGTTCTGGCCTGGCAGATTTGTAACATTACCACAACTAATAAGCAACAACACACATACTTTACAGACTGTCCGAGAAGCTGCTGACCCTCAGACTGGCAACCAACCTCTGCAACTGGATGCTGAACTTCCTCACGAACAGGGTCCAGTAAGTCAGAGTTGGCAACCATATAACCAGCACAAGAACTGTAAGCACAGGGCCCCCTCAGGGGTGCATGCTGAGTCCTCTCCTGTACACTCTTTTGTGTGCCCTCCCAGAATAACACCAGTATTGTCAAGTTTGCTGATTACACAACAGTCATCGGACTCATTACTGGAGGAGCCGAGACTGCGTACAGGTGGGAAGTGGCAGAGATGGTGGCTTGGTGTCATGACAGCAATCTTTCTCTAAATGCTGAAAAGACCAAGGAGATGATTGTTGATCTGAGAAGGAAATGTGAGCTACACACTCCACTGTACATAGGTGAGAGCGAGGTGGAGAGGGTGAAAAATATTCAAATTCCTGGGCGAATCACCTGGTCCCACAACACCCGGCACATCATTAAGACATCCCAGCAACGACTGTACTTCCTAAGAAGGCTGAGGAAATTTGGCATGTCAGCCAAAATCCTCAGTACCTTCTACAG
>JBBPDA010000030.1:4246392-4256523 GCA_037974385.1 Arnoldichthys spilopterus
CAGCGGGCAGCTATCAACAGCGCCCGGGGAGCAGTGTAGTGGGACGGTACCTTGCTCAAGGGTACCTCAGTAGTGTCTGGGCTGGGACTCGAACCTGAGACCTTCAGGTCTCAAAGGCAGTGTCCTAACCGCTAGGCCACCACTGCCCACTAAGGTGATACACTGTGCAGTCAGTCTTGCCAACACTGGGACTGTTTCTCTGCTCTGTCACCTTTCTATTTCTTAGAAAGTCAGCTGCCATGTCTGACTCGGTTTTAGTGCCTTGAAAGCAGCAGGGTATATGTACTGCGAGCCTGTGCTGTTGCATGAGGCAGCATGGCCGCCCGTGTGACATGTAGGGCTGCAGCGATACATTAGTGTCACTGTTTACTGAGGTATGAAGATTGATGGTTATCGTACAGTGTGTATTTGCTCATTACTAGGCATGTAAATCACCATTCAATCCCACCTCGGTTATTTTCGACAATGATCCTGTACATTTACCCTCAAAATCTGCAGTAATGTGATTGGGTGGGATACTGGGGTCTGTGGTGATCTGATTGGGTGGATACTGGGGTCTGTGGTGATGTGATTGGATGGGATACTGGGGTCTGTGGTAATGTGATTGGGTGGGATACTGGGGTCTGTGGTGATCTGATTGGGTGGGATACTGGGGTCTGTGGTGATGTGATTGGATGGGATACTGGGGTCTGCGGCGATGCGATTGGGTTGGATACTGGGGTCTGTGGTGATGTGATTAGGTGGGATACTGGGGTCTGCGGCGATGCGATTGGGTGGGATACTGGGGTCTGCGGCGATGGGATTGGGTGGGATACTGGGGTCTGTGGTGATGGGATTGGCTGGGACACTGGGGTCTGCGGCGATGCGATTGGGTTGGTGCACTGTGTGTTCTGACCCCTTTCTATCTGTCAGCATCACGTTTTGCGCCACAGTAGCTCTTCTGTTGGACCGGACAGATTAGCCTTCACTCCCCACATGCATCAGTGAGCCTTGGGGGGGCCATGACCAGATTGCAGATTCACCAGTTGAAACACTTTTGTCCAACTGTTGCCCTGTAGGGTCAGAGTCCAGCACAGTTGGTCATTTTTCTGCCCACACACACTACTACTACTAAACCTGGTAACGAGAACTGCTGAGCCTAATCAGGTGTGTTGGAGCAGGGACATGACCAAACTGTGCTGGACTCTGACCCTTCAGGGTGGAATAAGGCAATGCAGTTGGCACTGTGGGTTAGAGCCGGGCAATATGATGGTATTTATCATTATCGTGATAAACTGTGGTCACAATACACTTTTCTGAGCATATCAAGACATTGTTAGCTCTTAATTTTAAGGAGCATCATTAGTGGGCAGTGGTGGCCTAGTGGTTATGATGCTGCCTTTGGGCCCTGAAGGTCGCAGGTTCAAGTCCCGGCCCAGGCACTACTGAGGTACCCTTGAGCAAGGTACCGTTCCACTGCTTCTCCCCGGGCGCTGTTAGTAGCTGCCCCAGCTCCATGTGTGCACGTGTGATGGGTTAAATGCAGAGGTCACATTTCGTTGTGGTGTGTGAGTGTGTTCACTATGACAGTCACTTTCACTAGTCTTGAACATATTGTACTGCAGTATTTTTTTAATTTTTTAATTAATTTATTTCTTTTAGAAAAAATGGCCCTGTCGGCTCTTTCTCCCTTGTTTGTCCCCTGCTGTGGATAAGCTTGGGAAGTGTTGTTTTACCAAATCCACTGGATAGTGACCTATATAATCAGCCTACTCCTCTCAGAGGAAGCTGCACATTCACACCATGATGCTCTGGGGCCAAAACTCACCTCCCCCGTTTTTGTTCACACCTGACCGGACTCCTCCGCTCATGGCCAGGTCTTCTCATGAGCGTATAATGGGGTTATTGGAGCAGAGGAACACCGCCATGTGCACGGCGGGACCGGGAACCGCTGTTTTACGCCAGCGTCGTCGTCGTCTGTCAGCTTTAGTTGGACTCAAAAACGAGCAGCGTCGTACCAGCGTGTTTAGCTGTGACATGTCAAAGAACGAATGTTTCCACCAAACACAAAGCTGCTCTGCTCCGCTGCATGAGTGCAGCCAGAACATTAACACCACTTCCGGGTGAAATGAGCAACATTGACTCTAGTTATGTCATTACAGTGGCACATGTCAGGGGGGCAGGATATATTAAGCAGCAACTGAACAGATGTCGAAGTCGATGTGCCGGAAGCAGGAGCGTGAGAATCTGAGCCACTTTGACGAGTGATCTTCTAGAGTCAGAGCCGGTGGGTCATGGGCACCCGAGGCTCACTGCTGCATGTGGGGAGTGAAGGGAAGAGATACTGTAGTGTAGAAAGTGATGCTGAAAGGGGTCCGAACACAGCGCAGCACAGTCAGACCTGGTTTGCAATGAAATGTCAAGTGCCACAGGGTTTTCTGCCGTTACCTGCATGTGATGTATGCTGTCGAAGTCTTAACATCTCCTCATGCTGTGATCCTTATCGTTCGCAGACGAGTAAAAATCAGATTAAAGTGGATCTAGTGGACGAGAACTTCACAGAACTGAAAGGGGAGATCGCAGGGCCGCCCGACACGCCGTATGAAGGTGAGAACCTCGGGCCTGAGCTATGGTGGCGCCGCAAACATTTTAATGCCAAAAAATACAAAAAAAAAACCAAAAACCCCACTGATATTTGGATACAAGGTATGTATACAGTCATGTGAAAAAGTAAGTACACCCTAAGGAAATTGTTGATTTTTCTTTCATTTATCTGTCTGTCTGTCTGTCTGTCTGTTTATCTGTTTATTTATTTATTTAATTAACAATTTTTAAAACTGTTATCAACAATCACCAGTTTCACCGTCTGTAACACGGTGAGGTACCTGCACAAAAAACCACAAGGGAAAGTAGCTTTTCAGTCAGTAAAAATACTTACTGCAAAGACTTTTTTCCTGGTACGTCTCCCGTGCAAGTCGATCTTTTTCTGACTATAGACATATGCACTTTTCACACCAGCAGTGGTTGCCCGCAGATCCTGTGATAAAGTTTTGGTGTTTTTGGAGACTTCTTAAGAACTTGCTGGGACGGCCGGTCCCGGACAAACGGGCCTTTGAGGCCTTGGCGTGATGACTCCACACCAGATTATAGATTTCAGGTTTAAAGAAGACCGGTTCCCCCTGCAGGAGCTTCTAATGGTGATTTTATGGACTGTAAGGGTGTACTTACTTTTTTCATGTGTGTTTGTTTGTTTAAATGATCAAAATGACGCAAAAATGTCAATTTACTGTGTCATCAATTGGAGCAGACATGGCATCGAGGAGGGTGAAATGTTTACTGCTTACATGGGGTGTACTTATTTTTACACATGACCGTAAAGTCCTTATTTACGTACGTACATAATGTGTCCGAAGGTTTGTAGACACCTGCTCCTCCAGTACTTTTAATAGGGGGATTGTGGCAGAAACAGGCTGCAGCCACTCTTTTAGGAAGACCTTGCACTAGATGTCGGAACATTGCAGTGTGGATTTGATTGCATTCAGCCAGGGGAGCCGTTAGTAAGGTCAGGTACCGATCGTGGATGATTAGTTCTCTAAAAACGCCCCAATACTCCAGAGAGTTTTGGGGCTGAGGCTCATGTGCCAGAGGTTTTCCATAGAGATTATAAAAGCTGTGTGCACCTGTGTCCTCAAGCGAGCTGAACTCGGTAGAAGGGCTTGGATGCTCTTGGGCGTACAGTGGGTCCCGTCCAGCCTTGAGATCATGGAATGTTTGTAAATTTGAAGGGAACAAAAATCAGAGAGTTTGTGCAGAAATAAAAATTGAAGTTGTCTTCTGTTTTCGTGGGGCACGGGTTTGAAAATATCTGTCCAAGCGCAAACAAAAATAACGACGTCAAAAGCCAAAGGAGCAGGTGGAGACGGGACGAGGCGGCTTCTTGCGGAATCACGAGCTCACTGTCAAAGTCGTCCCACCAACCACTGATCTGACCGGGTCTCGTCCCAAACCGGCGAGGACGGCGGCGGCGGCGCTCGGGTGCGTCGGCGTGTGTGTTGAAGCTCAGTCTGACGTCGGCGTCCTTCATAACGGAGGGAAAGTCACTGCGCGTGTGTGTCTGAGCTGTAAAAAGTCCTAATACCAAAGTTCCCAGCGTTGCGTCTGCGTGTGTCGCTGCAGAAAATCACCTCGTGCATGTAAACGGGGACGTCGAAAGAGATGAAGTCGCACATCTTTGATGAAAATCTTCGCTTTCCTCGTCCAAACCTTAACACAAAAATGGCGTCTTCCAACATCTTCACCTCGGAAGCCGTTTAGGAAAGCTCTCCGTTTTCAGGAACGCCGTTTACGTGCGGAACGGAAGCCAAAACACCATAAAAAAAACTCAGTTTTCAGAACCACCCGGCTACGTGTGGACAGGGCCTAGGTCAATAGGCAGCATCACGTTCCCTGCATGTGTCCCCGCCGTCTGTGCTGCTCGCCTCGAGAAAGCGTGACGGGGCAGGAACGATTGAGGTTAAACAGTGGCCATTAAACGTGAAGCAGGCGGAGCCTTAGCGTTAGCCTTGACCTGTGTCTCCCACTGTGCTTTGAGGAAACTGGGAACTGGAAAGTCCTTGAAAATTCCCTGAATTTGATGCTTTTTCACTTCACTTTTATATCAATTAGGGCTTTTTACAGTCAACTTCACAAAGCAGCTTTACAGAACCCGGGTCCGAGCCCCAGTGATGACTGAGGCAAGGAAAAACTCCTGTTCAACATCGGAGAGCAATAAAATAAACAAAACAAACAATAATAAAAAAAAAAAAAATCCCAAAGCGTTTATACAGACGACATCAGTAACATTTGTGGCCAGGAAGTGGGCAAATGAAGCATGTGGAGATGATCCGTGGTAGTTAAGCTAGCATGAGGATAGATGAGCACGAGGCCCCACTGATGGATGATCTGGTCGCCCAGTGACGGTAGATCAGTGTGAAGGGGGTGGGGCACTCGTTTGTGGAGGTTTTGTGAAGAATATTGTCTTAACTCTTCCTGAAATGGTGGGAATGTCTGTCCGCATCGTTCCGAGTGCAGAAGTCGGTCCCGGTGCTCGTTCCTCCGTGTGTGTTTTGCGCGAAATGTCTTTAACCCGCGTCTTGTTTCTGTTTCTCAGGTGGCAGATACCAGCTAGAAATTAAAATTCCAGAAACATATCCCTTCAATCCGCCAAAGGTATGCGAGAGCAGGAGCTCGACTAATGTGCCTAATCTGGTTCTGCCGGATTTGATACCGGTTTGTGCATGAGAGAGAGAGGTGGTTGGGGTGGGGGGTGGTTCAGTCAGAGGGAAAGAAATCCATCTTTTTTTATCACAAATACACACACATCTGTATATATGAGGATCGGTTTATTGGGCCAAGTGTCTTTGTACACACAAGGAATTTGTTTCTGGCCAATAACATCTTCCTAGTACTTAAACAAAAGACAAACAGTACAACACGATACACACTGTACAATATACAATACAGACTGCACAATATGCCATACACACTGTACAATATGCCATACACACTGTACAATATGCTGTACATACTGTACAATATGCCATACACACTGTACAATATACAATACATACTGTACAATATACAATACAGACTGCACAATATGCCGTACATACTGTACAATATGCCATACACACTGTACAATATGCTGTACACACTGTACAATATGCCATACACACTGTACAATATACAATACACACTGCACAATATGCCGTACACACTGTACAATATGCCATACACACTGTACAATATACGATACGTAATGTATAGAGGTACACAATATGTGTGAAGTGGGATGTACACTTTTCTACACAATGTACGCTATTGTACACAATATACCGTATGCTTGTGCAGTGCAATGTACAGTATAGAATATGCAGTGCAACGTACATGTAGTGTATTTACTGTATAGGCTTTTATACATACGTTCTTACATGTCTAATAAATACAATATACAATGTCCGTGTGTATTAATTTATACATGTATTGTGTGTGTTTATGTATATTTATATTATTAATATTTAATAATTTTATGATTATTTATATAATCTAAAACCAAAGCAGACTTGACCTTTTTATCATTCTTTTGTTTATTTTAGAAGAGGAAGTAAAAATGTCCAAATATATTCCCACCCCCCTTCTGCCTTTCTCTTCCTAGGTACGATTCATCACGAAGATCTGGCATCCCAACATCAGCTCAGTAACCGGTGCCATATGCCTGGACATTCTGAAGGACCAGTGGTGAGCTGTTCGGTGCATGCTGTAACCAATCACAGCGCTGTGAACATCCTGACGCACGTTTCTGTGGGTGTTCTTAATTAGCCAAGTGCCAGCGCATCTGCAATCTGATGCCAGCACCCGAGCGTGGAGAATAAGCTGCTGGTCATCTGATCTGACCTTTATTGTTCCATGCGCCCACACGCGCCAAGTAAAATGATTTAACTAATACATCGATCAACCATGACATTAACACCACCGACAGGTGACGTGAGTAACCGTGCCTCTGGTTACTTCACTACAATGGCACGTGTCGGGGGGATGGGATATATTAGGTAGCAAGTGAACAGTCAGTTCTTGAAGTCGATGTGCTGGAAGCAGGAGCGTACGGATCTGAGCCACTTTGACAAGTAACGTTCTAGAGTCCGAGCCTCTCCAGAGCGGCAGGTCTTGTGGAGGGTTCCGGGTGTGCAGTAGTTAGTACCTACCAACAGTGATCCAAGGCAGGACGACTGGTGGACCAGCCATAGTGGCCATTTGTGCTTTATACCATAGAATGGGATCACATGACCCAGCTGGCCAATCGAGGAGCCGGCTGTTCCCGTCACCAGTGTTCGATGCCCAAAAGTCTTTGGTGATTTCTAGAACAAAAATGCAAGAGTGTTTCGGCCGCTCTGGCCTTGTAGGGAGACGACAAGAGGGTCGTTCTCCCAGATGGGTCAGGTCGAGGCCTGATTGCCTGAGGAGTAATGCTGACGGTCGCGCATGCTGAGATGTTCTAGAAAGACAAGTTAAACATGGCCTCCAGTCGAGTCACTGGGCTGTATGTGGTTATGGAGTATAAAGTTAGAACGTGGTCCCTGAATTCATCACACTCAAGCCTCATAACTCATAACCACCAAGCTACATCGAGAAGGCACCAGGTATATTCTCACCAATAAACACCAACACTTTCTGAACGTCTGGCCTCCAGTCATTTCCATACATATATACATACATTCATTCTCTACCATATGGTAATTTACATACATTTGGAAACTTGACGTAAATGCGTCGTTCAGAATGCAATTACACTATTATTTAATATGGTTTTTTTTATTTAAATTTAATACGATTTTTTAAATACAGTAACTCAAATGGAATTTAAATGAATTTTTTATATTGTTTCAATTTTTGAAACAAAAATAGACCTTTTTGGCTTTAAAAAAGGTTCTAAACATAACATCATTCAAAGAAAAAAAATTCATTTAAATTCCATTTGATTTACTGTTTTTAAAAAAAATTTCAATTCGATATTTTCCCCCTAAATTGTTTCGCCCTAATCATTAGCAGTGTTGGGATTTTCCAGCGGCGTAAACCTTTTACATGAAAAGCTCCACCTCTCTCTGTGTGTGCGCAGGGCAGCAGCCATGACCCTCCGGACAGTGTTGCTGTCTTTACAGGCCTTACTGGCCGCAGCAGAACCAGACGACCCACAAGATGCAGTAGTGGCCAATCAGGTATGGGCTCGTTTTGGTGGATTCGGTTTTCGAGTCTTTTGTTCTGTATAATTGTGTATCGATGCTGTTGTATCGCCAAAGCTGAGACCCGTCTGTTCCACTGTGGGTCACTGTGATCCCGCACAGATCGAAGACACCGTAGATCGTCCTGTTCATCGCTAGTGATTGAACTTTATCGCCCGGCAACGAATCATTTGCAATGTGTTCATGTAGAAAAGGCTGTAATTACTCACTTTGCTCATCGAGAGCCCTGTGAAACCTAGCAAATTATTTTATTCCACGATTTAATAATATATTTGAATTCATTCATTGAGAAAAGTTCGGATTAGACGTTGGTAATTGTTTTATATTTATTGTTTTAAAGCTCATTTATTGATGACCTTTTTTTTTCCACTAGCTAATAATACATTTAATAATTAATCAAGAGCCAGAGAACACGAACTACTGGCTTGAATCCTGTGGTGTTTTTTTTGTAGTTTTCAAATGGTTTTTTATTAATTTTATTTATTTATTTATTTATTTATTTATTTATTTTTGCATGTTACAGCTGCATAGGTCATTATACAGTGATGTTTAAAGGGTCAGTATCCTACAGTTGTTCTTTTCCTGAGGTCTGTTTACAGTGTTTTGTGGGTTCACGTGCATTAGATGCAGTCAGAGCATTTTTACACAGGCATTTTACGACTCCTCTTACATAAGCAGCCTGTTTTTGAGGCCTTTTTAAGGCTGCTACATGTAAATGACCCGTGTTCTGATTGGCTGCCCTGTATTGTGCTTTTATTCAAAAAGCTGTGCAGCTTGAAGCCATCCTTATACCTTCATTGTGAATATTTGGAGCTAAACTGTAGTTCAAGGTGACGAATCTTTATAAAGGTGTTGGTTTTGTGACCTCACAGATACACCGATCACCCATAACATTAACACCACTGACCGCGCACCACAGTCTGAGCCGTTTCAGCGGCATGAGGGGCACGTCAAGCAGGTGGTGTTAAAGTTATGGCTGATCGGTTTTGTCACTTTACGATTACGCAGGTGTGCTTGTTTTTCTTGGTGTCCAGTATAAGCAGAACCCAGAGATGTTCAAGCAGACGGCCCGGCTCTGGTCACATGTTTACGCAGGTGCCCCTGTCTCTAGTCCGGACTACACACGCAAAATAGACAAACTATGTGCTATGGGCTTTGATAAAGTGAGTATCACACACACACACACACACACACACACACACACACACACACACACACACACACACACACACACACACACACACACACAAGGTAGATAAATGGTGCTGAGAACCTGAGAAACACCTGGTTTACTGCATTGCACCAGAGAGTAGGGCACAGCCCCCTGCTGGGTGGTGAAGGTACTGCGGGTTTAATATTACTATTAAAATATTTATGATTTAAACTGGGGAAACAAAGTCATGGGATGTAAATAATGTGCCTTTTCTTTATCTGACCCTCTTTTGATCAAGAATCACATCGTCTCTCTTGTTCTCGGTGGGGATTCGTATTTGACAGAATTGTGAATTTATTATTTTTATCTTATTTTTAATTTTACCCCTGGAGCAGCGGGCAGCCATTGGATGTCCAAACCCAGACCTGGAGGGTCAGTGTCCACAGACACTCTCACTACACCTGGCAATGAGCGGGTGAGCTGAACCAGGTGTGTGTGAGCAGGGAAAGTGTTGGACACCGGCCCTCCAGGACCAGTTCTGTCGCTCCTCCCTCCCACATTTTTCCTGCTGCTTCAGAGACTCAAAAGCGCGACCCTTTGTTCACGAACCCGCTCCTCTAGCCATTAAGCTGTAGCTGCCCTAGTTTGGGCATTTTGAAAGTGAGCAATTGTCATCGCGAACACAGCACAGCGCACTACAGTCCCTTACCGCTACACCCCCACCCCCTGTAGTGCAGTGTCCTTCATTCTGGGCGTGGCTCTTTATAGAATAAGGTTCTTCATTCTGGAAGCTCTAAACAAACCACAGTGCAAATGTTGACCGCGTCAGCTGCACTGGTGGGTTCACAGACACCGCTCCTTTGCATCACCCTCTCTTCTTCACGTCCGCGCGGAGCTCGTATCAGAGCTTCTCCAATAGCAGAAACATTTCACCGCTGCTTCGATCAATAGCCTCCTAGACTCTTAGACTTCTGATCAACATTGACGTCCTTAATGTTGAGGTTTGCGATCGTTATCCTCAACGATTCTCAAGTTTTTCTCGGCCGATGTATATCAGCCGTGTATCTCGGCTGCGTTTTTCCACCGGGCGGTCCGGTCCGGCACGGCAGGCCCCAGGTTTTGCATCGGACCCAGATTGAGTCACTGCTCCACCACATGCATGACACCACATCGCGAATGCAGTACAGAGGTACAAAGGCTGCAGTGAGTCCATTTGTGTCGAAA
>JBBPDA010000030.1:4281301-4292882 GCA_037974385.1 Arnoldichthys spilopterus
ACAGTGTGATAGTGATATACAGTACTACTTCCTGCTCTACAGCACTGTGCTAATGATGCAGCAGAGGCTGTAGAAACCGTGTGATCCAGCTCTGCCCACGTTCACACAGAGGGGTTTGTGGGTCATCAGCAGAAGTCGGGGCTCCTGTGGGAATCGTCTGCATTAACCTTCAAGGCTTCGTTGACTTCCTCATGTCTTTGCATTTGGTCTTGTTTTCCCCAAAATTAAGTCTGTTGGTCACCCTTTGTGTCTGTCTGTGGGTTTTACAAATATTCTATCAATGCAAAGTATATAAGAGCTTGTGGCTAAATCTCGTAACTCCATTGGATGCTCAAACTGTCAGCAAATCCTCTTAACTCCGCCCCACCTCAGTTTTGAAGAAATGCTTCGGTTTGCTTGTGTTCCTCATGATTCCTAATGCACCAACGCTGTGAAATATACCAAAATCTACAAAAGCGAACCAGATTACAGGCAAAAACCGAGTCATTTTTATAGACATGGCTAAAGAGGATAGCCATGCATATAAGCAAAATAAAATTTAAGCAATAAAATTAGGGTTAAAAGCAGATTACAGGAATAAATAAATACATTTAGGCAATCAAAAGTGAAGTAAATATAAGAGTAAGATTTAAAATCAATAGGCAACAGAAAGTTATAAAAGTAGATGTTCTAAAAGTTGGAGCCTATGTTTAATTAAGGGCAGTCGGGTCAGATCTGAGCTCCATTGGGAGCTGTTTTCAGCAGGGGGCAGCATAATGACTCCACGCCGCTTCACACTGTTGCCCTAAAGAAGCAAAAATGTTTGGCTTAATTTGAGATTTAAAAAAAAATTTTTTTCTGTGTCTGTGTTCTCTCTCTTCTCTCATTGGTCACAGCCAGAACCTGAACTGACGGAGACCCCACAGCAGGTGCTCGCCCGCGCCGCAGCCACCGGCTTGCTGGATGGAATCCAGCCCATGCAGCCGACCATGAAAGAGGGGCGTGGCCAGCAGACCCGCAAAGGAGCCCCCAGCCATGGTCGCACTGCCCGCACACGGTCGCACGCCTCACGCAGCAGCCGGTCAGAGCTTTTGAACAGCAAGGTGAAAGCAAGCAGCTCAGCTCCAGTGGTGGCGCAGGAGGGAAACAACGGAGCGTTCTCGCCACAAGGTAAACCACACACACACACACACACCTGACGAGTCACTCTCATGATTCTCACGAATGTCTCGCATGCAAGATTCACCTCCTCTGTGCGAGATCAGGGCACTTACGAGCGAAATCCAGTCTGTTACAGCAGAAAACGATGAAGTGTGTCTGAGATTTTCTTCCTTGGTTTTCTCTCTCTCTCTCTCTCTCTAATCCCACCTTGATCTGCCTCTTTCTTACTCTCAGGACAAGTCAAACACGCTCAGAAGCAACTGCCCAAGTCCATCAGCTTAAAGCGAGGCTCTGCCTCAAGCCCCGCCCTGATCTCCAGCCTGGTCCTGACCTCCAGCCCAGCTGTTACCTATGGTCCAAACTTGACCTCCGGCCCGGCCGTGTCCTCTAGTCTGGCCTTGACCTCCAGCCAAACTCAGACCTCCATCCCAGCTGGTACCCATGGTCCAGCCCTGACTGCCAGCCAAGTTGTGTCCTCGAGCCCCGCCCTCATCTCCAGCCTCGGCCTGACCTCCAGCACATCCAGTACGAGTTGGACCCGACAGCTCGTTAAGGCGGGCTCCACCAACCCTCGTCGAGCTCCGGTGCCTGTGGCTCCGCCCCCTGCCCCACCCAAGACAGGCAGACAGGAGGTGCTGCGTCCCGTCGCAATCACATTTCCTCCTGTGCTGTTCCCGGACCCCTCCCCACCCTTCTCGCCGAAAAGCAGGAGACCCCCTCCATTCAGGCTCAGCCCCACTCTGTCCTACCTGCAGTGGAGAAATCAGCCGTCAGCTGCCTCCCTACCATACACACACTGTAGCAGCTGCATCAGACACCCACGACCGTGGCTCTAACACACACACACACACACACACACACACCCCAAAACTCATTAATTTAGCAAAATGCATAAATCTACACTCTTAAAAAAGCTTTTTTGCACAAACCCATAGAAGAACCGCCTTTCGGTTCCCTAAAGGTCCTTGTTTGAGGGAAAATTTTGTGAAGATGAAGGACCTTTTAAAGGATTAGACCACTCTCACATTAGGCAGATGTCCTATAGCAGGTTCTTTCCAGAACCTTTACATTAGGTTTAATGTCCTATAAACATTTGAAAGGTTTTACACATCTCGTTTACATCAACGGTTCTCCAAAGAACCATCCACTGCAAGCTGCTTTAGGCCATTTCTTCTCAAACGGTCCCCCCGAGACGCCCCCTTCATTTTGCTCTCTTTCTCTGAGGACCGGTGTGAGAAGCACCACTTCAGGGAACAAGAAGTGGTTCTTTTATGGCAGGTGGTCCTGGAAGACTCCCCCCGTGCTGCTCATGCTAGTGTTTTCACTGCTAAACCCTCACTTCCGCCCAGAAACCGCTCGCTATTTAGCTAGTGGTGCGTTTGGAGCAGGGAACGCACTCAAATGTGCAGAGCAGGGGGGGCTTCCAGGACCACCCTCAAACAAAACCGGCTCTTTTCTGGCACCTTTGTTGTTAAAAGTGCTGTATCACGGCGTTTTAATGACGTTGCAATTGTGCCCTTGCCCCCCCTGACATGAAAAAGTGGCCGCAGTATTGCAGCGATTTGCCTGATTCCGTACATCAGCTGCCAAACCAGGGGTGGGCAACTCTGGTCCCGGAGGGCTGGTGTCCAGCTCCCGTCCTCAAACACCCTCACTACACCAGGCAGCGTAGAGGTGAGCTGAACCAGGTGCGTTTGAGCAGGTAGATCACCCACCTGTGCTGGAGCCCGGCCCTGCAGGAGAAGGAGAAGATCCTCCAGGAGAAACTCTGCGCTTCATCTGCCGTGCAGAGCTTCCACTGCCAAACACTAGAACGTTCTGCAGTGCCTTTATTCCAACAGGGACATGACGTTAATGCGCCGTAAAGATCAGCCGTCGCGTCTCTTCTGCTCTATGGGTTACGCAGGCGAGTTAAACTTTGTTTACATGTGTTTTTTGGTTCTGTAGGGTATGAAAAGCGACTACGAAGACACAATTACATCACAATCGGTTCGGCGTCTTTGCTTGAAAATATGATCTCGGCATCGGACGGATGGTTAAATTTGACCAGTATTGCAAAGCCAAATTGGGTCGAGGGAAGTATCGAGATCTGGAGGTGAAGAATGTTGAGGCGAGGCTGGAAAACTGTGCCCAAATGCTTTCATGTGCCTCATTTGACCTCATTTTTTATTTCCAGACGCTTAAAATTCAATAACATTCTGGTAACTGTTCCTAATCCAGGTGGGTGTAGACTCAGTCTGCAGGGACGCGCGATAATATTGGAAGTGGCCGATGTTTTTGATTCAACTGATATTTGATATCTGATCGTATCGGACAGACGTTTCGATTTGACCGATATTTCAAGCGGATATTTAATAAGAGTGCATTTCTTGCGTGTATTTGAGGAAAACTGTGCCAAAATACCGTTACTTGGCTCATTTAACCTCATTTTTATTCCTAGAAGCTTCAAATTGAATTACATTCTGGTCATTTTTTCTAATCCAGGTGGATGTAGACCCAGTCTGTGATAATATGCTTTCCTTTGGCTAATTTGACCTATTTTTCATTTCTAGAAGGTTAAAAATCAATTTCATCAGGCAAATCTCTTCTAATGATAGAAGGACTACACTACTGCACCACTACACTAGTAGCTGTAGACCCAGGCATGTCAGGAAATGGGCAGCGGCTCAAACGCAGCTGATGTCGACTGGACTGGGCTCCTGGATGTAACTGCAGGCCTTTCGGTTAGTCCAGCCTGAATCCTGACAAAGATTGTGCAGTAATATCGGAATTGGCAAATATTTGGTGGAAAACATCATATCGGCATTGGACACGTTTAGATTCAACCGATATTTCAAACCGATATTTTTTAACCTTGATCCTGGAGGAAATCGGGAGGCGCTGTGCTCAAATTCTTTTTTTTTTTTTCTCATTTTACCTCATTTTTAAGCTTCTAGAAATAAATTTTGAGTCGTTAGCAAGTTAGATTTTTCCAGTCCAGGAAGATTTCTGCCCAGTTCCTGAATTTTTACTGTTTTTAGTATCAGCATCTGTAGATATGCACATACAAAATATCGGATATTGGCATCAGCCTACGGATCCCACATCGGTGCATCCCTAGAAGTGTGTGTGAGATCCAGCACTGGGGTCCAGATCTATAACAGTGTTGTAAGAAATAAAATCGTACGTTTTTTAAACACAATTTTTTTTAAAGTGCCCATATCCTTGAATTTTTATTTTTTGTTTCGTCAACGTCCACTTATGAGATTTTTTACAGGAATTTATGTATCTGTAAAATTCTTAATACATTTATTAAGAAATTTTCTATATGTGGCTTTTTAGTGTAATGCATGTAAAATACCTTGTTTCTGATTGGCTGACATTTAGAAGAAAAAAAACTTTGGTGTGAATGGGCGGAGCTAAACTGAGTTGACAGGTTTATGTAAATGTTGATTTACAAAAACGTTGAATGAATTTAACCGAATGTCATTTTTGACACTTCAACATTATTTGTGCCATGTATAAATTATTATAATAAAACATAAAAAAATTCAAGAAAATGTTTGTTTTTATTGTTATACGGACTCAATATGTTACATTGTTATAAAATTGTCTAAGTAAATTTTTATGTAATTATTTTAACGTATACATACTTTATATATATGTAGTATTTTATTATTTATGAATTTATTTAATCATTTATTTCTCACCTTTTCAATTGGTCTATTCAGGCTCCGCCCACACATTCATTCTTACTTTAGACGTGACCGGTCCCACTGTTTGTGCTGCATGATCGCGCATAATCACATGACGTTTTCGTCTGTTTCTAGGTAAAAGTAAGTGAACACATCCTCTACAGCCTCTTTTTTTTGTGCACAATTTCTATCTCATTTTTTATCTCCATTACTCTTCATACAATAAACAACTAACGCACTCCGGAATTAGACATTAGACTTTTACTTGAATGGCATTTTAGCAACGTTCAGTGAAGCTCCAGACTAGCAGCGGCGGCTATAAAAGAACACACTCGTAGGCGGAGCTTGGATGGGTCACCTGTAGGACATGCTGCTGCAATTGACAAGCTGATAAAACGTCGAAATTCCCGAAGCTAAAATTTGATCAGCATCTTTTTTGAGGTTTGCCGTTTTTGAGGAATTTTTTCAGTTTTTCTCAATTTCTTTTTTTTTATTGTGATGGGTCAGGCCCCAGATCTTCCAAACCTTTAGTGTGTTGTGCTAAACTTGACATTGATGCTAGAACCCATTTAGCAGATGAACGTACAGATAACCCACAGTCAGCTCCTCCATGTCATCGCTGCATTCAGCCGTACTCCACACTTAGAAAGCTCAGGAATCACTGCAGCGTTTTAGACTCTTACAGAGGAATTTCACCAATTTTTCCAGTGAATTTGGTGTCAAGTGATTCAACTCATGTTTCTTTATAGTGGTGGTGACCGGAACCACACGTCTTGTTCTCTCCTCTCCACCCCCAGTGAAGCTCAGCGTGTCTCTGAGTGTTTCTATGGTGATGTTGATGTAAAATAGTGAATCTGAACTAAAGCACTCTGGGGGACTATTTTACCCTCACAACGACCTGCACGTATCCCTCCACCATGAACTGGTTTAGTTTTAGGCCCAAAACCTTCCCCAAACTCTGGTAGAACAATGTCTCAGGCGTCAGCAGCGTCTTCACCACCAGCTCATGTCTGTGTGGAGCTTTTAGAGGAACCGGACGTCTGGTTCCATTCACCACCACTGTGAAGAGTTGTGACTCAGATCAAACCCACTATGTCTGATGGACAGCAATGTTTGTCACACGTTTTGTCTTCTAAGGAGAATAAAACAGTGCTGTTTTTGGAATGTGTGGGATGTGACCTCTCTGGAGGGTGAAGTAATTTTTCAGTGGTCAGTCTGGTCAGTTTCTCAGGTGAAATAGGTGTGTGAGCATCTCCAGGTGCCAGATGTTCAGCATTACTCACAGACTCCAGTGTTAGGCCAGAAATATACCTCAGACAACTGCATAGACACGAACGCTAGTGCCTGGCCTCCAGTTTCAGCACCTTTTCATAGTTCTTAGAAGCATTAGAGGAGGTTCCCCCTTTGTTGTGTGCTTGCACTGCAAGAACCGAGAACGAATATAGTTCTAGGATCATTTTTAGAACGATCATTTTAGGTTCTACTTCAGGGTTGGTACTTTTTTCCCCACTACAGCAGAGGTTCTCAAATCTAAAACATGAATCCAGATTCCGGTCCTGGATTTTGTTATCGCCAGTATATATGACTCTAGGTGACCAATCAATTATATCAACAGTTCAGTAACTACTGGTGATTACAAAATACAGGAGTGGAATACGGATTTAAGGTACAGATTTGAGAACCTCTGCACTAGAGGAACCCTGAATGACATAAGCGAATGGTGATTGGTCAAGACGAGAGTGTACAGTGATTGCAGCTGCCATTTTTGAACTGTGTGAAGTGTTCGTTGTGTAAGCAACAGCCTTTAGCGCTAAAAAACTGGGAAAAAACACGGACAGACGGACGGAGGTGACTCGGTTTTGACGTTTTTAGGGGCTCCATCTTCTCCTATGCGGACGCTATACCAGCCACCGGCTCACGTCACTTCAGCTCCGCCTACTGGAGGGAAAACTCCCCTGAAGGTGTGTAGTTCTCAGGGGAGAAACAGTGGGCAGACCCTCTCAGTGAGACCCTACAACGGTTCAAGGTTGCAATACAGCACAAATCAGAACGTGTGTAGGCCGGATCAGGGGACTGTCTCACGGAGCACGTTCCACTTAAGGTCCCTGACTTTGATACAGCCCACTTAACTCATTCCACCTGTGCATTTGAGCTTTCTCTGTGAAGCCAGCTTTACACACACACACAGGCTGTGATTAATCCTCGTGCATGTGAACATGAAAGCAGGCTGTTCACTGCAAGTAAGGTAACGTTAATACCTGACAAAACTTAACATTAACATTAAAATGATTATATAAAGCATCCAAAAAATCTGACAATGGGGTAAACACCATTTACTGAGCAGGATTTGGTCAAATAAACAAAAATACGTAGTACACTGCATAAACAACCATAGCAGCTACAGTTCTCTCACTTCAAGCCTTTCATCTCTGATTTTTTTGCCTATAAAGTAATATATAATTATAATATATGTTTGGCTCATTATTTCATATTTTTCATATTCATAAATATATATATATTTGGTTCTTAGTTTGTGAGCTCCACTTAACATAAGCATTTACATCACAGTTCCATCGCATTTTCTCGAGTTCTTGTGAGTCGCTAATGTTTTGGTTTATGCAGTATTTATGGCAAACAGCCAATCACATGAAATGGGGTCTGTTTTTCCAAAAAAAAAAAAAAAAAGAGGAAAAAATCGGACTATGTGAATGTGTAGAAAGTAAAGCGTCATTTTATTTTCATGCCACAAACATCACAAATGGGGGGAAAAAAGAAAGGGGACCTGAAAGGCTGTCCCTGATTGGCCAGAAGCTCAACCTCTATCAGGCCGAGGACTGCAGGCCATCTGAACTCCTGCAGCAGGTGAGGCGTGCGTTGTAAATGGCCAGTGTGAGGGAAAGTGCTTCAGCACTGTGAGAAAGTCCGGGATTAGATGGAAGTTGGCTTACAGTGAGCTGGCTAAGCAAGAAATCCTGCTTGGTGAGACAGACCCCTGCTGCTGTTCCAATAGCTACAGCAACAATAAGCAGGTTGCGCTGCTTTACCTGCTGCATAGTCTGAAACCAAGAGTCCGAAAAGAAAATGGGGCAGCTGCTGAATCGCTCAGAGGGAGGACGGACAGTTTTTAGTCTCCTGACCGTGGTTTATAGGCTAGAACATTCCTTTTATTCTCGGAAGGACACATTTTTAGCCTATAAGCCTGTATTTACGTACTTGTGTGAGGCGAGTTTCTGGCCTACTGGAAGTTTGCAAGAATTTTTTTATGGGCAAGTGAAAACATCTTAGAACTTGTCTGTACATGTGATAATGCTCATATATAAGATGTTAGAAATCTAAAGGCTTCTGCATTTTTTTTTTACTTATCAAGAGAAATTGTCATTTGATTGTAAAATATTTTAGCTTGTTTCAAAACAATGCAAATAATTCAGAATAATTAAAAAATAATCATTAAAGAACAAAAAATATAACTATAATATATTCTAAAGGTTTCAGACACAAAGCAATTAGGAAAACAATAAACCGGGACAAAATTGTTCTCGGCGCGATATGGTTTGTGTGCCTCTGCAATTCCCATTTGTGCCAGATGGGGGCATTTTTGGACCATGTCCATAGTTTACAGAAAACAAACTGTAAAAAAACAAACAAAAAAAACATAAAAAATGTAAACGTTAGGAAGACGTTAGAGATCACAGTTGCCTTTTATTTTGTCCTCTTGCTGTGCGGCTCGGGGCTCCGAGCTGAAGTGGAGCCTCACGCTCCACCACTCATTCGCAGGCAGGCGTGCGTTTAGCTCCTGCTAGCCTGTGCACCTGTAAGTCAAACTGACTGAAAGAACGACAACCATCATCGTTGCTCGGTGCTTCTTCCTCCTGCGTTCTCAGTGCATGTGAAAATTACAGTGTGTTCAACCCTTCAAGCTGTGAAACGCTGTGAGTCTCTTAAGGTGGCACTGTGTAAAACCAGGACCGGAGTGCGGGATAACGGATCGTGGCGCAGGCCTCTCATGCATACAAAACAACAAATCGTACTTCATTTCAAGGTCTTTCGTGATTGCACTGCGTAACAGAGGTGTACTTTACTTCTGTTCCTGGGTACAAAGTGTGTTTTCTGTCCCTTCTGCCTAAAAAATAACAGTAAATGTTTTCCACATTCTCCATTCACTGTAAATGCTAAGTAGATCTTATGGAATGTTCTGGAACTGTCCAGAAGTTCTTAGAACTTTCTGGAATCTTTTAGAACTTTCTAGAACTCCAGAAAAGATAAAAACTCGCCAGTTTTGCCGCTGTAAATATGAAAGTGCTGTGGGCTGTGGCCCTAAAATCAGAGTTTGTGATAAACTAAGCTGTTTCTACACAGGATTCAGACGCGAGCAGCTGGAATATCACACACAGACGCCAGGAACAACAACCGTGTAACATTGTGTGATGTGTAAATCGATAAATGGTCCCAGTTCCGACTTAAAGGAAAAGTTAGAAATGAGCAAAATAATCTCACAGTTAAAAAATATCAGATATTTCCACAAGATTTAAGATGATTTCACTTGCCAACGTATCACTTTTTGCCGTGTGGTGATTTTTACAGGTTTGCAGTCGCACAGACGCACACGCACAGGTGATCTGCGGCACAGTAGTGGCGCGAGCCTGATCTCCGACATGAGACAGCGACATCAACATCGTGACAGTAACAGCATGATAAACAGCTTATGACGTCGCTCAGGTCCGCGTTGCAAGAGATGCTCCAAACAGATCAGTGTTTGTGACAGTATGGGCTTATAGGTGTGTGTGTGTGTGTGTGTGTGTGTGTGGCCGAGGCATGCTTCAGGGAGCGTGCTGAGACGGCAGAGGTCAAAGGTCAGAGGCGGAGCAGCACCCACTGGTCCTTTCGTCCTTCCTTCTCACTTTGTTGTTGTTTGTTTGTTTGTTTGTCTGTCTGTCTGTCTGTTGCGGGTTCCTCGTCCCGCACTGCACAGAGGTACCGGTGAGTATCTACAGGGTCTCGCGGTGGCTCGGCTGGGCTCTGCTGACCCCGTCGTTTGGCCACGCGTGGGGCAGCTCGTGGGACGGCTTCTTTTTCAGAGTGTCTATGATGGACTGGACGCTCCGCTTCACGCTGGTGGTGACCCGGCGAGTGACTGACTCCGAGTGGGACGGAGACGAGGAAGCTGCCTTTTGAGAGGGGGAGCGAGCGACCAGGCATTTCTGGTACCGGAGCTGAAAGAGAGAGAGCGAGAGAGAGAGAGAGAGAGAGGGAGGAAGTCAAGAGCGAGAGAACTTTCAGGTCTGTCCCGATACCAGATCCTCTCCGCATGATTATCGAGGCCAACAGAAGTGACGATGGCGACGTTACGGTGATACATATGTGCATGGGCCACTTCCCACTTCCCACTGTAGCTACACCCACCCCACCCCACCCCCCCACCCCATATACGTGATCTGGAATGTTAAGCAGTGAACGTTCTAACGAGTTCTAGCTCTTGAAGTACCAATTAAAGTGAATGTAGGTTCAACGTCACAGCAGATACACACAATAATCTTGCTTTTTTATTTACACGGCTTTACATTCTATACTCACTCCATCACACGCACATACACTCGAGACCATCACACGTGCAACTAAAAATCACAGACATGCTGTTTCTCCTCCAGCGCTCTACAACAAATCTGTCGTTCTCCACAACTGTCGGCCACATGGCCCGCATCAGAGCAGCAGCAGCGGACAAGCCAGTGTTGGGATAATGAACATTTCAGCCGTTTCACATACATGTGACATTAAGCTGTAATTAAATAACGCCAGTGTCATAAACATTGTGGAATCTTTCATGGTGAGAGTGAGACCCTCGCTGTCTGTATCCACACTCGACTGAGACTGTTGTTTGTGAACGTGCTGCTAAAGCTGCGGCTCTGGAGTCACACGGGAGTGTGGAACTCTAAACGTACGCAGCGGCGGGATTTAATGTGGTTTATTAGAGTTAGTTACAGTTTCAGTAGCAGCAAAACTAACTGCAGCTCAGTCTTTGGGTGGAATGGGGAGTGCGGAGGCCAGTGTTAAGGAGTAATACTGCCACCTACAGTTGGAACCACATAAGTTACTGCAGGTTTCTTCACTGTATTATCATGTTTGAATCAATAACAATAACAATATTTCCTTTTTTAAATATCAAGGTCAAAACTGTAACACCATTAGTATCTATATTCAATTCTCTGTTATCTACCCTTATATCACTACTTTGGAAATGTTACACCCATGATGAGTCACGGTAGCTAAGATAACTTAAAGCAGTAGTTTGGCAGATTTGCACAATTTTCCACTGACCCCAGTCGATCTGACAAATTTAGCTTCTTTAGTTTAGCACTGGAGCTACAAGGCTAACATTGCTAATACCAGACGCCAATAGTCACCCAAATGTTTCCTGTAAATTTATCCCCAAAACTTCTCCACCCGCTCAAGCGGCAGCCAGCTCTTCATTAAGCTGTGTAACTGAGAGACTCACCACGCAGGCGGACTGCACGGCCTCCGACACATTCCCGGCATTGGGATCACACCAGAACACGTGACACTGGAAGTGCTGGTTGCCCGTGTCCATTATGAAGGCAAAGGTGTGCACGTCACGGCCCACGCCCATAAATGACAGGAAGCGCACGCGACACTCCACCAGCACTTCCTCTTCCTCCTCCTGAAAATGAGGGAAAATATAAGTGAAGTGAAAGTGACTCTTTGTCATTGTGAACACACTCAAGCACCACAACAAAATGTGACCTCTGCATTTA
>JBBPDA010000030.1:4292982-4314177 GCA_037974385.1 Arnoldichthys spilopterus
CTCATTCTGTCTCTCTCTCTCTCTCTCTGTCTCTCTCTCTCTGTCTCTCTCTTTGCCTTTTCCCCATTTTTCTTTCTCGCCGCTCATGTCTCTCTCTTTCCCTCTTTTACTTTCTGTTCTGTTCGTGTGTTTTCCCCTTCCTGTGTTCATGGTTTCTTTCTCCCTCCCTCTCTCTCTTTCTCTTTCTCTCCCCCTCCCTCTTTCTCTCTCCCTCTCTCTCTCTTTTCCTCTCCCTCTCTCTCTCTCCCTGTGAGTTATGCAGCAGTGGGGCAAAGGAGTGTAAACAGTGACCTGAGAGTTAACAGGAATCTCTCTCTCTCTCTCTTTCTGTCTAGAAAGAGGAGGGAGAGCACAGAGGCAGAGGAGGAGGAGGAGGAGGAGGGGGTGGCGTAGTCAAGAGGCCGCGGCAGAGGGGCTCCGGCATTACAGAGGGACGGAGTGGTGGAGGGAACTCCAGGAGAGAGAGAGACTTGGAGAGGTGGAGAGAGGGCTGCGATGGCCACCGGAGGAATCACCACCCTGCCCTCGGCCCCGGGGGACGGAGGCAGCAGCGGGTTCCCCCCAGGGAGCTTCAAAGAACCCAAGCGGCTCTACTGCAAGAACGGCGGCTACTTCCTGCGGATCAACCCGGACGGGAGGGTGGACGGGATCCGGGAGAAAAACGACCCAAACAGTAAGAGGCGCCGACTCGCCCCGTTTTTCTGACTTTACAAACGATCAGCAGCTTTACTGGAGGACATCCAGGGAGCGAGGGAGGGAGGGAGGCAGGGGGAAGATGTCTGGGCCCAGCTGAGGTCAACTTTCCGATTGAGACGGCTCCTCTGTTTTGCTGGTGCTCCCGGACGTCTGGTTCCTCTAAAAGCTCCTCATAGACGTAAGATGGTGATGAAGACGCTGAGACATTGTTCCACCAGAGTTTGGAGAAGCTTTTGGGCCTAAAACCCAACCCACTCATGGTGGAGGGATACACGCAGGGTCTTAGAGCTTAAAAGTTTTTGGAAAAAATCATCTAATTTGCCCTAAATTTCCTATAAATCATACAGAAACATTGCATCTGGACACTGTTCAAAATGTAAACATTGCATGTTCACCGAGGAGCTGCAAAAACGGCCGGTTCCAAAAACGATATTCTTGTGATGTCACAAAACCAGTGCCTTTACATGTGCCTGTTCGACAGTTTAGTCCCGCCCATTTGTTTTCCGAACGCAGGCAGGGCAGCCAGTTGGAACCGAGCTCATTTACACATATCGGCCTACGGGACAGGTGACCCAGAATGGAATGATGACTTTTGGCCCCAAAATGAGAATAACATGGCCCAACCCCAAATGCAGGGCATGGGCCCTTTAATCGCCAGGAGTCCTTCTTTGGTCTGAACTGGACAGGGTTAGCTTGGTGTGTGTGGATGGGTTTTTCGTGAGGTCAGGTTCAGCTGAGGGTGGGGGGATAGGGAGCGGGGGATAGGGGGCGGTCCTTTCACTTTTATTCTCTATCCCCTGTTCTGCTTCACACACACACACACACACACACACAGACACACGTAACACTACTGACATTCTTTCTCCTTGTAGATTCTTTCTCTCTCTCTTAACCTCACAACGCCTTGCACATATCCCTCCACCATGAACGAGTTTAGCTTTAGGCCCAAAATCTTCTCCGAACTCTGGTAGAACAATGTCTCAGGCGTCAGCAGCGTCTTCACCACCAGCTCATGTCTGTGAGGAGCTTTTAGAGGAACCGGACGTCTGGTTCCATTACTACCACTGTGAACGGCTCTGTCCCACACCGAACTCATGCTGAACAAAGCCGTGGGGAATGTGCATATGCGCATTTGCCCATTTGTGTATCACATAACCCCAAATACTGATAAACATGCCTCAACAAACAGCCACGGAAAATATATTCAATCTTTATGTTACCTAATAATATATCTTCCCCAGCATCACCATGGCTACGGCCTTGTCTCTGAATAACAACTATAATAATTATGATAATAATAATAAACTTAATTTGTGTAGTAGCTTGTTTAAGCAAGAAATGCAGCTTAAAGTGCTTCACAGCAAAATTACACCATAAGAAAAGTCAAGAAACCACTGAAGTATGGCATAAATTTATTTTTATCAATAAAATGTATCAGAAAATGGATAAACTAATGGTTAAATAAATAGCAAAAAGCTTTAAAATGTATAAAAAATAAAATAACAATAAATAAATATTAATAATTATATAAATATTAATAATAATAACAATAAATAATAATAATATAAGTAATTATTACAAATAAATAATAATTTTTATATCATAATAATTATTATAATAGTAGCACACTGCTATTATAATATGACATCTGTGTGCTATAATAATTATTGCTTATAATTAAATCATTATTGCCTAATAATAATAAACACACCTGGCTGGTTAAAGGTCAAGGTGAAGATGTGTGTTTTAAGCTTCCCTTTATACATTTTTTGGTGAACGATTTTCCCTGATATCAATATTGGGATAATGCAATTTAATTATTCAGGATTTTCATTTTGAACATTACGTGAAATTCCCCTTTACACGAACATTCTGAGAGGCCCAAGTTAATGACATGATGGCGTTTGGCTGGCGAGTACAGTTCAAATGGAGTCGGCATGGTTCTATATTACCTTAGATGGACTCGACGTTGTGAAAGTGCGCCCTCTGGAAAAAAACAGGTGCATGACACCTTTATTCACTGTCTCGTCTCTGCAGTTCGGCTGCAGCTCCAGGCCACGTCCGTAGGAGAGGTGGTCATCAAGGGCTTGTCTGCCAACCGCTACCTGGCCATGAGCTCTGACGGGAGGCTGTATGGAGCGGTGAGTACACACACACACACACACCTACGGGTCAATTTAGAGCATCCAATCAACCAGTCAAAGTGACTATTTGTTATTGTGAACACACTCAAGTGCCACAACGAAATGTGACCTCTGCATTTAACCCATCACACGTGCACATGTGGAGCAGTGAGCAGCTATCAACAGCACCCGGGGTGCAGTGTAGCCGGACGGTACCTCAGTGGTGCCCAGGGAACCTGCGTCCTTCAGTTCACCACTTGCGTCCAAACGACTTGGCCTCCACTGCCCAGTGGGAGAGAACCGGAGAACCCGGAGGAAACCCACATAAACACGGGGAGAACTTGGAGACTTAGCACAGAGAGGCACCTGAGGGTGACCCGGGGACTGAACCCAGGACCTACTTGCTGTGAACGCTAACCACTGCACCAGCTTGCCGCCCAGAGCAGAGTGTTTAGGTGCAAAAACACTTAAATTTAGAAATAAACATCACTTCTATAGTAGTTATACGGTTCTAATGCAGGTAGGTGTCGTCGCTTCCATGTCATGATGGGGGTAATTTAAAGGCGGCTGGACTTCGGCGAGAACAACAGCTGAATCCAAGTCAAGTCAAAGCCAGAGACGAGTCTGAGACCGTAGGAAAACAACATCTTGGTAGAGCAGGAGCTCTGTATCATCACAAGTACATAAAGGCTGCCCACACACACACACAGTGACTGAGTGATGTGGTTCAGATGGTAACACACACACACTTCCTCACCATGTTTATAGGGGCCTGTTAAGTTTGCCTTCAGAGGTTCAGAGGAAGTATGAGCTTCAGCTCTGAGTGAACGTGTGTTTACAGTGTTAAGATGCTCCTGACTGTGTTGCACAGCACTGAACACTGTAGGCCCATTGGTCTGCACAGCGTCAGTGTGTGAGAACATCAGTGACGCCAAGTTTAAGTTTAGGGTTTACATGTAAAACATGCATTCATTTCTGCTTTGCTTCATATTATATAAAAATACAAATTTAATTCACGAGTCAAGCTCTGGACGCTGTATACGTAACTCTTGTAGGACCAAAGCCTCTGAGACGGCTTTAAAGCACATCTTGGAGGGTTTAACAGCAAATTATTCAGGTTGAGTCATACGGGTCAGTTCCTGTGTGTCTGCTGGAGGAACCAAACAGTTTGGGCCTTAGGTCGTCAACTCCAAATCCAGTAGCGTCTTTATTTGTAGAACCTAAAGGTTTGGGTCAGTTGTAGCATATCTGTTTGAGGAACCTAAAGGTTTGCGCCAGTTCCCCTATCTGAGGAACCTAAAGGTTTGGGTCAATTGTAGCGTCTCTATTTGAGAAACCTACAGGTTTGGGGAACCTAAAAGTTTGGGTCAGTTGTAGCATTATCTATTTGAGGAATCTAAATATTTGGGCCAGCCGTAGCGGCACTATTTGAGGAACGTTAAGGTTTAGGTCAGTTGTAGTGTCTCTATTTGAGGAACCTAAAGGTTTGGGTAAATTGTAGCATCTCTATTTGAGGAAGCTAAAGGTTTGGGCCAGTTTCCCTATCTGAGGAACCTAAAGGTTTGGGTCAGCTGTAGGGTCTCTATTTGAGAAACCTAAAGGTTTGGGCCAGTTGTACCGGCACTGTTTGGGGAACCTAAAGGTTTGGATCAGTTGCAGCTTCTCTGTTTGTGGAACCTAAAAGTCTCAGTTGTACACGGACAAGCCTTCACTCTCCACATGCCTCTCAGAGCCCATGAACCACCGGTCATTCTTCCTTGGATCACCTGGAACCCTCCACAAGACCTGCTGTTCTGGAGACGTCTATAACATCACTTGTCAAAGTGGCTCAAATCCGTACGCTCCTGCCTCCAGCACATGGACTTCAAGAACTGACTGTTGACTGCCTAATATATCCCACCTCCCGACATGTGCCATTGTAATAAAATAACTAGAGAGTCAATGTTACTCACTTCACCTGCTAGTGGTCCTAATGTTATGGCTGATTGGTGTATAAGGTAGGTGTGTGTGTGTTTCCTGTGCTTTATGAATTACAGCTGAACTGGGTGGCTCAAAGCATTGGGGTCAGAGGTCACAGCCCGACAGACTTGCCTTAATTAAACCTACACACACACACACACACACACACACACACACACACACACAGATTTCATTAGGGCAGGCCAGGTTCTCTGCTGATCTGGCCTCTCACTAAAACAATAGTGATACTGTTGGCCTGCAGAGCTCAGCAGGAGTGAATCAGTGAAGTGCTGCTGGACTTTTCTGTCGCACTCACTCGAGGAAAGGAAAATATTTTCTCACACAATGTCCCGTTCAGCCTGAAAAACGTCATTCTGCGAAGTCCTCACCTAATTCGAGTGAAAACACAGCTCGCAAAAGTCAGGAACACGTTGAAGAACGTTGGTGACCTCGGGAAACACTGACACACTCCTGGCAAAACCTGGCGTGGAACGTTATCCAGACTCCTCGGCCACTTTCGGCTTCTTTTAAACCGAGCTGCTATATTTAGCTCCCCACTGCCCTTTATTACTCAGGAAGCTCAGGTCACAGCAGAACTACGGCTGCACAGCGTGGACATGTGAACACACCCCGACCCCATCACACGTGCACACGTGGAGCAGTGGGCAGCTACCAACAGCACCCGGGGAGCAGTGTAGTGGGACGGTACCTTACTCAAGGGAACCTCAGTGGTGCCTGGGCCAGGACTTGAATCTGTGACCTTCAGATTACATGGGCAAGTCCCGAACTACTAGGCTACAACTGCCACAACTGTTTTTTGTGACATCACAAAGATAGAGGTGTTTACACCGATCAGCCATAACATTAGCACCACTACTTTAGCACAACAACATTAGTAACATTGACTCTATAGATATTTTATTATGGCAGATGTCAGGGGTGTCAGTCAATTCTTGAAGTGGATGTGCTGGGAGCAGGAGCGTAAGGATCTGAGCCACTTTGACGTGATGTTCTAGACACTGAGTCAGAGCGTCTCCAGAACAGCAGGTCTTGTGGAGTGTTCCAGGTGTGCAGTAGTTAGTATCTACCAACAGTGATCCAAGGAAGGACGACTGGTGGGTTATGGACACCTGAGTCTCACTGCTGCATGTGGGGAGTAAAGGCTAGTGCGTCTGGTCTGATCCCACAGAAAAGCTATGCTGACTCTGATAGAAAGGGGTCAAAACACACAGTGGAGCACAGTCAGAGCTGCTCCAGCAGCAGGAGGGACACACTCAGTATTAGGCAGGTGGTGCTAATGTTATGGCTGATTCGTGTATAACAGATTTACATGTTATGGCTCATTTAAAATCTTGGCAGAATGCTCAAGGACTGAATACAACATCTCAAAATATATTCTGAGAATATTTTGTGACCCACAGTGCATGTTACTGTATATATATATATTTATATATATATATATATATATATATAGTGTTGGTGCATGACAAGAACACATCAGCGCTGTAGGAAAACAAAACTCTGTGTATTTATTATTTATTTGATTTTTTAGCACCATTTGATGCCACTGCCCCTCACATTACATCCTCTCCACAGTGCACAGACAGAGCAGTGGTCTGGATTTAGAAAAAATGCAAATAAATAATGGTCCAAAATTACCTGGAATAAAACCTTCAGTACACAAACTAATGTCCAGACACTGTAAAGCCACTGTAAAGCCACTGTAAAGCTACGGTAAGGCTGCTGGAGATGTCAGGTTTTGCCCTGACAGTGACGGATGGTGGAGCTTCCAGTATTTCACTGAGATGATTTTGCTAAAGTGTCCAAACCCAGTTTTCCAGGCCGGGCCGGATTAGCGGTTCTTAATGCCTTGAATTGTCGCGGTGATTCTGAACGAAGAGCTGGTTTTTAAAGTGAAAATATTCCAGTTTACGACGTGTTTTACACATTTACGCCCCATTTTTACAAAGACGCCCAGAGAAACATTACGCTGCGCTGTAAATTAACATTGACGCTTGGGATTTTTTTGCAGAGCCACACAGCAGAAGTTCGTTCCAGACCCGAATCTCTTAAAATCTTTGCTCAGCGACGTATTTTCAGTGTCAAAGCAGATGTTTTGCCGAACGAGGAGCCAAGTTTCTGTTACACAGCTGATATGGCTCTCCAGACTCATCACCGTAATACAGCTGGAACTTTTCCTTTCCACCTTAAATGCTGCAGTAGTAAGAACATAACTGCACCATTTAAGGCAGAACGGAAAATAAGGTTCAGTTTAAGGTGGAAACTACAGTAAAAATCCAACTACAGGTTGGTAAATGACATGGAGAGTCACAGGAACTTTGGTAAATTGTTTACACAAGATTTATACAGATTCAGTGACGAGCTGTGATGGTTCTTTAAGAAGATCGATCTGTTATATATGGAAACCAACACAATCAATAAGTACTTGTGTATTGTGAATTTTTAGAGCCAGACATTTTTATATTTTCTAAATAAAAGAGTCTGACGTAGTTTATAAGTTATGGTGTTGTGATTATACCTGTTTAGCCTACAGCGGCTTGGCCACGCCCATTATTTTGATACGATACAGCCAGCTCATTTGCATACATCAGTCTTAAAGGCACAGTAACAGACACAGCCTGTTGCATCATAGGGGGCAAAAGTGAGTTTGGAAAGTGGTGTAGAAATAACTTGCGGCTGTTTTTACTGCACGAAGCCAAATGTCCCACTTGGACCTTGAGGAAGACTAAACGAAACCCTTTAAAATCAGTGTAGGGACTGCCGCAGCCAGCCCACCGTATCACAGTAACTCCGCCTGTCTGTCTTTCTCTTCACCCATCAGAGACGAGCGACCGATGAATGCCATTTCCTGGAGCGTCTGGAGGCGAACAACTACAACACCTACAGGTCCCGCAAGCACCCAGACTGGTACGTGGCCCTCAAGAGGACGGGGCAGTACAAGAGCGGCTCCAAAACCGGACCCGGACAAAAGGCGATCCTGTTCCTCCCCATGTCCGCCAAGAGCTGAGCTACATCCGCGCACCACCAGGTCAGCGGACGGAGATGTGAACCCCATGGAGTAAATATGTGCTTTTGGACCAAAATGTTCTAGAGACTTTCTGAGAGGAACTACCCACTGTGTTTCTGCCCTGAGAACTACACACCTCCAGGGGAGGTTTTTCCCTCCAGTAGGAACACTGAAGTGACGTGAGCTGGCTGATGGCTTGTATAGCGTCCGCATAGGAGAAGATGGACGAGCCGTGATCAGAGCCAAAACACGTCAAAACCAATTACTGTACACCTTTGTCTCCACCAATCACGATACAGGCTTGTCTGGACTAATTACTGTACACTTTTGTCTGGACCAATCACAGTACATGCTTGTCTAGACCAATCACAGTACACATTTGTCTGGACCAATCACAGTAGATGCTTGTCTAGACCAATCACAGAACACGTTTGTCTGAACCAGTCCAATCACAGTACACGTTTATCTGGACCAATCACCATACACCTTTCATCTGGACCAATCACCGTACATTTTCGTCTGGACCAATCACTGTTCACTTACGTCACTCATGGTTCCCTTAGTGTGAGGAAGTCCCGCCCCTGCAGTAGGAGCTAAAGTAGTTCCTCAAAATGTCTAAAAAAAGTTCTAACAACTATAATGGTTCTCAGTTCCTGCAGTGCTGACACCCAAAAAGGGAGAACGGTGTTGGGAACGTTCCTAACACAGTCGGTTGAATGCTGCCACTAGCGGATAAGGACCCTGTGCTAAAGGCTGCGAGGTGGTGCCGCTCCTGCCGGACCCGTGTTCGAAGGTGGGGGAGGGGTCTGCGCGGCAATCGTCTCTCATGAATGCAACTCTCCGCTTTTAGCCGGGAAGGAACGTCACAACTACATAATATGAGTTTGAGTTCTGCTGCTCTGTACACCTCCAAAAAGGGATTTATCCAAAAATCCGGAGGGGGAGGGGTAGGGGGGTGGGGTCTGGGAAGCTACGAACCGTCCTGTCCTCGAAGTGTCCGACAAGATACTTCTTTGAACATTTGTTCGTAGTTTTTTGAAACGTAAAATTTACACTAAATAAAAAACAAATGAAGCTTCTCATTGGCACAAGCTTTACAGCATTCTGCGGTGAACGACTTCCCAGCGCCGCTCCCCGTTTTCGCCGAGGTCTACTGAAGCCCCTCGGGGAGAGCTCTGTGATAGATCTGATAGAACAGGCCGGTGTACACCGCCGGAACGTCTGCCACGCTCAGGTCGATGCTGTGGAAGCCGTTTTCCAGGCCGTACTGCAGCAGCCTGGCGATGCGGCTCGTCACCGGCGTGGTGTCCTCGGTCCTGAGCAGCTCGGCCAGGTCCAGCCACTCGCAGCGCAGGCATTCCTGCCTGCAGAAGCTGATGTCGTGCGTCAAGGGGCTGAGGCGGCAGATCAGATACATGTCCGACATGCCGAACGCTCCGGGGTGGTTGTGCTGCTGGCGGATGCTCAGGAGAGATCGGAACTCTGACTGGACGCCGGTTTCCTCGAGGACCTCACGGACAGCGGTGGCACCTTGGGAGGGGGTGGGGGTGGAGAAGAGGCAGAAAGTCAAATATCTGTACATTTCCATAAAGCTGTAGAATCGTGTGCCGCGTCTGCGCTTAATTCTCCTTTGTCGTTCGGATGTACAACATTCGATTATGTTCCTGCAGTGTCCTTGACGTTGTTGCGCGTGTAATTTCTGAATGTGGTCCTGTACGGCAAAGAAATGGGCAGCGCCCCGGGAGCTGCGCCTGGGAGGGGGGAACCTTGCACACAGGTACCTCAGTGGTACTTGTACCAGTTTGAAATTTGAACCAGCGACCTTCAGGTCACAGGGGCGCCTCCCAAACCCTCACACCGCCATGTCTGCCAGGTGACTTAAAACGAGCAACAGAATAAAACCTTCTCTCTGCATAAAACGGGCTTAAAACAAGCACAAACCTCTGGAAACTAGTAAAATTATCGTATAATCTTCTTCCAACAACCTCAGAATGAGAAACATAGGGAGGATAAAGAATAAATGTTGCTAACAGTAAATGGCAACCAGTGGTCACCTAATAATAGTAGAGAGGGTATGCGCATGAGGTCACTGCAGTTACACCCACTGAGTGGCAGAAAGAATGAGTGGCAGTACTAAAAACACATCCGAAATGGGAACGAGCTGTTGACGGAACAGGCAATGGGAGGGATTTTTTTACAGACAGCCCAAAGCTAAAGGAAATAGAAGCTGCAGACTGCAGAAGGCAGTTGGGCTCGACTGTGATCCTAACAACTTAACAAAGAACCAGTGGGACATGGACACTGACCTGTGGTTGGGAATCGACTTTCCTCATTACTTGACCCATGTCCCACTGTGTGGTAAGTTGTTAGGATCACAGTCGAGCCCAACTGCCCCCAATATAAACAGCTAATCGTTTGCAGTCTTCCCCTAATAACGGCAGCCACGTTGCAGCAAGTTTTGCCACTCAGTCCGACTGAGGGGGCATGTTCGGGTGGGAAAGTGACGTCAGCGCAAACCCTCTATTGAGATGATGTCATGATGACATCTGTTGCTTTAAAATGATTCGTTTTGCTAATAAATGGTTAAAAGCGGCATAGCAGGGTTTTTATATGCTGCAAGTGTTTGAAAGGCTCCGTCCTATGCGTGGAATCACACGGCGCATTGGGAAAACACATGTTCTGAAGAAACCTAAATGTGGCTACAGGTTAATACGCTTATCCCTTTGCCTTTAACACATTTATATTTCTATTTAGAAGGAATAAAAGCTGCTTAATGTTGGAAAAATTAATACTATACTGTCAGTATGGAATACTATATGAATGTACCAAAATAAAAGTGGCATTTCAGTTTTGTTCAACAGAGGTGGGAGAAAAAAATCGATATAGAGTAGTATCGCTATATTTTGGGGCACAAAATTATATCAATATTTATTTAATATTCCTTAATAATTAACAAAATATGTATTTCATTTGATTTTATTTTAGTCCATACGTGATTGCATTGCTTCTGAAGTCCACAAGATGGCGCCAGACCTGCAGGGACTGGTGTACATTCAAGTGGAAATATCGCAATAATATCGTATCGTTGCCCAAATATTGTGATATTGTCGTATCGTCGCCTCTGTGGCAGCTCCCACACCTTCTGTTTAATGCAATATTCAAATGTATCTGCCTTTCATGTTGGTTTAGAGGCATTTTTCCACCAATCAGCCACTTCTAGCCTCGTCCATACGTCCTTGATTGGTACACGGGTATGGAGGTGGAAGTGGAAACGATGGGAAAATGCCAAATCACAGATAACTGCTGCACTGAGTGGTGGAAAAACGCCTTCAAAGCTTGAGAACGGTGGGTTTACGTACTTCTGACACGTAAAAACTCCTGTTTTCAGAACTAGATTATAGTGGGTGGATGTTGAATTTTCCCCCCTAAAAAATGTGCACAAAATGTTCATACTTACCAATATTCTCTCCCAGGTTGGAAAGGCCTCCAGGGAACTTCCATGCATTCTTCGTCTGAAAGAGATGTGGTTGTTTTAGAAAGAGATGAAGTTTAACTTTAAACCGGAACAGGGTTTAATCTCGTCCTGTTTAACAAGCGTGTCTTTCCGTAATCCTGAGTGACTGTTTCTGCGCTGAGTTCGCCATCATATTTGCTTTCTTCGTATTTCTGAGTTTGAGATCTCTACTGATGTCCATAAAGCATTTAGTGTTTCTTAACTATTTATCACAAAAAAGAAAAGAAAATGCTGCTAGTCATAAATACAAATGTAGTTCCTACTTGAGTAGTTTTGAAAAAGTATAATAGACATTTTATTGCTGTTATTACCACATCACTTAATTATTTTTCAAAGGTAAAGTCATTATTATATTTTATTATATTTTTCCTTTTTTTTCCTATAATATTTGTCTTGGATGATTCAATAAAGAGTATTTTTTGGGAAAACCTGTCTGTGTTTTTATGAACCACAGCCATCTCAATTAATGTGAATAACTTAACGACGAGACGAGACATGCGTTCAGCAGACCCATAATACCCTTAATGTGAGAAATATTAGATGTTTTGAGAAGATTCAAAGATTCAGAATTCTGCTGATTTTATGCAGCGTGGTCTTGCTTTGGCATGAGCGGCGGCGTGTTATCGGCGAACAAGATCTTTCTCAGTACAGAGGAAAAGCCGCAGGGATGGAAAGGTCTGGAAAACATTATCCAGGGACAGGAACTACAGACAGTAGAGTTAATTATAGTGTGTGTGTGTGTGTGTGTGTGTGTGTGTGTGTGTGTGTGTGTGTGTGTGTGTGTGTAAGACACTTGGCAGGGTTGCTGTGCTCTTTTCTTGAAGTCGAGATGCTCTATGGCTGACTTTCATCCAGGTGATGTTTAGAAAATAGGGGAAAAACGACAACTCAACATTCACTGGAAACTATTAAATTAGCCACACCCCCCACCCCTGAATGACTGAGCAGAATTTTGTAGCTGTTCTTTATTCTGACATGATGTTCTTTAGTGATTCACTGCTCTGACAATCATTTTACACACGTTTTACTGGTGATTTTCTGTTCAATGGCAGTTGGCAAACAGCCTTTACTGCCACCTTCTGGCTCTGATGATGCATTACTTAGTAGGTGTGAGCAGAATATCGGTGTCATGATTTTCAAACGTTCACATAGTTGTTAAATTATATAAAATTATATTATTTTATGTGATTATTGTCTTAAAAACCTATATTTTCCCTTGTGTTAACTGGTGCCTGGCTCTACTAATGCATTACGTACTACCAGGCCTCAGTAAAAACAAAGGAAAATATAGGTTTTTAAGACAATTATCACATAATATAATTTTATATGATTTAACAACTATTCGAACGTTTGAAAATCATGACACTAATATTCCTCTCATGTCTGACTAGAGTGAACTTTTAATCTTTAAAAATATTTATAATATTTATTACAATATTTTAAAAAATGAAAAATGAAAAAGACTACATTAACTGTTTTTTTTTGTTGTTTCAGCAAACGTTTCCTCAGCCAAAAATGTTTAGATTTTTGCAACATTTTCCAATTCCCAGTTTCTTCTCATAACCTGTAAACTGTTGCTGAACAAAAGATTTAAAAGTTATTTATCACAACACACATTACTAAGTACAGCATTTTATAATGTTATTGCACTACGCTGACTTTTATTGTTTATTTTTTTACTTTTACACTATTTCACTCTTTTAGGTCCTTTCATGAGCTTACGAGAAAAATTTAATTAAATGAAAATTAACTAATTTTTATTTAATTAATTTGTAATGAATTTTACCCCTAGTTTACATTACTGTCTGTATCTTTTTCTCATCATTGACATTTTTAAAATATTTTTTTTCATAATAAAAAATTTTGGCTGCATCATATCTAACTCCAGTAGACGGTCAAAAATTTAAGGACATATCTGGGGGCACTTTTGGAAGATACATACGATACTTTGGAACATTTCCTTGATACACAAAGCGTTTCCTCTCACCAGAAATGTTTATTTTAGCTACTGCTGCTGCGGCTTCTGAAGCAGGCTGCAAAAATTCCACATTAACTTCTATTACTGTGGCTGGTGGTGTGCCTCAGGGTTCCGTTATGGGTACTTTACTGTTGTGTTCTCTGGTAGAACTGGGGGTGGGAGATATTACAGAAAACATAATGGAAAAATAATTGATGAAGTTGGAACAGGTTAAAAATGGCCACATTTTTTTCAAACTGAGTTGCCTCCAGTTCCTAGTAGCTAGGACTCCCTCAATCACACAATACCACTCACAAAGGATGGCCCTCCCTCTCCCCCGTCACTCAGAGTGGACGTGCTGCCCACTGAAGCATTTGGCGGTTGCTGACTTTATGTGACATGGAGGAAGCACATGCTCACCCTCACCCTCCCAGTGCTGGTGGTATCGTGTGACTGGGGGAGAAACCTGACACTGGGATAGATCTGATCATTGAACGCGCGACACCCACTCAGCCGAAATGAACCTGAAAAAATCCTGCTGGCGCTGACTCACGCCTGGGGAAGGCCGAGCAAACTGGCTGAAGTACCTGGTCATTGAGTAACACAATCCTGAAGGTTCTGCGAGGGTCTGCCAGACATCGCTGATGGCTCCCAGCCAGGCTGCAGTCCACAGCCTCCTTACCAGTAAATGACGAAAGAGCAGCTGGCCTGAGGGCGAGCGATAACGGAAGAAACTGGAATAATGAGCTTCTCAGACTACAGCAGAAATCCACCCATTTTAGAGAATCACAGCTCTTCACAAAGGTGGTGAATGGAACCAGACGTCCGGTTCCTCTAAAAGCTCCTCATAGACATGAGCTGGTGGTGAAGACGCTGCTGACGCCTGAGACATTGTTTGGAGAAGATTTTGGGCCTAAAACTAAACCCGTTCATGGTGGAGGGATACATGCAGAGCGTTGTGAGGTAAAATAGTCCCCCAGAGTGATTTAGTTCAGATTCACTATTTTACATCATCAACATCACCATAGAAACACTCAGAGACACGCGGAGCTTCACTGGGGGTGGAGAGGAGAGAACACGGCCCTGTTTGTTTTGGAGATATCTGGTTCCCAGACCCACCAAACCCAGTCTGGAGGAGTCTGTTTACATCTCAACAACTCAATTATGGGAGAAGGACGCGCTCCTCTTCTGCATCTTGGATTCTCCTCCAGTGACGCTCATAGGCCTGAATTTCCAGAAACCTGCTAAACTAACACAATGGAACTGAGGTGAACTGAGACCCACACATCCTCTGCACTCCCAGAGCTATAAGAAACATTCCCAGTAGCATCTTCATGCCAGCTGGGAGAGAGAATGTTCAGGCTGATGCTCACTCTACCATCTAGGAGCCATCTCTGAGCGAAAAGGCTTTTGAGGAACCCAAGCAGGTTCAGGTCATGTCCTGAACAGATCTAAACTGTGGAAGGGTCTGAGCCACTTTGGCAACAGATGTTCTAGACGACCAGAGCGTCTCCAGAACGGCAGGTTCTTGTGGAGTGTTCCAGGTGTGCAGTAGTTAGTACCTACCAACAGTGATCCAAGGAAGGACGACTGGTGGGTCGTGGGCACCCGAGGCTCACTGATGCATGTGGGGAGTGGAGGCTAGTCCATCTGGTCCAACAGAAGATAGAAAGGGGTCAGAACACACAGTACACCACAGTCAGGGCCGTTTAGGGAGGTGGTCTTAGTGTTATGGCTGATCTATGTGCATAGCATAACCGCAGGCCTGCTCTCTCATTGGCTGAAGTGGGCCAAATCAAACCTTCTCACGCTTCCAAGCAGCAGCTAGGTTCTAGAGGCTCTGCGAGGGCAGGTTCGCTAGGTGCGTCCGAGAAGAGCGAAGAGCGGTAATGAGCTGCCGGAAAAGCAAACACACATAATGAAGGCTGTTTATAGCAGCTGGGAGGCGGCGCCGAGCACACAGCCCATTGGAGCAGAGGAACGAGGTGCTGCACTCAAAACACTGCTCCACTCACAAGCGGCCCTTTGCCTGTGCTAGGCATGCGTGTGCGGGGGTGTGTGCGGACGCCGTGAGCCGAAGATTTCCCTCATGTTTCAGGGGCACACACTGCTTCTGTTTACCTGCAAAGCTAATCTCTGGTTCGGAGGCCAATCAGACGTCAGTCCAGAAGAACGAGCTCTACAGTGTGACGCACAAGGGGGCAGTGTGAGGGGAAAAGGTCACACATACCTTATTCTTGTCCTGCACAACCAGAACTTTTCCACTGGACTCGTTCAAAACAGCACCTTGGGAAGAAATGGCCAGGGATTAGGCACTGAACACACACACACACACACTTCAGATATTTTTAGGTCATAATTTAATCTTTCCATGCTCAGCCCACAAATGCCTTTTCTTTGAACTACAGTTGGCCAAAAATCCAGATATTCATAATAATAATAATAATAATAATAATAATAATAATAATGAACTTTATGTATAGAGCACTTTTCGTACAAGTAACGCAGCTTTCAGTGCACAACAATCAACAGACTACAAAAGAAAACAAATGAGTAAACACTGAATTAGGGCTTTTTTAAAATTGCAAAATAAAACAAAAAAAACAGTGAATGCAATAAAAAAAATGTAATGCTATGCTTTCTTACTTCTTTACTGACATACAAAGGCCACAATGTATGATCTACAGTTCTGGGGTGATCAGCGATTTTGAAAAACCAACAAACCAGAGCAAATATTACTTATAAATGTGATTATTTTTCATTATTTCGAACCAAGGGGTTCATGATATGGCTAATCGGTAAAGTAGTTTCATTAGTTTTTGAAAAAAGTAACTAGTGAAGTCATTTAATTACCTTTGAAGGAAGTAACTAGTTACAGAAACGAGTTACTTCATATGCAGTAATCAGTAATTTAACTACTTTTGAAAGAAATAACTAGTAACTGTTACTAAATACTTTACATGCAGTAATTGGTAAAGTAATTACAACTAAAAGAAGTAACTAGTAACTGTAACATTACTTTATATACAGCAATTTGTGAAGAAATGTAATTACCCTTGAAAGAAGTAACTAGTTACAGTTACTAATTACTTTATATGCAGTAATTAGAAATGTAATTACTTTTTCAATAAAGTAAATATTACTAATTACTTTACATGCAGTAACTGGTGAAGTAATTTAAATAACTTTGAAAGAAGTAACTAGTAACTGTTACTAAGTACATTACATGCAGTAATTTTCTGTTACTAATGGTACTGGTACTAATGTTCTGCTTTGTGTGTTGCACCATGGTCTTGGAGGAACATTGTTTTGTTTTTACTTTGTACTGTAGAAATGACAATAAAAACCTACTACTACTACTACTACTACTACTACTACTACTAATTGGTAAAGTAATTTACAACTTAAAGAAGTAACTAGTACCTGTAACATTACTTTATATACAGCTGTTTGTAAAGTAATTTAATTACCCTTGAAAGAAGAAACTAGTTACAGAATCTAGTTACTTTATATGCAGTAATCAGTAATTTAATTACTTTTGAAAGAAGTAACTAGTTACAGAATCTAGTTACTTTATATGCAGTAATCAGTAATTTAACTAGTTTTGAAAGAAGTAACTAGTTACAGAATCTAGTTACTCCATATGCAGTAATCAGTAATTTAACTACTTTTAAAAAAAGTAACTAGTTACAGTTACTAATTACTTTACATGCAGTAACTGGTGAAGTAATTTACCTAGTTTTGAAAGAAGTAACTAGTTACAGAACCTAGTTACTTAATATGCAGTAATCAGTAATTTAACTACTTTTGAAAGAAGTAACTAGTTACAGAACCTAGTTACTTAATATGCAGTAATCAGTAATTTAACTAGTTTTGAAAGAAGTAACTAGTTACAGAATCTAGTTACTCCATATGCAGTAATCAGTAATTTAACTACTTTTAAAAAAAGTAACTAGTTACAGTTACTAATTACTTTACATGCAGTAACTGGTGAAGTAATTGAATTAACATTGAAAGAAGTAACTAGTAACTGTTACTAAGTACTTTATATGCAGTAATTGGTAATGTAATTTATTTACAATTGGTTCCATTCAGAACCACTGTGAGTTGTTCTGACTCACACCGAACTCGCTCCGAACCACTATGTTTACGTCGGAACCATTGAATTATCCAGGAATTGTGGAAATATTCAGTTTAATAGATTACAGCTACAGTCAGAATTGTTGTGTGATGCTGAAACCCCCCAGAGAGTTCCTGTAAACACATTTGTAGTGTCTCTTCACTGGTAAAATCCCCTAACTTCCCTTCCTGTCCGACTCCTCCCCATCCTGCACTGGCTGTAGCCCGTAAACGCAGCATCTTCTCACAGACATGTTCCAACATGCCCCTCCACATCATCTCTCTCTGTCTCTCTGTCTCTCTCTCTCTCTCTCCCTCACACACACACACACACACTCCAGCAGCCCCTGCTGCTGAAAACAGGAAGTTCTTTTCAGACTGAATTTGATGTTGATTTTCTATTAATTAATGTTTACTTTATTTACTTATTTTAATAATTGTAGGTTTTTTATTTGTTGTCAATTTATTTAATTTTTATTATTCAAATTTATATATTAAATATTTTTTTTACCAACCAATTATTTTTTTATATTTTATTCATTTTCTATTTATTTTATGTTTCCTCTAACCAGAATTTTTAAATGTATTAATTCAATAAATAAATAAATTGATTACATAATTCATTAATTACTTTATTTATTATTTAAATTTTATCAATTTTATTTTTTATATTTCCACCAACCAACCAAGGCTTTCACTGAACATAAGACAGATTATTTATTAATTTAATTTTTTCACCAATCAACCAATATCCTACACAAGTTTTCGCACACCACGACTGCTTCTGATTGGACTATGATCTTCAGAGGTGGGACAAACTGTCTAGGGCGGTCACAACTAGCGGAACACTGTGGTAGAATGGGATAGGAACATTACATCTCTTTCCCCATTTTGGTGTGGGGGCATTGCCCCAATGCCCTTCGGCGCAACCCGCCTATGATTTTGGTTCTTTCAGCAGTTCCTGATGTCATGTAATGAAGAACTGATCAGATAAGCCAGGGATTGGATGAGAAGTGAAAGTGACAATTTGTCATTGTCAACACACTCAAGCACCACAATGAAATGTGACCTCTGCATTTAACCCATCACACGTGCACACGTGGAGCAGCGGGCAGCTATCAACAGCGCCCTGGGAGCAGTGTAGTGGGACGGTACCTTGCTCAAGGGAACCTTAGTGGTGCCCGGGCTGGGACTCGAACCTGTGACCTTCAGTTCACAAAGGCAGCGTCCTAAACACTAGGCTCCACTGTAAACACTGGCAAGATTTTTGCATATTGGCAAGATTTCAGCCCATTCACACACACTGTTTACCTGCCACTCCGACCTGGTGTGTGGCGTAGCCAGGTAGGCGGCTCTCCCCGGACCCCATCCACAGGCTGAGCACGGCCATGTCTCCGAGCGCGTGGTGAAAGGTAAAGCCGTGTTGCGCTGCGGCCTCTCCCAGGCGACACTGAGCCAGCGGCAAATACAGCCACACTGCTATCCTCCCGTCAGAGCGCCACTGAGAGAGAGAGTCTAACACACACACACGGCACAGACAGGAACACTAATATTACATAATCTCACTGGTGTAAGTGTCAAACTTAAGCCAAAATTAAGCGAATTACATGAGCTGGTCAATGGAGTGGGAGTGGCCACAGATGACAGATGGGACAATACAGTACTATCATGACTTTTGGGCCACGATACAATATTATTGTGATTCTTGGCTTAAAAGAAGCCTGTGCATTATGCATAGGAGTCTCTGCAGCCGTCTCTCCCACTCTGACTCACCTTTACAATGATGATGCGCCACCTTGTGGCCTTCACCAATGTTACCTAAGCAGACATATGTACCAAAATAAAAATATTAAAGGCTGTAAAATTATATTAAATGTATGTTAGTACTTGGTTCCACTGTATCCATATCATACCATGTAGAAACATACTGGTATACCACACTAAACTGATTGTTTCTCCCAGTTGTTAAAATATATTTTTGTTCTGTAATTTTATTTGAACGTATCATTCCTGTTAACTTCATTCCAAAAAAGAAACTTAGATTACGAAATGTACCATGATGTGAAAGTTTTTATGTTTCGTCACCCCAATTTGTTAAATTCAGCTTTAAAATGTTTTCACATTAGACTGAGGTGCCAAAACTTTTGCACACAAATGTATACATGTCACGTTTCCAGGGAATGTCAGGCACGAATGCAAGGACGGGAATAGTGTTTATTTCAAACAGGCAAGCAAACAAGACAAGAGGGCAGTCCAAGGGCATGGTCATTTAACAGTCCAGGGTCACCAGGAGCTAACAGGGTAATGCAGGGATCAAGAGCAAGGTCAGGTTACAAAGCTAGACTCAGATTACACTGACTCACGATTCCAGATACGCTCAGTTACTGCCTAAGGGACGAGTAGACTTCGCGTCTCCCTCTGGTTGTCCGGAGCTTATGTAACTCCCACAATCACCTCCCTGATCCACAGCACCTGTGGATCACTTGAACTAGGGAGTGATGCTGGGGCTACCGGCTCCGGCCACCAGAGGGAGACAACTTCCCTAATGTCCATGAATGGGCCCCGCCACTTACAATATGGTGTGAGTGCACCTGATCAAATGGACAATGCAGAAACAAGGAAGGCGTACCTAAAGATGTGGAGAGTGTGTGTAGTGTAGGCTTTATCACACTGGTCAGAAACCTAGAACTAAATATCTCATTACTATGAGAAATTATGTCATAATTAAGAGCCTTTTTTATTATTATGAAATATTAAGTCATTATTATTATTATTTTAAATAATATTCTTATTATGAAAAAATAAGCCAACATCATGAAATAATCTCTTATTTATAAACTGCTAAGTCATTCTTAGTGCTATCTAGTAAGTATAACTGAGTCATAATGAGCTAATAATGAGAAATCATCTCTTTATTATGAGATACAGACAATTATGACATATAACTTAGCATCTGAAGTATGAGAGCTGTAATTATGATAGCAAGCAGTAATTGTGACAGTGTCTGATTAAATACGAGAAATTAAGTCATAATTATGAGAAAGTAAATTATAACTGAGATAGTAAGTCATAATAATGAACTAATAGGTTATAATTATAACAATTTCTATGCAATAGCAAGTTATAAATATGAGACAGTACATCATAACTGATAGTAAATCACAATTGTGAGTTACTATGTCATAGTATTTGATTATATGTGAGATAGCAAAAGTATGAGATGCCTGTAATTGAGATAGTGAGTCATAATTGAGACAGTAAATCATAACTGATTTTAAATCACAATTATGAGTTTATAATCCATAGTTATGACATAGTATTTGATTAAATGTGAGACATCAAAAGTATGAGACATCTGTAATTAAGATAGTAAGTCATAATTGAGACAGTAAATCGAAACTGATAGTAAATCACAATTGAGTTTATTATCCATAATTATAACATAGTATTTAATTACATGTGAGATATCAAAAGTATGAGACAATTGTAAGTATGAGATAGTTGTAAGTATGAGATAGTTATATGTACGAGACAGTTGTAAGTAGGAGAGTTTTATGAGACAGTTGTAAGTAGGAGAGTTTTATGAGACAGTTGTAAGTATGAGATAGTTGTATGAGGTAGGTGTAAGTATGAGGTAGTTGTACATGTGAGACCGTTTTAAGTATGAGACAGCTGTAGGTATGAGTAGTTGTAAATATGAGTAGTTGTAAGTATGAGACAGTTGTAGGTATGAGTAGTTGTAAATATGAGTAGTTGTAAGTATGAGACAGTTGTAGGTATGAGTAGTTGTAAATATGAG
>JBBPDA010000030.1:4394302-4401802 GCA_037974385.1 Arnoldichthys spilopterus
AGAGGGAGAGAGAGAGAAAGAGAGAGAGAGAGAGAGAGAGAGAGAGAGAGAGAGAGAGAGAGAGAGAGAGAGAGAGATGTGCGAGTAAATGAAATTGAGTTATGAGAGTGAATGAGTGAGTGGACGGTGGAATGTAAGGAGTGAAAGTATTATGTGAGAGATCGAATGAGTAAGTGAGTAAGTGAGTGAGTGAGGGAGTGATAAGGAGAGTGATCGAATATCAGAGAGAGAGAAACAGGGAGAGAGAGAGAAACAGGGAGAGAGAGAGAGAGAGAGAGAGAGAGAGAGAGAGAGAGAGAGAGAGAGAGAGAGAGAGAGAGAGAGAGGAACATTTGTTAGCTATTAGCTCTGGTTTTCTCTCTGTAGCTGATGGTGATTTGGCTCTGATGGATGTGTCTTCAGGTGTAATTACAGAGGGGAGAGAGAAAGAGAGAGAGAGAGAGGTCTGTGGGACATTACAGCACTGTGGTTCCTGTTTGGTGTGTTTTTAATATGTTTTCATGCTCCTTTGTACAAGTGTGTAGCTTGTAAACATTGTGCTCCACCTACCCTACCAGACCACACCCCACAAGTCATCACCCACCAACCCTCACCTCCCAACCCTTATCTTCTAACCTTCATGTTCCAACCCTCATCTTCTAACCTTCAACTCCCAACCCTCACCTCCCAACCTTCATCTTCCAACCCTCATTTCCCAACCATCACCTCCCAACCCTCACCTACTAACCTTCAACACCCAACCCTCATCTCCCATCCCTCATCTCCCAACCCTCACCTCCCAACCCTCACCTCTTAACCTTCAACACCCAACACTCATCTCCCAACCTTCATCTTCCAACCCTCACCTCCCATCCCTCACCTCCCAACTTTCATCTTCCAACCCTCACCTCCCAACCCTCACCTCCCAACCTTCATCTTCCATCCCTCACCTTCTAACCTTCAACTCCCAACCCTCATCTCCCATCCCTCATCTTCCATCCCTCACCTCCCAACCCTCACTTCCCAACCTTCAACTCCCAACCCTCATCTCCCATCCCCCACCTCCCAACCCTCATCTCCCATCCCTCACCTACTAACCGTCACCTCCTTACCCTCATCTCCCAACCCTCACCTCCTAACCCTCATTTCCTAACCCTCATGTCCCAACCCTCAACTCCCAACCCTCACCTCCTAACCCTCATTTCCTAACCCTCACCTCCTAACCCTCATCTCCTAACCCTTACCTTCCAACCCTCACCTTCTAACCTTCATCTCCTAACCCTCACCTCAAAACCTTCATCTCCCAACCCTCAACCTCAAACACTAACTCCTCACATCTCAACATTTCCAAACAGCAGTTTAATTAGATTTTTTAATGCTTTTTACACTAAAAACATTTCTCATTAACAACATACTCATGCTTTCCATCACCCCAGGGATAACTAGTACACACACACACCACACTCTCACATTCCCACCACAGTTCCGTTTAACTCCTCCAGAGTGTTTTGATCTTTTCTGCAGGTCTGTCTTGCTGGTGCGGAAAGTTTTGATGTAGTAATCCTCCATGATGACACGTGTATAGGTTGTGTGTGCGTATGTTTGTGTGAGAGAGGGAGTTTGAAACCTTATTTTTTTGATGTCTAATGTTGAACCGAAGCTCCACACAGGTGACTCAGGCTGGTGGAAGAGCAGTGAGCTGATGATGAGTAACATAATTAGTCAGAATCATTAGCACAATGTCTGTGATTGGCTTGTTACTGACAGGGAAAAAAACAATTATTGCTAACGAAAGGTCTAAAGCTGGAAAAGGAAGTTACATCACGGGAATTCCACTAGATTCATCATACTCCTTTATAATTACATGGTAAAGGCATAAACAAGGCGGATCCGTGGCTTTTCTGATACAAATGATGAGAATTAATGAGACTATTTTGAACAAAACCAACCAGACAAGTCCAACACCATAGAAACAGTGACGAGACCTGAGACCCCCCAGCCTTGACCACTGCCTGCCTGTCTGCCTGCCTGTCTGTCGGCCTGTCTGCTTGCCTGCCTGTCTGTCTGCCTGCCTATCTGTCTGCCTGCCTGTCTGTCTGCCTGCCTGTCTGTCTGCCTGCCTGTCTGTCTGTCTGTCTGCCTGCCTATCTGTCTGCCTGCCTATCTGTCTGCCTGCCTGTCTGTCTGCCTGCCTGCCTGTCTGTCTGCCTGTTTGTCTGTCTGTCTGTCTGCCTGCCTGTTTGTCTGTCTATCTATCTATCTGTCTGTTTGTCTGTCTGTCTGTCTATCTATCTGTCTGTCTTTCTGTCTATCTATCTATCTGTCTGTCTGTCTGTCTGTCGGTCTATCTATCTCTCGGTCTGTCTGTCTGTCTATCTATCTCTCGGTCTGTCTGTCTGTCTATCTATCTCTCGGTCTGTCTGTCTGTCTGTTTGTCTATCTCAGTCTGTTGATAAAAATCTCTGCTGCTTTTCAAATTGTGTTTCAGTTTCAGGATGATTTAACCAATGAACAGCCCCCACTTGCATCAGTGAGCCTCGGGTGCCCATGTCCTTGTCGTTGACCCTCCAGTCGTCCTTCCTTGGATCACCGTTGGTAGGTTCTAACCTCTGCACACCTGGAACACTCCACAAGACCTGCCAGTACCTAGCACCAAGCACCACGTTCTTTATTTGGCTGCTGGAGAACTGAAAAGGCTGAGGCGAGTCTGTACCGTGAATTAGCTTCGTCAGACTCTTCTCATCAGCTAATGGTTTGGTCCATGCACGCACACACACACACACACACGCTCATGCTCACGGGGCTCGCCGGTGGCTCGGGGAACGTTATTTCTCTGTTAATGCCTGGAGAACAGTTGGTTGTCGGGATGTTGGCCTTGGTTCAGTGGCATAGCTGTGAGGCAGCTTCTTAATACGGCAACCAGATGTGTCTCTGTCTCTCTCACACACACACACACACGCTTACAAAGACTCACACATTCAAAGAGCTTCGGAGGTTTTTATTGCTATTATAAAGGCCCATCAAAAGGAGAAATATGGCATTGCATTAAAGTGCGACCGGCTTTTTTTCCCTCCTCTATGCCACATATGGGCTTTGATGTGTAACGAGCGATTGTTTGTGATTAAGAGGTCTCCGTTCGACAACTGTTGGCACAGCTTGGTTCTGCAAACAGTTTTTATTTGCTGCTTTATTACACGCTGATCATATCGGACATTATCATAACTGTCCAATGTTGCTCCAGTCGTTTGTTTCCAAGCCTGAACACAGTGCTCCCGGCCCTCGGGGGCTTCCTGTGGGCCCCAGGAGCTGATTTCCTCAGTGCGAAGAGCCTGTGCATCAGAACAGCAGCATTCCTTTGTGGGGAAAATGTCTAACAAATATGCAAGAAGGCTTTAGAACATGTCTCACATATCGTTTTTAGGATGTTATCACAGCGCCCAAGGAGACCACGGCGAGGGAGGAGGTCGCTCATGTCCATGAAAAGCTTCTACCTGTTGGCAACTGAAAGTAAGTCCAAGTACAATGAAACTTTAGTTCACTTTAACTCACTTTAACTCACTTTAATTTACTTTCTGAGGAGACTGAGGAAAGCCCATCTTCCACCACCAATCCAGAAGGACCATTGAGAGAAGCCTGAGTAGCTGCATCACTGTCTGGTTTGGGAACTACACGGCCCTTCAGCGGATAGTGAGGTCAGCTGAAAAGATCATCGGAGTCTCTCTCCCCTCCGTCATGGACATTTACCCCACACGCTGCAGCCGCAAAGCCCCCATCATTGTGGATGACCCAACTCACCCCTCACACACACTGTTCTCCCTCCTGCCGTCTGGAAGAAGGTACTGAAGCATTCGGACCTTCACTAACAGAACGTGCAATAGTTTCATCTCCCAGGCAATAAGACTCTTAAACAGCAAACAAACACACACACACACACACGCACATGCACACACACTTAACTATCCCTTAACGTATATTTATTATTATATTATTCTATATATTATTATATATTATTCTGAACTTTGCTGCTACATTCATCCTGCCCCCTGTGTGTTTAAAATTCACAGTATTGTATTTTTGCACATCCTGCTTCCTCGCACCTGGTCGTCCCATAACTGCACTGGTCACTGTTGCACTGTCTTTGCACTGTCCTGCAATGTTTGCACATCTTTGCACACAATGCACTTTATGTTGTTAGTTGTGTAGTGTTTGTGGTCCTGTGTTTCATGCAGCATCGTGGTTCTGGAAGAACGTTGTTCCATTTCACAGTGTACTGTGTGAATTGTATATGGTTAAAATAACAATAAAAGCTGAGTTGACTTGACTTGACTTGAAAAAACAAATCACTTTAATTCACTTTAACTCACTTCACTTGGGCAGTGGTGGCCTAGTTAGGTTGTAGGTTCGAGTCCCGGCCCGGGCACTACTGAGGTTCCCTTGAGCAAGGAGCCGTCCTGCTACACTGCTCCCCGGGCGCTGTTGATAGCTGCGCCCTGCTCCACGTGTGCACGTGTGATGGGTTAAATGCAGAGGTCACATTTTATTGTGGTGCTTGAGTGTGTTCACAATGACAAATAGTCAATTTCACTTTAACTCACTTTAATTCACTTCAACTCACTTTAATTCAGTAATTCATGTTGATCAGCTCCACAACGCTGTATTAGTTTTTTTTTTAAAAAAACAGTAAAATGTTCATTACTGTAAATAAACAGTAAAAATCCTCGGTAAAACTTGAATATCTGTCTAATTATAAACATATTTTAACATAAAATGAGTTTAATAACTTACTTTTAAACACAGAAAGTGTCGTTTATACTGTAACTGTACTAACTTTAGTTATTCCAACCATAATAACAGTGAGAGGCAGTAAAATAACGGCAATGTGTGAAATGAGGCCGATCATCCATTTTAGTGAATATACAATTGTGGTTTATTTACATCAATTTAATAAAAAAAATGAACAAAACAACAATAATAAAATAAAATTAAAAAATAAAATAATAAAAAACATTTACAGTACATTCTACGGTGAAAATATTTTTATGGTGTAGTTATAATGAAACACATTTACAAAGACGTCGTTAAAGAATATTTTTATTCAACACAAATGTGCATTTTAAGTAAACCGGTGATGCTTAGTTCACCTCATTGTTTTTCAGTGCGCCAAAGCTACAATGTGTGTTTGGCCTTTGTTGTGAAATTGTACAACCTGTGCGCTTGTGTTTTTAGTGGCTTAACCTCAAATATGACATAATATTTTAATGCGAAATGCAGAAAGCTTATAATGAGTACAAACAAAGCTGTTGAAGATTTTTGGAGAATTTTTTTCTTTTCTTTTGAGAACATCAACCTATTTTAAAAGTTTATTAATAAAAAGTTGAAAACACATTTCTTGGAATTATTCTGAATTTCTTGGGTCATTCAAACTGAGGAATTTCTCACACAATGTTTGGTGACAATGTGAACGCTCTGAGTTTGAAGACGACGGTATATTCGTTGTAGGCCTCAATCAACACAACCTACCCTGACCTAGTTTGTATGTCCATACACACCGATCAGCCATAACATTAAAACCACAAACAGGTGAAGTGAGTATCACTGACTTTCTTGTTATTTCAGTACAATGTTCCTGAAGGCTGATGTGCTGGAAGCAGGAGCGTAAGGATCTGAGCCACATTGACGAGTGATGTTCAAGACTCAGAGCGTCCCCAGAACGGCAGATTCTTGTGGAGTGTTCCGGGTGTGCAGTAGTTACTACCTAACAACAGTGATCCAAGGAAGGACGGCCAGTGGGTCACGGGCACCCGAGGCTCACTGCCGCATGTGAGGAGCGGAGGCTAGCCCGTTTGGTCTGACCCACAGAAGAGCTGCTGCGGTTTACTGTGGCAGGAGGGACACACTAGTATTAGGCAGGTGTTCCTAATGTTATGGCTGATCGATGTGTACACATATTTTAATATTGTTTTGTGAATTCTGGAACGTTTCTAAAACGCCTGTTACTGTCTCGTGAAGTCCGTGCGTACAGTTTGGTGGAAGCCGGCGACGGACCCGCTCCTCTGCGAACAGAGCGTGGCTGGAAAGAGGCCGTAATTAAATGGCGTGTACAAAAATCCATGCGAGGGCCTCGTGCGAAGGCCCAGCGCCGCTCGCTGGCTGGGGGCTCGGGGCCGTGCTTATGGGAAAACAGAACGTGGAGGAGGAGGAAGGAGAACAGAGAAAGAGAAGAGGAAAGAAAAAAAAAGAAAAGAGCGGAAAAAAAATCCAGCTGTCGCTAATTAGATGCTAAGTGAAAACATTTAGGAGCAGTTTGACGGAATTAGAGCGCTCCGTGCTTTCATTCAAGGCCGCTTCGTTCGGAGAAGGGGCGGAAATCCCTTCGGAGACCCGACGAGCGCCAGTGTCTGCGCATTCCTGGCCTGGAGAGAGAGAGAGAGAGAGAGAGAGAGAGAGAGAGAACTTTGATTAGCGCGGAGGATGAGGGAGGAGGAGGCCCTGGCGGTGAGAGGCGCTGGCCCTTTAAGACGGGCTCCGGTCTGTGAGAGAGAGAGAAAGAGAGAGAGAGAGAGAGAGAGAGAGAGAGAGAGAAGCCCCAAAGCGGAAGAGAGAAGGGAACATGGGCTGAAAGGATTTCGGAGCCTGTCATTATCGCTCAGCCGAGGGGAACTACACTGGCAGAGAGAGGGGGGAGGGAGGGAGGGAGGGAGGGATGGCAGGGGGAAAAGGAGGAAGAAAGAGGATGCCTGACTGTCAGCCTGTCTATAAAGAAGCGTAGAGCTTGTCGTTTATTTGTCAGACGAGTTCCTCTTCCCCCTTAAAGGGGCCGAGGCCTCCCCCCAGGTCCAGTGAGGTTGTTCTGTCCCAAGAATGTCAGATATTCTCTCCCGGGGTTGAACTCTGACCTTTTGGATCATAAACTACCCGTGAGAGCGCAGGGTTGTCCACATTTGCACCTGACTGACCCTTGTTTTAGTTCCTGGAGCTGGAGAACTGCATTTTCCCCCAAATTCCCCCATAATTCTGTGCGTGTAAACAAACTCATCCGGCGCAGGACTGGTGATTCTGTACAGTGGTGGTGAATGGAACCAGACGTCACGTCTCCAAACCCCCATCGAAGCTCTGCGTGTCTCTGAGTGTTTCTATGGTGATGTTGATGGTGTAAAATAGTGAATCTGAACTAAATCACTCTGGGGGACTATTTTAGCCTCACAACGCCCTGCACGTATCCCTCCACCACGAACAGGTTTAGTTTTAGACCCAAAATCTTCTCCAAACTCTGGTAGAACAATGGCTCAGGCGTCAGCAGCGTCTTCATCATCAGCTCATGTCTGTGAGGAGCTTTTAGAGGAACCGGACGTCTGGTTCCATTCACCACCACTGTGAAGAGCTTTGGACTCACACCAAACCCGCTCTGAGCCACTCTGTTCACATCTGATTTGTTTAAATTATGCAGGAATTGGGTGAAAATCAGCAGAATTCTTCTTCTTGATCACGTCTGAGACAATGGCATTAATTGTTGTCTTAAAA
>JBBPDA010000030.1:4404302-4406732 GCA_037974385.1 Arnoldichthys spilopterus
TGTAAATGATGTGCTCACACATTTTCACCTCGTGCACGAGGCAGGTTCCGCTTCGTCACCCAACACCATATCCACCATAGCTCCGCCCCTGCCTTTTAAAGGGGAGGTGATGGGCTGTTCTGATTGGTTTATTGCACGTCACGCTTGAAACCACATCTCTGAATGATGAAGAAACTTTTATGTAACTTGCGCAGAAGTCTGATTTTTCCACCGCCTAAATAGTGAAATGGATTTGGACACGCCCATAAGTGTTCGTTGCACCTTGGGTTGCATAGTTCTTCAGCTCAAAACTCTCAAATCAAAACATTGGATGGAATCACAAGCTTTTTTTCTTTCTAGACTGATGTCCTACATCTTTCTTTCTCATCTGTTTCAATTTTTTTTAGCTTGGCATCGTGTTCTGCTTGCCGAGAACACTCACACTAGGTTCACTTGAACTTAGGCGTTGACTCGGCCTCCAAATCTCAATCAAATCGAGCCCCTGTGGAATGTGCTTGAGGTTCCATCTCCCACCCTAAAGGTTCTCAGACACCAGAGCACAGAGGTCTCATGGAGTCCATGCCTTGTCAGGCAGGTTTTGGCCGCAGGAGGTTTTAATATTAGGCAGGTGGTTTTAATGTTATGGCTGATTGGTGCTCAACTGTGCTGAAGGAATTGCTTCTGACCTGCAGAGTCTACTGCCCTCTAACACACCTGGCTCACTTCCAGGGGCTCCGGGGACACTGCATTACCTGAGCAGGTGTATTAGATTAGGGCTGGAGCCGAACTGTGTCAGGGTCAGTGAATCTCCAGGTGCAGGACTAGACATCCCTGACCAACCGCAGTCTCGCGTTCCACTGCCTCAGGCCTTATAAACGTGCTGTATATACACATAACATTAACACCGACAGACGCGACTAACATTGACTAGTTACTTCATTACAGTGGCACGTGTCAGGGGGGTGGGATGTATATTAGGCAGCAGGTGAACAGTCAGTTCTTGAAGTCGATGTGCTGGAAGCAGGAACGTAAGGATCTGAGCCACTTTGACAAGTGATGTTCTAGACACTGAGTCAGAGCGTCTTTAAAATAGCAGGTCTTGTGGAGTGTTCCAGGTGTCCAGAAATGATCTAGCTGGTGAATTGAGGGTTATGGGAACCCAAGATTTGCTGATGCATGTGGGGAATGCTCCACATGTGCGATGGGTTAAATGCAGAGGTCGCATGTCATTGTGGTGCTCGAGTTTGTTCACAATGACAAAATAGTCACTTTCACTTTCACTTTTGATGCCACACCATGAAAAAAGTAATGAAATAAAATTAGATTTGCATTTTACACATATTTGGGGCAATCAATAATTTTTATTGATTTTCTTTAAATACAAACAGTCGAGATTTCTCTTTATTGTAAAACTCTAAACGCATAAACAAATGAATTAAAAATCAAATAAATGTCTTAAAACTTCTCAGAGAAGTCCACAAAAAAACCCCTCCAAATGTGAACCACCTGCAACCAGCAGCTATTGTCTAACATCAGGTGAGGAAGCTCAGTGAAAAGGTGCACTGATTAAAAACACAGTGGGTTTTCTGGGCCTAACTGACCCAAACCATGTGGTGGGTTGAGCTCAGTGCGTGTGTTAATAAGATATAGGGTCTTAAAATGCACTCGACCAAATAATTGACCAGAACACTAAGGGGTTAGGCAGGTGGACCTAATGTTCTGGCTGCTCAGTGTATAGCATCATACAGACATGTTATTAAAACCATAAAGCTCATGAATTCCCACGACATAAACGAACTACTGCTTCATTACAAACGTTGTCGCTGCTACATTCCAGCGCTACAGGTTAAAGGCAGTTGGGCTCGAGTGTAATGCTAACAACTTCCTGACGATGCAGTGGGTCGTGGACACTGACGTGTGGTCGGGAATCGGATTTCTGCACATTTATCCGGAGCTGATTTGGAAGCTGCGTGGAGAGACACACAAAGCACAGCCCGAACGCCCACAAATGTGAGGAAAACCGATTCAGTGTGTACACGACCCACCGTTGCCGTAAACCCAGCAGCCGAAGTCGTGAAACATAATCTGATACACACGGATTTAGCTTCACCGCTCGTCATTCAGGATACCTGCATAGGTGGTGACACATCAGCAGTGTTTCTATATTTCAACCTCCCTCTCGCTCTTTCTCTCTCTCTCGCTCCATCTCACTCTCTATCCCGATGGGCTGATGGGAGAGCAGGATTAGCAGAAACTGGATCTGTTTGGCGCAGCTTTAGGAATTTTCATTACAATGATCCTGGGTGTGGTACAGCAGGAATGTGCCCTGTAACACACACACACACACGCACACACACACACACGCACGCACGCACGCGCACACACACACACACACACACACACACACACACACACACACACACACACAAAATGTCAAGACGTGGGATCGTG
>JBBPDA010000030.1:4415059-4430259 GCA_037974385.1 Arnoldichthys spilopterus
CCTTGCTCAAGGGTACCTCAGTAGTGCCCGGGCCGGGACTCGAACCTGAGACCTTTAGGTCTCAAAGGCAGTGTCCTTACCACTAGGCCACCACTGCCCATGTGTCTGGGCCAAAAGTGTAGCGTCTCCACCGTCCACATGTTTCTCCACTCATGTCGATGAGCTACGAGTCAGAAATGGTTGATGTAAAGTACAGCATGAGTGCGGTGTCGCTGGGGATGAGGCAACATCTAAAAGGTAAATAGCAGTGGTGTAAACGTACAGCCCCGCTTCAGTTCACACCACGATTTGGACGCCTCAGCTCGAGTTCACGTGAATCCGATCGACTGTACAAACCATGTTGTGATATTACTTATTAAACTGCTGAAAGCACAAAAAATCTTTTTTTTACATCAACAGCTTTACGCCTCAACTTGATCATATTTTGTAAATATACACGAAGGTAGAACTTGATGCTGCAACGCAAACAAACACGTGGTGGCAAAATTCATGAGAGAATTGTTAGTTCAAAAGGAGCATTTCTCAAAGCAAAATGGCAAAACATGGTCTTGGCATCTGCAGCGCATGATCTACTGCTGCCAGTGCAGATGTGTCTCCTACTAAAAACATCTGGAGCATCATGAAGAGGAGAATCAGGCGTCGGCACCGCGGACTGTTGAGCAGCTGGAGTCTCGTATCGAGCAGGGACGGAGAGAAACTCCACTGCAGAACTGCAGCAGTTATTCTCCTCAGTTCCCACACGATCACACAGCGGAGTTAAAGGGAAGATGGTGGAACACAGTGTGAAACTAAACTTTTGTTTAGTTGGTTGCAGTATCAAAAATAAAGTGTATGTTTACAAAATACAGTGCAGTTGGTCAGAAAAACTGAAAAACCGTCAGGTTAATTCGCATAAAACTGTATTTAACTATCACACATTTCGGGAAATATCCCAATTTCACTGGAAATTTGTTTCGTACAAAAAATTATTCTTTCAGCCTAATTTGCGACTTTAGGTTTTGACATTAATACAGAAAAATAATAACTGATTGTTATTGTGATCTGATTTAGTTTTTTGGTCATTTTTCAAAGGGCAAAAGCTGTTTAAAATTTTAAGTAGAATAATTTGACCTTTTACCAACGCAGAGCCTGTGAAACGACAGTCTGGCCCATTGTGCTGTGTTCAAGTAGCAAAAAGTGGATGTGTTGGCCTAAAAGTCCGGAAAAGACCTGGAACTTATACCAAAAAAACCCCAGAAAATAATCCCCTTCGAAGTCCATAATTCACATTTTTCTTCCATCTTATTTGAGTTTGTCTTCTCGAGGCCCACTGACGTTGTTCTTGCTCATGTATACACCAGAACTAGCTGTAGTTCGTTTTTCTGTGACCAGATTTCGATCTCTACATTATCCAGGCTGATTTTGTTACTGTGCCTTTAAGACTGACATATGTAAATGAGCTCGGTTCCGATTGGTTGTGTTGCATTGTGCTGTCCAGGCCAATCCACTCCTCCTCATTGTGCATTGCTAGGCTACTGTAGACCGAATAGGTACGTAGGCCTTCATGGGTTTGTTTTCGTGACATCACAAAAGCAGTGGGTTGAAAACTGGCTGCTTTGTAGCAAAACTTGCCTCGAAAAGTCCCGAAACGTTCATTTAAAGAAAAACAGGAAACTTTCGGTCGTGCACGATGTAAACACTGGTCAGGAAAATCACAAATACACATTTCCCCCCAAAATGGTTCAGCCCCGCCCCCCGAACTGGCCGAGGAACCGTCGCTGATAATTCAATTCAACGAGCACAATGACGGTGGTTCCACTTCCGGCCGCCTCGATGTGCTCTTTGGCTTCAACGCACTCTGGAGCTTTTCCACGATCCACAGCGGGATAAAACAAATCCCACCCCACTGGACCCGCCGCCCTGCAGTTCGGAGAATTCCACAACAAATCACGACTCGACTGGAGCTCTAGAATCCGGAGCGTTCTTGGCCTCCGCTCGGGCTGACTCTGCCGTAGCCCCACGCAGTCTTGGTAATGGATCCCAGATTCCAGGTCTGTTTGGATAGACGTGCTGTCTGCTCCTCTGTCCTTGAGCCAAACGCGGCCCCATTCCTGATAACCCATCTGCCACCTGGCGCAGCTCGTCCCCGTGAAAGCGGGAGCCTACAGCGCTCGTCCTGTCTGCCGCGCTTTAACCTCCAGAAGTCGCGGTTATCGCCCGCGATTACTGGAGCACGCTGTCGCTTCTCATTTCCCTCATTTTTTGGCCAGTTTAACTCTCCGATTCACTCGGGTCCAAGCTCCACCCACTAGCTAGATCTCCTCCAATCACGTGACATCCAGCTGGCTAGCACTTTCTGGGCTTTTTCCAGCCTCTCTTCATCCTTTACAACATAACAGGCATCTGTTACTCCGCCTTTAAGGCCAAAATATGCAAATGAGCTCAGGTCCGATTGGCTGTGCTGCATTGCGGCATTGCCAGGGCGGAAACGGTTGGCTTCAGCATGAATGGGCGGGGCTAAAACGCATGGCCTTCAAATAGGTGACTATTTAGGTTTTTGTGACATCACAACAACTTAACGCAGACTCTTTCGCAGCTCTGTGTATAGACTGTGGGCAACGGTCAAACCCTGAGATCCACAAAACAGGAAATGACCAGAGTATGAATGCAGGAGTGGACTGACCAATGCAGACAATAGTATCCGTTATATAACAAGGGGGAGAGGGAGGACCGCTAGTAGTGTGGGGTAAGAGAAGAAAGTGTAGAAGTGAGAGTTTTGCACACTGTTTTGTCTTTTAATGTAATTTCTGGGGTTAAATCTACACTTTATTCGTTTATTAACAATATTTTCACTTATTGTTTGATGTTTTTTAAACAGTTTTATTGTTTAATTTTAAATACTCGAAAACAAAAGCAGTATTGATTCATTGGTCAACTCTGTATTTGATGTTTTGATGATAAAATATCAGAAATGTATTTCACTTGTTGAATATGGACGTGTGGTCGGGCTGAACAATTTGGGGAAAACTGAAATTTGCTTTTAACAATATTTCAATTTCAATTTCAATGCGATTATTTCTTTCCCATTAATCTTATTTCACCCAGAGCTGCCAGACTGACCAACTCACAAACTCTGCATGATTAGATATCATTATAATTAAACTCCCCTGATTAAAACTTAGGCCATTACTTTAAGGCTTTAAGGCTTGAATGCTATATGTAATTTGGCGCACTGCCAACTCTCAACGGGTGATCACATATCATTATTACTGAACTCATCTCATTAAAATGTGTGACTAATGTGGAATAATACTGGACATAATTAAAATTGCAGCCCTTGGGATCTGAATATTACACTCAAACTGTGTTTTCAGTATAAAAACATTGACCTGTTCTGGTGTGCGGTGAAATAAGCCACTGCACAACTGCAAAAAAAACTGCTAGCTGGGGGAAATAGGGGTGGCCCACAGCATAGGCGGCATAGGCAGTTGCCCAGGAGTGAAGGCAGTGATTACTATTTGATTATATTTTGATTTTCTAAGTGGCATTATTCTTTTGGCGGTGGGGATTCAGACAGTTTGTGTGCATGGTGAGGGGTGAAGGGGGGGATACAGCCATCAATCAATAAACCAATCAGATCAATCGATAAATAAATCACTTTGATTGCATAAGAACTTTTCATACAAACACAACGTAACACAAAGTTCATCACTTAAAAGCAAATCAAAAACAAATAAAAAATAACGACAAACAATAACGACTCCCACCCCACGTCACCCCCCCCCAATAGGTAATGGCTATAAGATGGGGGGCGGGGCTCACCCAGGAACCCATGCTAGCTTGGACCCCCACTGCTGATGCAGGATGTGACTGTAAATGTAAGCAGCACAGCGACACACTGCACATCTGTACACCTCTAAGGGTTAAACCAGTGTAAGTCAGGCTCCGAAACATCTGCGGCCGCGGAGGAAATGCCGACCGCTAAATGTTTACAGCACATTTTCCTATAACTGCGCAGTTAATCGGGTTCGGGCCTTTGAGCTGCTTCACCAAGCCGCCGCGCAGGCCCGGAACGAGTTGCAGCCTCCGCTCCTCAGCAAATCTGAGACCAGAGACTCGCACGGTCAGCGCTGTCCACCACTACAGGGCCCATAATTCAGTGTTCGTACACAAACTCCTCCACAGTGGGTTCGGATGTCGTTACAGTGGTGGTGAATGGAACCAGACGTCCAGCCACGTTCTCTCCTCTCCACACCCAGCGAAGCTCCACGAGTGTTTCTATGGAATTTTGAAATAGTGAATCTGAACTAAACCACTCTGGGGGACTATTTTGGCCTCGCAACGCCCTGCACGTATCCCTCCACCATGAACGGGTTTAGTTTTAGGCCCAAAATCTTCTCCAAACTCTGGTAGAACAACGTCTCAGGCGTCAGCAGCGTGATCACCACCAGCTCATGTCTGTGAGGAGCTTTTAGAGGAACCGGACGTCTGGTTCCATTCACCCCCACTGTGAACAGGTCTGACTCGGACCAAACCCGCTGTGTTTACATCTGAACCGGTTAAATGCGCAGATCTGTCCGTCCTCGTCCGCTTTCGTGGCGCAGAGGGAAGCTGTATTTTGGGAATGTGCCACTTTGTGCTGGAATCAATAAACCCTCTGACTGTTTCTAACGGATTTCTCTCAATGACCGTTTGACCTAGTAACCCCCCTCCCACCAAACACACACACACACACACACACACACGTGTGCCCGTGTGTGCTAAGTGACACCAGATGCTCAGACAGAGGGGCGTGTGTATGTTCTGTGCTGCATTCCAGGCCGGGATAGTCCAGCTGACCCAGTGCTCCAAAACAAGTCATGCGAGCCGGCTATGTGTGTGTGTGTGTGTGTATGTGTGTGTGTGATCCACCCTGGAGAGGGGGACAGCCCCTGCTCAAACACACGGCTCTGCAAATAACCCAGTGGCCCAGAGCAGGTCAGCTTACATTAGCCGAGCCGTTTGTGTCAGGACGTCTCAAAAAGGGGCCTAACCCAGGATTTCTCCCTCACACACACACACACACACACACAGCCAGTGGGATCACTCGTCCTATTAATAACGGCTGTAATTTTATTCAATAATTCACAGGACGCAGCGTTTTTAAGATTCCTCGCTCAACTTTCTGCCCAGAAGTTTTTGATGAATAATGAATTTTACTGTAATTAATGAATAATAACGTTTCTGCCCCGAGAACCGATCGCCACCCACTCACACACGAGCCGCTCTCAATATTAAAGAGCCCATGTTTCCACCCCACATTTTACTCACACCACTTACGCAGCTGTGTGGGTTTAGTGGGGCTGCACTGATCCCACACTGATACCTGATATGGGTCTGATACCGGCTCCCACAGCTGGACCAGGACCGGTTCCCACAGCTGGATCAGGACCGGCTCCGACAGCTGGACCAGGACCGGCTCCAACAGCTGGATCAGGACCAGCTCCAACAGCTGGATCAGGTATCAGTATCAATTGGCCAATGTGTTCGGCTCAGCTCTGTTACTCTTTGTGTGTACATGCGCTGCACTGACTGTAATTACTGTTCGTTAAGGTTTGTTGCCAAGTTGCCGGTGCACGTCTCTGTCTGTCTGTCCGTCCATCTATCCATCCATCTGTGGGTCTGTCTGTCTGTTTTTAATTCCATCTATCTGTCTGTCTGCCCGTCCATCTAGCCATCCATGTATCTGTCCATTGTCTGTCCATCTACCTGTCTGTCTGTCTGTCTGTCCTAGTGATCACTGACTCTAGTTTAGCCTCATGACTCCAGTTCTAAGCTGAGGGTGTGTGTGTGTGTGTGTGTGTGTTTGTGTGTGTGTGTGTGTGTGTGTGTGTGTGTGCATGGGGGGGGGGGGGGGGGGTTCCAATGGGACGCTGTGGGCATTAAAGTTAACGTTTAACACTGAGGAGATGCCAGTTATGCAAACTGGGGTTTAAGCCACCGTTGGCCAGGGAAACCCCGCCCCCAAACACCCCCCTCCCACCCACCCGCCCCTCCCCCTTTAACGAGGTGCTACAGCTGACTAGACTGTGCAGCAAGTTACGCTTCTGAAGACGCGAATACATGAAAGATTCCGAAAATAACTGGCCTCACAGTGGCCCGGGACAAACCGCAGAGCGCGAACAGCATGGTGCCGCAACACACACACACTCACTCACCAAACGGAGGGGTGGGGGGGCGAGCGGGACCGTTGCTAAGAGCGGTGGCACAGCTCGGGCAGGGGTGCGCAGCGAGTGTGGCAGGTCCTGCTGGTCCGCGTGTGAACGCGCCGTGTAATTGAACTGTGCCGCTCGTCAGTGCGGAGCAGGGTGTGGAGCCGAACCGATCGGGTTCCTCGCTCAAACGACAGAGGACGGGTCACGCCAACGAGCAGCTGACCAGTCAGTGTGCGGTGAGCGTCCAGATGTGAGACGAGGGGAGTTCTGATGGGTCGTGGCATTGACGGAGAACGTGCAGTTCTTTTGTGGCCAAAACAGTGCAGACAGGGGTTAGACTGGGATGTGGCATCGGGGGAGGGGCCTCTGTGCATTAAGGGTTGCCATGGAAGCACCCACAGCAAAATCCGACTCATGTATATGGACAGGACGAAGGAGGGGGGGTGTAGGCCATACAAACCCTCATGTAAATGACTGAGCACAAGCCGATGGCCTTGAACAGCCTTGGACCCTCTACGTATAAATACACACACACACACACACGAATAACGTATAGGGGACGCTGTGCGAAAAACGCTTTCAAATTTTTCAGTGGTGAATACCCCACATACATCCAGCACCCCCAATGTAAACGACTGCTAAGCCATATGACATACACAACCACAGACCTATGGACCCAGGCAGCCTCGAACCCTCTATCTAGCTCTCCTTCTATATAAACATGCATACACACACGCACACACACGTATAATGTACACGTCTATGTAAATGGTCCCCCCCATATGCTAAGCCCAGGCCATATATATATATAGTGGCTGTTGGAACAAAACTTTACAAAACTTTACATTTTCATTTTTTACAAAATTTGACATGCTGACATTAACACACAAGGAAATGACCCAAAGAAACGGCCCATAATGACCCTTAACACGTACATTTTGCACTAACCTCCATGATCAGATCTGTCAGCTGATGTGACGCTGGAAAACTGTGCTACGTTAAAGCTCCTCAGGCAAAATTGCAGCCCTTGTGCGTAAAAGTGTGATATAAAATGCTGAATTCTTTAGCCCTAGCGACTACCGACTCCTAGCATTAGCCTCTTGGCTACAGTTCTAGCCTGGTGTGTACCAAAATAAAAGTCTACTGAACACATTTTTTCCCCAATTATTAAATAATATGAAATATGTCATTACCGACATTGATAAAATATTGTGCTGAAAATATCACGATATCTCAAAACCGATGAATCGTTCAGCCCGAGTGACTACTGGCGCCGGTTGTAAGCCTCGGATCTCCACCAGTTCCAAAAGGTTTTTGGCTGACAGCAACGATATATAAGGGACAATGAAATTGGCATCAGCAGATATTTGCTGGGAAAAATAATATTAACATCGGACAGATGTTAAGGTTTGACCCATATTTAACATTTAAAGTGCATTTAGTGCATTTATTGCGCTGTGGAAGAGCAGAAATTGCTACGAGGCTTCAGGTTTTCTCATTCCTCCTCAACAGCCTATAAATCCCACGTTAGTGCATCAATATACACATATACACACACATACGTACAGATCTTCTCTTCATATGGACCAACTGACATGAGCAGGACCGGCCCCGACAATGTAGGAGCCCTAGGTGAGCTTCCCAGAACCAGCCCCCCCCCCAACACACACACACACACACACACAATCGCCAATGACCCCACCCGTATTCCGTCAAATCCCGCCTCCTACGCTAGGATTGGTTAGGACATTCCCTCTAACTGCACTTGGATTGGGTGGTAGTTCATATTGACAGGCAGCTCACCAATCGGCTTTCGGCGAGCGGCTTCTGTGTCTGAGCATTAGTCAACCCTGGCGCAGGGGGCGGGCCTTATCTGACTGTAGGTGGGGAAACAAAGCACTCATGAGTAGAACTCCCCCTAGTGGCACTTATGAGAAACAAAAAAAACTTTGACCAATATTCGGCGCCCACCCCCAAGCATTCTGCGCCCTAGCCAACAGCCTGTACCGCCTATGTCGCCTATGCCACAGGCCACCCGGTTACAGTACTAAGGTGCTGAAATTCTCCAATAACATCGGCCGAGTGTCCGTGTTCCTCAAAAGCGAGTGTCACATTGCAGTTTTGTGCTAATTATACTGTTAAATCAGTAACATTTTTAACTTTGTAGACACTAATGATGGACTAACGGACCAATAACACTGATATTGATTACTGATCAAAGCCCAAACGGTCCCTAAATCAGGCCCCAGCTCACTGAGGCACTATGACGAGTTTGTGTGGCTCAAAATAAGGCACCGAGGCAGTGACAGAACAACAGAAACATCCAAACACTCCCCCAACCAAAGCCCATAGCCATGGAGTCAACACTGGGGGGCATAGGTATTGGTAGACGGCACGAAGACACAGTTTTTTATAGAGAAATTTGAACATTTATTTAGGGAGGGGGTATGCGCCCCCTCAATCTACATGATGGGTGCCAAATGTGCCCACTCTTCCTCATGCCCTGCTACCCCCCCCCCACCACCACCACCACCACCAAGTCTTTCTTACAGTTCTAAGGAGCCAGAAGTCTCCAATAACACTGGAAAGGGTCAGTGTTCCTCAGGAGTAAGCTTACGTTGCAGTTTTGTGTAACATCAAAGGAAATCCTGCACTTTATAGATCAATTATACCAATAACAGATCAATAATAGCGATATTGATCACTGATCATATGCCAAACGTGTCCCTCAGGCGGCCAGTCCAGCGGATGTGCGCGACAGCAGACTTACGTACCTTTTGAAGGCCTCGCTGGGGTTCCTCTCGCACTCCCCGGGCTGCAGGGCGCTCTGGACGGCGGGATCGCGGATCTTCTCCTCGTACTGCGGGACGAGCCCCCCGGCGCGGATCTGCGCCACCAGGCCCCGCACGAAGCCACTCAAGCACACCGTGTCGGCGTCCTCGGCCCGGCAGAAGTGGAAGGCCAAGCAGAGCTGGTGGAGACCCCGGTGGGCGCCCTGCGAGGCGCTGGGCCACAGCAGCTCCGTGCACAGTGCTGTTTTGCCACTGCCTGGGCCGCCCACAAGCAGGACCCCCCAGGACCCCGACTTCCCCGTGCCGGACGAGGGTGCGCCCGCGGGGTTTGGTGGCCCGCCGGAGCCCCCCTGCATGGCGGTCGCCCCGGCTGCAAGGTTGCTGGTCTTCTCCTGGAGGCAGTGCTGGATCTTGTGGAAGACCCATTCTCGGCAGTAGAAGCGCTTGCCCTGCAGCAGACTGGTCTGGGCCATGGTGGGAAGGACTGTGTGTCGGGGCGTGGCTACTCGGAAACAGGAACGTCGGAATTCATCTTACGTGAGCCGGCATTCGAGCGAGGCACGTGCCGTTCGGGATCAGGCGACGTGAGGAGCCGGACGTTGCGTTTTTTGGCGGCTTTTTGGGGCTGAGGGTGAGACCTCAAGCCCAACACAGTGAGCAAAAGGGGCCACGAGTGAGTGGAACCGGGTACAGAAACGGCCAGAAAGGCTCTGATTGGCTGCCAGAACCTGCTGGGTTAACAGTGGAAAGGTCGTCTGCAGGCACCGTGACCCATCACGCCGGAGCGAACCCGGGGATTTATCCAGCTGCCGATCAGAAGTGTTTATTCCATAGTAACGAATCAGTAATTACAGTGAAACCGCGCTCAGCAGAACCTCGCGCAGCTCCTTCGAGGGGTCGCCAGGTGACAGAGGCTCAGTTCCCAGCGTTTTTCCCATTTGACGTGGTGCTCCGGGGCAAGTCTGTCACCCCGTAAAGCATCCACCAGTAAACGCGGTTCCCCCGGGGCTTTAACGTCTCGGGGCTGGACGCGGATCTCCGCTGACGCTCATGCTGATGCAGGCCAGATCGGGCCGTGCGCTTTCCATTAGCACAGCTGATGGGTCGGCTCGGGCGGCGGGACACTCTTGGCCGGACGTTCGGCTCCTCTGTGAAGGGAAACAGAGACTGTGGCTCAAAAAAAGGCAGTGAGGAAGTGAGAGAACAGCAGAAACATACAAATACTCCACACAACCAGGACCACAGCCATGGAGCCAGCACTGCTAACACTGGGGGTACAGGCTTTGCTAGATGGGTTAGAAGACATGATGTGTATGTGTTTTTGTATATATTTGTGTGTGTGTGTGTGTATGTATGTATGTGTATTTAAATATGTATATACACATACAATATACATATACACAAACTCGCATGCACACATATATAAGCATATACACAAACACACACACATACACATTTATACACAAAAACACACATATATATATATAAATGTTTTAGCATATTTTAATATTTTGGGGGTATGTGCCCCCTCAATCTACATTATACGTGTTCCTGAGGTCCCCACCTCCTCAAATTGGGGCTTTCACCCAAAATCACTCACCCATATTTAAGACCCGGGGCAAAAAGGCAAAAAGGCCACCCTCCCCAGTGTGCCCACCCCTTCACATGCCCTGCTAAACCCCCCCCTAGACTTTTTTTCCTAACCAGGACACTTTCCCCCCAATTTCAGCTGGAAAACCTGGAGAGAATCCTATTTACCACACACACACACACACACACACACACACACACGCGCGCACGCACGCAGCAACGTTCAAGCACCTTCCTCACAGCCCCCATACAAGAGAGAGAGAGAGGAGGAGGAGGAGGGGGCGAGGAGGGGGGGGTCCCTTTAAAGCGTCTCTCGCTTCCTTTAAGCAATAAACGTTGAAATTTCTCGCCGAATTCCAAATTTTCGCGTGTGCCACACGAGCGGCGGTGCGGAGTTAAAGGAGATGAAGCGGTGGAGAAGGTCCAGCCGTGGGGAACTTCAGGCAGACGCTCGATTCTTCTCTTCTCCTCCGTTTTCTCCTTCTCCGTCTCAACTGCGGCTTTTTTTTGTGGCGAAACCACGGCGAAGACGCTTTTAGCTCACCTTCGATGTCTTCCCCGCGTAGTCCGAAAGAGACGCCCCCGAAAGCAGTGGACGTTATTTCCAAAAGCGACCTTATTTTGTCTGCAGCTCTCGCTCGTTCGCTCTCTCTCTCTCTCGATCTCTCTTTCTTGCGCCGAGGCTCCTCCCACCGAGGCGCTCGTCCCGCCCACTCACGGCCAATGGCGCAAAGCAAGCTGGGATTCGTAGTTTTCGCGGAATTCGCGAAATCGTAAAAGGTAATTTAATTTAACAGAGCAGGGAATTATTCATACCAACTTTGCCATAATTGGGTGGAGAATTTTACCAACTTTTACAACAATCACCCATAATTCAGTGTGTGCAGAAAAATGTTTTCAGCGTTTTTGGTGTGAAATGGGTTCTTTGTAAAGTGGTGGTGAATGGAACCATATGTCTTTATTACAAATATGGCTTTGTTGTTGACCCTCCAGCCCCACAGTGAAGCTCCGTGTCTCTGAGTGCTTCAATGGAATGTGGATGAGGTGAAATAGTGAATCTGAACTAAATCACTCTGGGGGACTATTTGACCCTCACAGCGCCCTGCATGTATCCCTCCACCATGATGGATTTAGGCCAAACTAAAATAAAAGAAGGATTTTAACGTCCTGACTTCCAGACTAAACAAGACTCTTTAAGAGAATCTACCCACTGTGTTTCTCCTCTTTTTCTCTCGTAGGTGGAGCTAAAGTGGCGTAAGTCAGCTGATGGCTGGTATAAGGACCGCATAGAAAGAGATGGAGGAGCCGTGATCAGAGCTTAAACACATTAACACTGCGTGTATTTCTTCTGTCACAGGCTCAATAAAGCCTGGATTTCACTGTGCGTCCATCTGTCCGTGTTTCTACACAGTTTTTTAGAGCCAAAAGCTGTTGTTTACATGGCAAATGCTTCATACAGTTTAAAAATGGAGCTGAATCACCACACATTTTCGTCTGGACCAATCACAGAACACTTTTGTCTGGACCTATCACTGTACACTTTCGTCTGGACCAATCATCGTACACTTTATCTGGACCAATCACCGTACACTTCGCCTGGACCAATCACACGACACTTTCATCTGGACCAATCACCGTACACTTTTGTCTGGACCAATCACCATACACTTTCATCTGGACCAATCACTGTACACTTTTGTCTAAACCAATTACCGCAAACTTATGTCTGAACCAATCACTGTATACTTTCGTCTGAACCAATCACCGTATACTTTCATCTAAATGAATTACCGAAACATTTTGTCTGAACCAATCACTGTATACTTTCATCTGGACCAATCACTGTACACTTTCATCTGGACCAATCACTGTACACTTTCGTCTAAACCAATTACCGCAACAATTTTGTCTGAACCAATCACTGTATACTTTCATCTGGACCAATCACCATACGCTGTCTTCTGTACCAATCAGCGTACACTTTCTTCTGGACCAATCACCATACACTTTCATCACTCATGGTTCCTTTAGATAGAGAAAGTACCAACCCTGCAGTCGGAGCTAAAATAGTTCCTCAAAACATCAAAGTTCTAACAACTATAATGGTTCTCAGTTCCTGCAGTGTGTACACATAAAAAAGGTGGAACTTCTTCCAGTTGGAGAACATCACTAGCCAGGTGACGGAGAAGAGCTGGCACCAGGGTGCACTGTAGGAAGAGGCGCTGGAGTCAGTGGGATGCTCTGGGCAATGTTCTGCTGGGTTCTGCGTTTATGTGGATGTTATTTTGACACGTAGCACATTGACAGTTTTACTGAATATACTGCACGTTAATTACAGCAGGGCTCCACTACAGTGTATGTGCAATATGTGCGTTTAATGCTTTTTTATTCATCATGAAATTTTACAGTAAAAGCAAATTTTTTACAATTTACCTGAGCTACACACTGCTCAAACACAGCTTCAGTTACATTTGCTTCCATGCTCTTATTCTATCAAGAGAACATCCGCCATCATTTGTAAGCACACACACACACACACACACACACACACACACACACACACACACACACACACACACACACACACACACACACACACATCAGATAAACCAGTATTTTAAGAGCCTGGTGTTTGAGGCTCAGCTCTTTGAGCTACACTGGAAGTCCACTTGGCTGTTTCCCAGCTGGCCGAGCCAATCAGGGGCTTGGGTAATTACTGCAATTTCCCAGTGTTTGTGGCCAGAAAAGAGAGTCTGCCTCATCGGAGCCCTGGAGATGATCTGGAAATCGGGGGGATCAGGGGGACGGTAGTCCTTACTGTGGTAATCAGCTGCCTTTCAGGACATGGAAGCCGCCCACAAGCCCCATTAGGAACCTCCGCACCAACGCGTCTGATTGTGTTGATCAAACCTGTGGCTGTTTTAAGTGTTGTGCTATGGTTTCCAGCAGCGAGGGCGAGACCCGAGCGCCGCCACTACGGTAAACATCCACTCGGCAGCCCTGTTTCTGTTCCTCTGTGTTTTGGTTATCTCAGTCTGTATTTGTTTATTTATTCCAAATAAATCCTAAAAAGCCTCTAACTCACACATACTTCCAGTCACCCCTGAACCGTGAGACTTTGTGTAAAACTTCAAGTAACATTTTTAGAATTTTCTGACTTTAACATCCCAGAGGAATTCTGGATTGGCCCAGATAAAGTATGAATTGAATAATCTAGAGATTTTTAAAATAAAAATCGGGGAAGATTTCCATAATTCTCTGGGTTGAGGATCCAAAGGGAATTCCCCTGGATAAAATATTCGATAAACATTCCTGTGATTAAAATCAAATAAGATCTCCACAGTTCTCTGAATAAAGCATCAGTTATGCATCCTCGAATTCCTTGACTGAATCATCGAAGGGGAATTCTACATTTCCCCCAGATTAAACATTAAATACCTATTATTACAAAAATTGAATTTTTAAAATAAAAATCAGTGAGGTCCCAGAATTCTCTAAGCTAAACTTCAATTAAGGATGCTTGAATTCTTAAAAGTAAATATGAATAAATATATGATCTGGAACAACATCGAGCAGGAATTCTTCAGTGAAAATCAGAATTCCAGAATTCTGGAGAGATGTTCTTCAGTGTGGGCTTTATGTCTGTACACTGTAAAACACTCTTTACCCCTCCCCCTGTGTGTGTGTGTGTGTGTGTGTGTGTGTGTGTGCAGACAGATGGTGACCCATTCCAGGTTGTGAGTATATAGGTTAACAGGCGACGGTGCAGCGGAAGCCGGTTTCTGGATGACCTGGAGAAGAAGCCTCTGCTCACCTCAGTCATCTGCACACTTCAGCATCAGGCCTGTACAGGTGCATACAGGTGTAACAGCACAGGGTACAGGAAGGCTCACTGTATCTGCTGCTAAGGAAAGATAATACTTCCATCAGGAGAATCTACTTCGTTGGCAGGTGTAGCCACGCCTCCTTACGACAGAGCAGAACATTCTAACAGCTCACCTGTGGTAGAACCATGTGTAGATATCAGTAGAGAGGAACTCAACAGACGCTGTACGCTGGTGATGTGGGGAAACTGGCTACTGTGTCTTTGAAGCCTATGGGGTGGGCGGAGCTACACAGCCAGACATGAGGGGGGTTAGAACTGTGGGTAATTCACCTTTAGAGAACTCAGCATAACTGTCCTCTCGCTCTCTCTCTGTCTCTTCTCTCTCTCTCTTGCTTCTGTCTCTCTTTCTCTCTCTTTTTTCTCTTTCTCTCCTCTTCTCTCTTCTCTCTTTCTTTCTCTTCTCTCTCTCGCTTCTGTCTCTCTCTTCTCTCTTTCTCTCCTCTCTTTCTCTCTCTTTTTTCTCTTTCTCTCCTCTTACTTCTTTCTTCTCTCTTTCTTTCTCTCTTTCTTTCTCTCTTTCTCTCTCTCTTCTCTCTCTCTTCTCTATCTCTTTTCTCTTCTCTCTCTCTTCTCTCTCTCTCTTTCTCTCTCTCATTCTCTCTCTCTCTCTTTCTCTCTCTTCTCTCTCTCTTTCTCTCTCTCTTCTCTCTCTCTCTTTTCTCTTCTCTCTCTCTTCTCTTTCTTTCTCTCTCTCTTTCTCTCTTCTCTCTCTCTCTCTCTCTCTCTCTCTCTCTCTCTCTCTCTCTCTCTCTCTCTCTC
>JBBPDA010000030.1:4471741-4485385 GCA_037974385.1 Arnoldichthys spilopterus
GGCTCACTGCTGCATGTGGGGAGTGAGGGCTAGTGCATCTGGTCTGATCCCACAGAAGAGCTACTGTGGTGTAGAAAATGATGCTGACTCTGATAGAAAGGGGTCAGAACACACAGTGCAACACAGTCAGAGCTGCTCCAGCAGCAGGAAGGACACACTCAGTGTTAGGCATGTGGTCCTAATGTTATGGCTGATGGCTGAATATCATTAGTATAATGAAGAAAAAACAAACAAAACTATTCTTCCCAATCAACAGTGGTGGTGAATGGAACCAGACGTCCGGTTCCTCTAAAAGCTGCTCACAGACATGAGCTGGTGGTGAAGACGCTGCTGACGCCTGAGACGTTGTTCTACCAGAGTTTGGAGAATATTTTGGGCCTAAAACTAAACCCATTCATGGTGGAGGGATACACGCAGGGCGTCGTGAGGCTAAAATGGTCCCCCAATTCAGATTGGTCAGTTCGGCCCCTTTAAGAGGCCGACCACAGAGGCCTTGTGCCAAAACCAGTAGCAGCAGACAGGTGAAGGAGATGGGACCCACCTCCTCAGCCCGTCCCGAGAGACCGGAGACCCGGCAACATCAACAGACGCCGCTTCCTGCTTCTCTCGCGTCCCCTTGATGTGTAAATAGTGCGGCGGCTCGTTCACTCGTGTGGGTAATTAGGAGTGAGAGACGCGGTTGTGAGAAATAATTACACCCAGCCGTTTCAGTTTATGCTACCCACAATCCCCTGGGGGACGGATATCAAAGAAGGTGGCATGAAAAATTCAGCTGGTGGTGGTGGGGGTGGGAGGGGGTTTAGGAGTGTATGGATTGGCTGATGAATGGCTGATGAATGAACTGACATGCTAATAACATAACATTAGCATGACGGTGGGACTGGCGGGTCAGGAACCCCACATTGCTGAGTGTTGGAGGCTTGGTGATCTTCCTGCTTGAACACACCTGGTTTAGCTCACCTGTTCATTCCCAGGTGTGGTGAGTGTGTTTGAGAAGGAGAATTACCACTTGCCAGGACTCACACCATACCACCAGCACTGGGAGGGTGAAGGTGAGCGTGTGCTTCATCCGGGTCATGTGAAGCTCCGCCCACGTCTTTGTGAAAGGCAGCTCCATTGGATGTCTGTCCCACCCAGAGAGAGAGAGAGGCCAGTTTTGGATTCTCTGGAGCACCAAACACAGGTGTCTGTGGCATCACCAAGAGGTTGAACTTGTGTTTTCCTGATGGCCAAGGCCGAGGCAGCTGTGCACTCAGGAGCCCTGTTCCAGACTGCTGTTAGAACCTCAGGAACTTAAAGGTGGCGGCGTGAGTTCGAATCCCACTTCTGACGAGTTGTTTGGTGGGCAGTGGAGGCCTAGTGGTTAGAACATTGACTCTAAATGAGCTGGATGTGATGAACAGGCGCTAGAAGTTGCCATAGCCATAAAAGCTGAGAGGAACGTGTCCAGGAGGCCATCAGAGTTCCGTCTTTAGGGAAGAAATTCTTCAGCTCCTTCTCTAGCCTCAAGACCTGTGTTGCCTGGGCCGTGGTGCCGTGGCGGCTCTGGCTTTTGCCAGTTTATCCCGAACGATGCGCTCGGATGTGTCTGGAATAGCAGGGGAGGAGGCAAGAGCAGGCAACGAGGCATCCAGCGTTAAGACTGTCCTGTTAGATCAAGGGCGAGAGATCCCAACAGGCCCAGGTGCCGTTTAGGGACGATTGAGACGTGAATCGGCAGCCAGCGAGCGAGTTCGCCGATGCTACCGTCCTGTGCCACGACACGGTTTGTTGTGTGGTCGATGAGGAAGAGTGTTCCGCGGGTTCGCGGGGCGAGGGGAACGTATGCGTCACGCTCTTCCTCGTCTCCTTTTCCCTGCTTTGTTTCTGTCTCGAGAGGAATTAGGCTTAATCACGCGCGTCGTCAGCAGAGACACAGGGATGCGCAGAGTTTTCAAACAGGCTTCTACATATTTACTGAAGGAGTAAACAGAAAGTGCGGCGCGGATGCCTGTTTTGGTTCGAGCCGAGCGGTGTTTACAGGCGACGTGCGTGCGTGTTAACTCAGACTGATAGCTGCAGGATTAGGCACAAGCTGCCAGTAAGGGCTTCAGCATGTGCGTGTGTACAGTCGTGCGTAGACACTATTTAGGCGACGTGTGTGCGGTGCGCGTGTGCGAGTCCGCTCGGCGGCTTGCTCGGCGGCGTCCTTAGCGACAGGCCCTGCGCGGAGACGAAAACAGCGACACAGCATAAACCAACAGCTCTGGGACGAACTCGCCGTCTGCTTTTTCCGTTCCCACAGCGGCCTAAAGGGGGGGGGGGGGTGCTGGGCTGGAGCATGGCGTCCCAGAGCATTAGCCCGTCAGGGGGTGAGGTATGTGGCTAACCTCGCTCAGAGCTGATTAGTCAGTTGGTGGAACCAGGACAGTGCCCACTAAGTGCCCGTGCCGCGCAGTAGGCTCGCCAGCTTTAGCGCGAGTCAACACGGAGCCCGTTGGCCGCTGGTGAGCGCCGGCACTTGGGCCTGATTTGTGAACGAGGTCCTGATAACGAATAACAAAGGGCGCATTTGACGCGTTCTGGCACACATGGCACCCTGTGTCGTGATTGGAGGATTTTAGAAGGAGATCTTGGTCTGTAAGAAGCTGATTGGCTGATATGTGTCAGGGGAGGGGGGTGCAGTGGTGGCCTTGTGGTTAGGACGTTGCCCTTTGGACCTAAAGGTCACAGGTTGGAGTCCTGCCCCCCAGGCCCATCCCGCTACACTGCTTCACGTCTTGGAAGTCGCTTTGGATAAAAGCATCGGCCAAATGCGTCCATTGGTGCTCCGGAGATGCCGACCGGCCTGTTGATCAGTCGCCTGACGCCACAGATGCCAACGCTTGTTCCAGACGTCCGTGTGCACAGGGCCTGAGTGCTGTAGTAAGGACATCATTCTATAGCTTCTGCCCTAGTGAACAAACCGGTACAATTGGTAAACCTGGGTGAAATCCACGTCTGATCCATGGCTGATACCATATCAGGACGACTTGGCAGTGCCGACCTGACCGCAAACAACTTACCAGATGTTTGAGTTGACAGGGACCATCCGAGTGCACCACAAACTGGTGAATTCGGAGGTGAAGCCTCGATCTGAGTGAAGTGAAAGTGAGCACCACAGCGAAACGGGACCTCTGCAGCTACCAACAGCACCCGGGGAGCAGTGTAGCGGGACGGTACCTTGCTCAAGGGAGCCTCAGTGGTCCCCAGGGCGATGTCCTCACTACTAGACACCACTGCCCACAACTGGAGCTGGAATCAGAAGTGGGCGTAGAGAGTGTACTGAGCGTATTTGTCGCAGCAGTTCGCGGTCAGCTTTGGGGTAACGGGGGCGACGTTACAGATTGACCATATGAGAACCATGAAACCTGATAAGGTGAAGCCCTGTGCAAGATGTTCATCTCTCTCTCTCTCTCTCTCTCTCTCTCTTCCTTTGTCTTTCAGGTGGAGATCACCCTTCAGGACATTAACGACAACCCTCCGATTTTTCCCACCGACATCCTGGACGTGACCGTGCAGGAGAATGTTGGCGACGGCTTCAGGATAATGCAGATAACAGCCACCGACGCTGACGAGGTAGGGGATCCCCCCCGGGGAATACTCCGGAATAGCAGATGCCTCCTCAGAATATTCCTGCTATATATACTCTGGCAGAGGGGCCGGGATTTAAGTGATATTCCGCCTGATAAACGATTGCGAGGTGTTTTTTTTTTTTGTGCAGCGAGGAGTAAGTCAAACGTATGTCAGATGTAGGCTAAAGCGAGCGAGATCGGCCAGGGGCGGAAGACGAATGGGCAAGTGTTGATCGATATGGTTAATGGCATTAACAGGGCGCGTTTGAAGTTACCCCGACATGTTTGCGCAGGGCTGCCTGCGGTCGGAACCACATCAGACCCTGCTGACTGCTCCTCGCTGGGCCTGTGGAGCTCGAGCTGGAGCTGCTTCCGGTGTCGCCTCAACGCTGGGTTTGACTTAACCCTTCGGTTCCCGCTCATTTTGAAACATACACCGAGCTTAACCTGACTGTCCAGTCTCTAGCTTCTCCGTTATGGTCAAACCGTCCCACTGGATTTCGCCGCTTTTGTTCAGTAGAGCTTTTCATGAGCTTTCTTCACCAGAAGACAGACAATAGCTGCTAGTTTGCAGGCGGTTCTGTCTCACTAACACACATTTTGAAGGAGTTTGACGTTCTCAGAGAATCTTTAAGAAAAATCATGAATTTTATTTCATCGTTGCGAATTTGTAATTTCTTTTAAATGCTACGGTGAAGAGAAATCTCGACAGTTTGGCCTGGATTTAAAAAAACGATGAGGCCGTTGGACAATTTCGACGCAATTGCCCCAAATTAAAATAAAATGCAAACATTTGTATTTTTATTGCTGTTTTTTTTTTCTTGGTGTAGCCAGTAAAGGATTTAAAGCAGACAGGGAGGAATGGATGGAAAGGAGGCCGTGCAGGCCTGGCTGATGACCCGGCCTGATGTTCAGGAGGAAAAACGATCTTCAATAATAGAGTTCCTTTCCTCTCTCTCTCTCTCTCTCTCTCTCTCTCTCCCTCTCTCTCTCTCCCTCTCTGCATGACCACAGCGGGACTGACTGTTTGCATTTGCGCTCATCCACCTTTTCCATTCTCCCTCTTTCCTTTCTCTCTCATTTCATGATGTCACCTGAGATGCGTAACGTTCCGGAGCCCAGGTTTGTCCCGCAGCAGAGCTGCTAACGATGGATTGCAGGCTGTCAGGTCCCAGTTTTTATGACATCACTGACTCCAGCCAGTGCTATAAAACCTCCGGTTCACACACAGGAAGTCGGTGTAAAATTGCGAGTGGTCGAACAACTATACGTTACATTACAGCCTCTCCCGCCGGACCGCCCCTCTAAACTCCCGGGCCCATCGTGGTCTGAATGGTGCAGCGGCGTTTTCCTTCTGTCTTCTGATGATTCTTAGACGCATCAATAGACCAGAAACGCTTGAGCCATGTCTGAACCCTTCTGTGTAGTTCAAGCACGTTTATAGGGGTTCGACCCGGCAGAATTTTAACAGTTAAACCAGTTGCTGTGTGAGGTTTTTTTGGTCGTACTCCAGCGTTCCACACTAACACTCTAGAACCGGCCTGTGAGCCTGCAGAGCAGCAGATCCAGAGCAGAAGATCCAGAGCAGCAGATCCAGAGCAGCAGATCCAGAGCAGCAGATCCAGAGCAGAAGATCCAGAGCAGAAGATCCAGAGCAGAAGATCCAGAGCAGCAGATCCAAAGCAGAAGATCCAGAGCAGAAGATCCAGAGCAGAAGATCCAGAGCAGCAGATCCAGAGCAGAAGATCCAGAGCAGGAGATCCAGAGCAGAAGATCCAGAGCAGCAGTGTGAGGGTTGAACCCTCAGCGAAAAAACTCTACAGTGTTTATGACGCTAGTGCTGTTTTATTACAGTTCTACAGCACAAACTGATCAGAACCTCCTAGAACGACTGAAGAACCCAGTAAAGTGCTGGCGCCCTGCTGAACGCCGGGGGGCGCTGTTGTGAAAGTGCTGTGTTTGTTGGTTCGACTCTGTTGGGTTGGACTGTGTGGTAGTTGTGCTCTGAGTGTAAAGACGACAGACGTCTAAAAACTACGTGAACCGACTCCACGAGTTGTGAGAGCTGTAGAAGTGCTCTAGGAAGTGCCACAGCTCTAGACTCAGACCACAGCACCACACCATGCTGAGAACGGTCCATCACACTGCTAATGTTTGCTCAGCAGTGGTTCTGCGGTTAGACACTGACCAATGATGAATGGGCTGGAAGGTGGGGCCGATAAGTTGCGCAGCAGATGTGCTACCCTCCGTAAGACATGCGAGGTAGGTGGGGAGCTCCAGACGCGAGCACAAGGTGGGTTGCTGAAGTGAGAGCTGAGTGAAGGTATCTTCAGAAGGTGGACCTGGACGGGGTTGGACGGTCCTCGCATCGGTACGGGTGAGCGGAGATCCAAGGTTGACACACGCTGGCTAACGAGGACACGTTCAGAAAGATCTAGAGCTTCTTCCACTGAAAACATATGTGTGACAGTGATGGAACGAGCCAAGTTCTAAGAACGTAGGCCAACATTCAGATGTCCTCCCTTTAAGTGCCGAACATGTGCGAACCGTGTGCGGAGGATGGATACGCTGTTTCCCTCCCATCCGTCTCTCCCCGTTGACCCGTCCCGCTGTTGGAAGACGGGGAGTGGGGAAGGAAGCGAGGAAGCTTGTGCCAGAATCTAGAATTGTGAAGTCTACATGAAGAACAGGTTGCCAGCTGTTTGCGTTCACCACCGCGGAACCTTTTAGCATTTAGTAAACCAGGCTTTAGTGCAGCACTGGAGCTGAGACACTAATGTAGCTAACATGGTCCTGTTTGGTCGGTTACCATGGTCATAATGCCTGATGCCTCATTCGTACTCCTCGATTGTGAAAGTGGTCTGATCTCTGTACTGTTCACACTACACGACCTCGAGACCCTGATCACAGTCGGACAGTTGTGTAGTGTGAGCAGAGCGGCGACAGGTCGCCACCACCTACACCATCTTTCAGCACCGCTGGTCTGTCTGCTCCACACAACAACTCTCTGTCACGAAGAGTCACGCCGGACGTCCAACATAAACGAGCTGCTGCGTGTGTAAAAGCGTAAGAAAGGAGAGAGAGAGGGATGAGGGTGAAGGAACAGAGCGGCACACGTGTGCAGTATGGATGGTCTGTTCTACAGAGAGTTCAGAGCTGAGTCCACAGTCACACAGCCATGCTCTCTCTCTCGTGGGGGGGGGTCCTGCTCTCTCACTGGCTGTAGCTCACTGGCGACTGTCTGGTCGGAGTGCATCGAAAATTTTGTCCATTTTGACTCAAGTACAGTGAGGGTGAATGGAACCAGACGTCTCGTCTCCAACCCCCCAGTGAAACTCTGCGTGTCTCTAAGCGTTTCTATGGTGGTGCTGATGATGTAAAATAGTGAATCTGAACTAAATCACTCTGGGGGACTGTTTTAGCCTCACAACCCCCTGCATGTATCCCTCCACCATGAACGGGTTAAATTTTAAGCCCAAAATCTTCTCCACACTCCAAGAAACTCTTCACCACCAGCTCATGTTTGCAAGGAGCTTTTAAAGGAACTGGACATCTGGTTCCATTCACCACCACTGTGAGCAGCTCTCACCAGGTGAGTTCACACCTGAGCTGCTTAATTATGCAGGAGTTTTGATGGAACAGGTGGTAAAAATGTTTTGTTGGGGCTGAAGAGCATGTCAGCAGTGTCTCCACCTGCTCTGAGTCAAGGGTCTCAAGGGGAGTCCATAGAGATACGCTGTACACATGCTTTCAAGTGTGTGTGTGTGTGTGTGTGTAAGAGAGAGAGAGAGAGAGAGAGAGAGAGAGTTTAAAGTGACGTTAATTAGGCGACCGTGTTGTAATTTGGCTGACGGCTCATCACCGAGGCAGCTCACTGGGTTCGATCCTCTTTCAGGAAGCGGAGATTTCCTGTTGGAGCCTAAATACTTCCCCCAAACCCTCCCTCTCGTTCTCCTCCCTCTCTCCTCCTCCCCTCTTTCTCTCTCTCTCTCTCTCTCTCTCTCCTGTTCTTCTCTCTCCGTACCCCCAGCTCAGCAGCTCTGCAGAGTTAACTGGATTTCCTCATGCCTTCAGCATCCTGTTGTTTAATTGCTGCCCCCCCTCCCCCCACCCCCCACGAGAAGAGCCATAAAACTCTGAAACTCTTTAGTGGTATTGGGACAAGCAGTCAGTGTCGAATACAGAGACACCCCCCCCCTCAACACCCACACACACCCTATAGCCCCCGTTCATAGCCCTAACACTACTATAATTGGCCAGCAAAGGGAATAGTGTTGGGGAGCCCAGGTGGCTGATGGGAAATCCAGACTGTGAGCTCTGATCGATGACAGCAGGGCCGAAGAATAACCTTTCCTTCCCTCTCCAGCCTCTCCTCCATATTCCTCTCCTTCTTTCTTTCTCTCTTTCTTTCTTTCTTTCTTTCTTTCTTTCTCTCCACTTTTTTTTAAACTTTCTTTCTTTTTTCTTTCTTTCTCTCTTTCTTTCTTTTTTCTTTCTTTCTCTCTTTCTTTCTTTCTTTCTTTCTTTCTTCCTTTTTATTCTTTTTCTGTTTACTTTTCATTCGTTCTTTTCTTTCTTGTTCCTTTTTTTCTTTCTTTTTTTTTGTCTTTGCCTTTCTTTGTTTCTTTCTAACTCTTTCTTTCATTCTTTCTTTCTTTCTTTCTTTCTTCCTTGTTATCTTTTTCTATCTTTGTCTTTTTTTATGTTTGCTTTTCTTTTTTTCTTTCTTGTTCTTTTTTTTCTATCTTTCTCTTTCCCTCTTTCTCTCTTTCTTTCTTTGTTTTTGTTTGCTTTTCATTCATTCTCCCTTTTCCTTTTTTCTCTTGTTTGTCCCACCCCCTTTCTTTCCTCATTTGAGCAGTATTTGAGATGATTAACAGAGGCGATTAAGGTTCTAATCTAATTATCTGAGGTTCTTTGGAGTGATGCTGCGGAGAGAACAGAGCTTTATCGCAGAAGAGGGATAAAGACAGAAGGCGGCTGTGTAGAGTGAGTCCCGGTGTCGCCCCTTGATCGGGAGCTAAAACGTAGTTGACAGTGCGCTGAGTGGCGTCCTTTGAAGTCTCGGAGTGTCAGTCGAACGCGGAGCCGTTTGTCTGGGCCTCCATTGTTTCCGGGTCCATCACACTCCGTCAGCACAATCATTCCCCCGCCCTGCTACCGACTCGCCGCAGTATCAGGTGTTTAGCGTCTGTGCTTAGCGGCAGCAGGTACCGGGGGATCTGTTAGCTGAAGGAATGCAATACCCCTCACAGTTCAAAGAGCCGGGGCAGGTCCGCTGAGACTGTTCTCCGCTCGGCTACTGCTGTCTCTCTCTCTCTCTCTCTCTCTCTCTCTCTCAGTGTCTCTCAGTGTCTCTCCGCCTCACTCTGCCTCACCCTCTCCGTCTGCGTTTCTCTATTCACTGCACTTTACTGGCCGGATTCGGTTATGAAGGGTCACGGAAGCAGCGAGAGGGACATTGACATTTTTAATCATAATTTGTCGTTAATTGTATACAAATATACATTTATTACATAATGTGAGAACACCAGCTGCCATTAAACATTGCGACAAAATTTCACGAGGAACGGACCACCCAAAGTGACCCAGAACGACTTAAGAACGTTCTGCTGTAAAGTTTTTTAGGAGATACGAGGTTTTGTATTAAATGTGTAATAACTGGTTACCACTCGTACTGCCGGGTAATGGAACTGTGGCCAATATAACTGCATATTATAGCAACGTCTGCGATTACACAAGTGTATTACGTTGTAATTACATGAGAGAACGTTGAGACAATGCTGTAACACACATCTGCATTATTCAGAGCCAGAAAACCCGGAACGTTCTCTCGTTTACCCAAAGTAGCACCACTGAGCGGTGAAGTGAGTAACATTGACTCTTGTTATTTCACTACAGTGGCACGTGTCAGGGGGGAGAGATATATTAGGCAGCAGGTGAACAGTCAGTTCTTGAAGTCGATGTGCTGGAAACTGGAGCGTAAGTATCTGCGCCACTTTGACAAGTGACGTTCTAGACAACGGAGTCAGAGCGCCTCCAGAACGGCAGGTCTTGTGGAGTGTTCCAGGTGTGCAGTAGTTAGTACCTACCAACAGTGATCCAACTAGTAGTTCAGCAACAGGATCACGGGCACCCGAGGCTCACTGATGCATGTTGGGAAGGACGGCTAGCCTGAGAATGCTAACTCTGAAGGAAAGAGGTGGCACATTCAATGCCAGGCAGGGGGTCTTAATGTTGTGGCTGATCGGTGTAGCTCTCTAGTGCATTAGAATGTCCTTAACGTCCTCATACCGCTAGAACGGATGCTAGTCAACTCCAGGTGCTAATTCTGTGGTAAAAACTCAACCCTGTTACTCATTTAAGCCACTTTCAGCAGAGAACGAAGGTTAAAACCACGGTAACACGTTCTTTGAGTGGTTCTAAGCCCCTTGTTCTAGATTCGGTGTTGAGAGTTTCAAACGTGAACTTAAATTTACAGTCTCGCAGGCTAAACGACACCCCGTCACTCTTCTCTTCGTCCTCCTCGCCTCTCGCTCTCCCGTCCCGCCGTCCGTTGGTGTAATGTGGTAGATTAGCATCTGAACTCTTGTGTACCTGCGCTAATGTATTCAGCGTCTGGGGAGAGAGGTACGTCTGCCGCGGTGTTGGACGTCCACAGCGCTGACCCGGCTGGCCGAAACCCAACACCGCCCCGAGGGGAAAGAAATACTTAGCACTCTCGCTAATTGGTATTAATAAATTCCGAAGCGCGGGGCGGAGGGGTTCTGCGGCTGAGGAACGTGTCGACACGTTCTGTACACATGCCCCACACGGCAGGCCTCTCAGCGCCCTCGCTCGGGTGTTTATAGCTAGCTGGGTTTTGCTAGCAGCTCGGACGGTGAGGTAAGGCGACGCTTAACGGCAGGTGACCTGAAAAGCTCAGCACCTGTTAAAACAAACTAGGGTTGACGACTCTTGATGGCTTGGTGGGAACCGCTAGCGTGCGCAGGGACTTGCAGGGGCTAGCAGGGGCCGCTTCACGCAGGATGTCGTCGCACCAACGGAATGAACCTTGCTCCAAAAAAAATTGATTGCACATGTGTGACAAAAGTCTTGTGGGCAAATTTTGACGGGTGGGGGGTCCGCTGTATTGGGCGACGAGGCCTGATCCAGTTCCTACGCTTTTTGTTTTCCTGCTAGTCATGCTGCTCATGCTATAACGGTTTCTGCTAGTCGACTAGCTATTAACGATTCAGACTAAATGTAGGTCAAGGAAGTGAGGGCAGTATTAGCCTAGTGGCTAGGGACTTGCCCATGTGATCGGAGGGTTGTAGGTTCAAGTCCCCACCCATTTCTCATTAAGGTTTCCTTGAGTAAGGGACCATCCGGCTACACTGCTCCCTGGGTGCTGTTGATAGCTGCCCACTGCTCCATGATTGGATGGGTTTAGAATGTTTAGGATGACCCTTAAGTTTAGGATGACCAGTGATACTGTTATGACCTACGTCTACTGCCCGACCAATAGGAATGCAACAGGAAATGATGCACCAAGCAAGGCGCTACTGCCTTCTTTGTTTAAGCTGATGATTTCTGTTATTGTGTACTGATGTCGCGTCTTAGCTGTGATTCAGTACGTTGTTCTCGCACAGTCTACAATGTGTCTTGGCTCGCACTTGGCACATGAAACGTCTCTTCTCTGTGTGTTGCAGGGTCCCAACGCTCTGGTCACGTACACGATCATCAGCGGCGCAGACGACAGCTTCCGGATTGACCCGGAGTCGGGCGATCTCATCGCCACCAAGCGGCTGGACAGGGAGCGCCGGTCGGAGTACTCTCTCCTGGTGCGGGCGGACGATGGGCAGCAGTCCTCGGACATGCGGGTCAACATCACCGTTAGCGACGTGAACGACCACACGCCAAAGTTCTCTCGCGCCGTCTACTCCTTCGACATCCCGGAGGACATGGCACCAGGTAGACGCCCCTTCTGTTTGGGACGACTAGGCCCAGAGCCTCATGCTAATTCCTGCATTACCGCCATTATCTCCTTACTTGAATAAAGGCAGTTGACTCCAGTGACTGCTGAACAGCAGCTATAGCTGTGCAAGTTTTTCCTCAACGCTGTAAATCTTTGCTTTGTTTCTATTGGTCTGTTCCTCACCAAAGCCTCTCACAATGTAAAGACCAGCTACTGTGTTGATGCACAAATGGAGATGAGAGGTTTACCCTGGACAGTGACAGCATGATTTGAGGAAAACTGGTTTCTGAAACTAAGCTGGTGAAGCTAGCAAGCTAGCAACATTTATAAATGTGTTTTATTTTTTGTTTTATTTGTTCCTTTGACAATTGTTTTGAATCTGCCACCTGATCTGAGCTATATTTGTGGAGAGGCAGCACCTCTTTCAGACCTCATTGCTCGCTAACAGCTCAACAGTCACATTTTACGAACAGAGTTATGGGGAAGTTATGCAAGGAAATAATTTTGTTATTGATTGTGTTTTAAAGTCAATTTCTATTGTGCCAAAAGTGGCCACCAGGGGGCCTGCAGAAGGACTTTGACATGCAAGGAGTTTTGTTGTTTTTCGTTGTGGGGGGTGATTTTCTTTGTTGACCTTTCTTGGACATTTCCGCATTTCCGCAACGTTCATTTACTCAAACAACCAGTAAAGGGCCTTTTGTGTTTTCAGGGTTAAGGTAAAAGCTCTGTTAGATTCGTGGGACAATTTTAAACAGGAAAACATGACAAGAGAAAGCTAAAATCAGGGGAAAACCAGGTAAAATGAGATGGTTGACAGGTCTATAGTGGCCACCACTTAGCCAGACATCATTGGAAGACTATTGCCAATTGGCTGCACGATGTTCTCCACTGTTCCAGACTTCGTTTGGGTTGAAGTGCCATTTCACCATATATCCATTGAGCAGGAACTATGTAGAACCATTTTAGGTTATTAATCAGTAGCATTAGATCATTTGGCACCACTGTTGCTGGACCATGCCAAGCTCATGCTCTGGCTCTGAAAAACGACAAACTGAACTAAACTGAACCAACCCTGCCAGAAGGGTCGCTGGGTTCGAGAAGGTTTCACAACGAGCTTCGCTTTGTTCGCGAATTTCCAAACAGTGCGGTCGGTGGTAGAACATGACCTCACTGAGCCCAGTAGGGATACGGGTGAGGTAAACAGTGGTAATGCTCGCAGGGTCAGAGTGGAGTGGATTAGGCCGAGGTGGATTAGGGTAACCCAATCTGCTGCTTCATCGAGTAAAACAGGATCAGGCCTCTAAACCTAGAAGGAGCCCCTGCCAGACTAAATATGACTTACGGCGCTCGTCGCTGCAGAAAATCAAGCCGCAACTGTCTGGTCAGTGTCGCAGCCTCTGGTCAGGGGCTTTTATAATGGCACAAACAACACTTCGCCCCCACCACCCCCCACCCCCGAAAACCACAGAGATGAAACTGGTGCTCTCAGCGCGGCGGCAGTGCAGTCCCCGCTGGGGGAATGTGGGAAGTGTAGGCCAGCGACTTTCTGTGTTTTTCGCAGAGTGCGGTTTGCCTTCGCTTTGATCCGAGCTTTGTTCAACCATGTCTCTTTCTTCCCCCTCTGTTCCCTCCGTCCGCCTCCCAGGCTCCATTGTGGCGGCCATCCTGGCCAGTGACTCAGACTCGGGCGCGAACGGCGAGATCACCTACTCCCTGGAGGAGGACGACGACGACTCCACCTTCCTGCTGAACCCAGTGACGGGCGTATTTAACGTGACGCGGCCCCTCGACTACGAGATGCAGCAGTACTACATCCTGAGCGTCCGGGCGGTGGACGGCGGGGGGCAGGCCAGCGCCGTCCGGGTCTACTTCAACGTTCTAGATGTCAACGACAACCGGCCGGCGTTCAACGCCACCGCGTACAGCGCGTCCATCTCGGAGAACCTGACCCCAGGGTCCTCGGTGCTCGTGGTGGCAGCCAGCGATGGCGACGATGGTAAGATCTGTAGAAGCAGTTTGTGGTTAAAACCCTGCATCTCAGTTATTTCAGTACAATGGCATACGTCGGGGGGGGGGGGGAGGGTGGGTTAGGAA
>JBBPDA010000030.1:4488371-4499932 GCA_037974385.1 Arnoldichthys spilopterus
TTTATTTCTTTGTCTCTTTTTCTTTCCACTATCTCTTTCCTTTCATTTATTTGTTCATTTGCTTCTCTCTCTCTCTCTCTCTCTCTCTCTCTCTCTCTTTGTGTGTGTTTTTTTTTTCTTTGTTCTTCTGTCTTCTTCTTTCTCTTTTTCTGCCTTTCTCTCTTTCCGCAGTAAGGGCACAGAGCGCGTTTCCCTCTCTCCACACTTCTCTGTGCTGCGGTTACTTTCCTTTTTTCCTTCTTTTCATCTTTTTTATCTTCTATTCATGCAGCATTATCCCTGCAGGCCCCGGAGGATTTGGGGGGGGGGTGTCTCTCACTCTCTCTCTTTTTTCTGCTGAAAATAGCAGATTCTCCTCCTGCGACGGTGCTGAGTAACTTTGCAGAGAGTTTCCCGACTTGAAATAGAGTCAGAAGCATAAACACGCGCACACACACACACACACACACACACACACAGCGTAATTACTGCTGTGGTTCCCCATAGCCCCCTGCAGCAAGCTCTATATATAAACCCAGCGGTTTGGAAGCCCCCCTGCCCGCCCCCTGCCCTGGCGCTCCCTGCGTCACCATGCACTTTTTGATTGCGTTCCGTCCACGTTGTTCTGGCAGCCACAGATTCGCATGCTCGGGCGCAGACGCTGCGATTATAAACTCGCGGTAATCCGCACATAGGGCATCACTTCTCAACGTGGACCACGTTTCTTACGTTCCTGCTTCCAGCACATGGACTTTAAGAACTGACTGTTCACTCGCTGCCTAATGTATCCCGCCCCCCTGACGCGTGCCGTTGTATTGAAATAACTACAGTCAGTGTTACTCACTTCACCTGTCAGTGGTCTTAATGTTATGGCTGATTGCTGGTCAGCAGTGGGCAGCATCTGTAAACTCCTCCTAACGTTCTCTCTCTCTCTCTCTCTCTCTCTCTCTCTCCCCATCTCTCCTTCTTTCCATCTCGCAGGTTCTCCCGCTCTGAGTGGCTCTGCAACGGTGACGGTGCTGGTGGAGGACGTGAACGACATGGTGCCGCTGTTCTCCTCCTCGTCGTTCCACACCTCCATCGCAGAGGACGCTCCGACGGGCAGCGACGTGCTGCTGGTCAACGCCTCCGACGCGGATGTGGGCCAGAACGGAGTTATCAGGTACTACACACACACACACACTCAGGTGTGTAGGCTTCTGTCCCTCTGCAGCAAGGATTTTGTTGTGTCCAGTTCAGCTCCGCTCCCAGTCCCACGACACCACCATCACTGGCAGGGTGAAGTCTTATGAAGCTCCACCCACGTTTCCAGGCAACACACACCTTGAGACGCTTGGAGAACTTCTAACTCTGCACTGCCCATCCTGGTCAACACTGAGCCTGAAGGAGATTCTCCCCACCAACCCAGAGGGAGAAGGACACCCCTCTTGGACACCTGTTCTCAGATGGCTGCTGCATTTCGGGTTCTCCCAGTGACAGCTGAAGCACTTGGGATCTCTAGATGTGCCCCTTTGCCACCAAGTTTGGTGACCCCCTCGCTGGATGACCAGTCGTCCTTTCTTGGGTCACTACTGAACGCCTGGAACACTCCACAAGACCTGCCGTTCTGCATATGCTCTGACTCTGGTATCTAGAACGTCACATCCTTACGCTCCTGCTTCCAGCACATCGGACTTCAAGAACTGACTGTTCACCCGCCGCCTAATGTACCCCGCCCCCCTGACACGTGTCATTGTAGTGAAATAACTAGAGAGTCAACGTTCCTCACTTCACCCGGCAGTGGTCTTAATGTTACGGCTGATCCGTGTACTCGCCCACCGCTTCCTGAACACGCCTGAACACGGTGCGGGATCCGCCAAAACGGGACCCGGATCCGGCACGGATGTGTTTTGGGGCATACGTGTATTTGCACGTCGTCACCTGACACTAATTGCAGTAGCCCCCCGTTCCCACACAAGCCCTCAACTCCGTGGGCCGCCTCCCCGAACGGGCCCACTCCCCGCGGGTGGTTGATGGGGGGTGAGTGGTGCGCTCCACTTTTTCGCCAAAACGCTAATGAGGATGATGATGGGCAGTGACAGAGTGACCAGCGCCCAATGGGGGGGGGTATCCAAAGGCTTCCAGGCTTTAATGCACCCCCAAACTGTCCCGTTACAGGACATTTGCTCCGGCCTGTTGCACCGACGTCCCGGCCTCCGTGTCTGCGTGACAGTGAATATCGCCGTTGTTCCTCCAAGGTTCGCACTTTGTTCTGTAACTCGCCGCTTGTTCTCGGGCGCGGCCGTGCCTGCGCTGCCGGTGTGGGCTCGCTGTGCGCGTACACGTCCACGTCCACGTCGGAGCGAGTTTGCGTCAAAAGTGGGCGATGAGGGCGGCGGACGCCACGAACCCAGCAGTGAAACCAGATCCGCTCTGAGCCCCTCGGTGTCGTACGGTCGGTGGGGATCCAGGCATTGCTCCCAAAAAAAGGGAACCAGCCAAAGCTGTTGGGTGAACTCGTGTAAACTTCTGCCTTTTTGATGTAGCGCTGTGAGGAATTGTGGGTGGGTTTGACTGATTTATGGGGGTCATGGGGCTTCGTCGCCACATGTGTCCCAGTTGCAGAACACCGCGAGGACGAAACAGTGCCCTCCGTAGGATAAATGGCGGAGAAGGAACCACACGAAAGCCTACAGGGCCTGTGCAACGTGTGTTTTCGCTTGCCTCTTCTCCAGCTGCCGTAAAGTCAACTCAACCGTTTTGCTGTTTTAATCCCTATTTTTGCCCCGGAGTTCTTGGAAATGAGCGAGAGAGAAAGAAAACGAGCGAGAAAAGTCAATATTTGTGACAATCAGATTGTTTTAAGACGTCTCACGGCCCTAGATAAAGAACCGGATGATGTTTTCTTGACCTCGTGTGTTTTGTCTCTTCCACAGCTACAGTCTGAGTGGAGGAGATGGGCAGTTCTCCATCAATCCCGCCACCGGCCAAATTATAACCAGCTCCCTGCTGGACCGGGAGACACGCGGCAACTACCAACTGCTGGTGGTGGCATCGGACGGCGGCCATCCGACGCCCCTGTCCAGCTCGGCCATGGTGTCCGTGGCAGTGAGCGACATCAACGACAACCCACCGAGATTTCACCATCACCCCTACGTCACTCACATACCCGCCTCTACCTCCCCAGGTGGGCAGTTCCTCAAGGAGTTAAGCCCTTTTCCAGGGGTCTTTGAAGCTGAATAGCTTCAGATCAGAAGGTCATAGAAACGTCATTTAGATTGAAAATGGATCGAAGCAAATATATATATATATAAGTTTAATTTTAAATAAAAATAACTTTTTTATTCTTATTTTATTCTATTTTTATTTTTAAAATTTTATTCTGAGTTTAGTTTGTATTTTTTGGCCTCCATGTTTTTTTAAGAACACATTTTTACACATTATCAAAGAACAAAGGCACCTAGAACCTTCAAATTCTTCATGTACCACTAGGGCAGTGGTGGCCTAGTGGTCAGGACATTTCCCTTTGGACCTAAAGGTCACAGTCCCGGCCCGGGCACTACTGAGGTACCCTTGAGCAAGGTACCGTCCCACTACGCCGCCTTGGAAGTCCCTTTGGGTACAAGCGTCAGCCAAGTGAATAAATGTATGTGGTCTGGAGGTCAGAAAATCGAGCAAGACCAACGTTTTGGCGTTTTTGTAGAGTGACCATAGATCCTGAATTCTTTGTTTTGCCGCGAGCGCCGGAACCACTAGGGGCCACTGGTAACGAGGTTAATGAAGGGACCAGTCGCGTGTGATGGGAAATGTGATGACGCTGCTTTCGAAAGTACTAACGGCTTCTTTCCTGTCATATGTTTGTGGGCAGGTTCGTTGGTCTTCGCTGTCACGGTAACGGACGAAGATTCCGGCTCCAATTCTCAGCTGCATTACTCTCTCAGTGGGCGAAACTCGGAGAAGTTCAAGATCGACCCGGTTCGAGGCGCCATCACGGCCAGCGAAAAGTTGACGGCCAACTCTGAGGTCACGTTCACCGTCCGCGTGAAAGACGGCGGCGGCAGCCCCAGGACAGACAGCACCACGGTGACCGTTCGCTTTGTAATGGGCGGCGACTTCCCCGTTATCAAAGTCAAAGACAAAAGCTTCACTTTCCCAGAAAACCAAGCCATCAACACCATCGTCACTAAGGTCTCCGGCACATCCACCAGGGCTGGGCCCTTGTCTTACTACATTGCCAGTGGCAATTTGGATAACGCGTTTCACGTAGACCAGCTTTCAGGGGAGCTGTCCATCAAAAAGCCTCTGGACTATGAGAACATCGATAAGTACGTGCTCTGGATTGAGGCGCGAGACCAGAGTTTCCCTCCCTACTCGGCCTACGAGAAGATTGACGTCACGGTGCTGGACGTTAATGACAACAATCCCGTTTTTGACAAAGAGCCGCTCCATGCCGAGATCCTGGAGAACCTCTCGCCGCAGAGAGTGCTCATGGTGTCCGCCCTCGACTACGACAGTGGCCCCAACGGACATCTGGAATACACCATCGTTGACGGAAACAAGGAAAACAGCTTCAGCGTTAATCGCGCCACTGGAGAGATCCGCACCACTCGACCCCTGGACCGGGAGAAAGTGGCCCGGTACTCTTTGAAGGTGAAAGCTACAGACCGTGGTTCCCCGCCAAGAAGCGCTGCGGTCAAAGTCATCGTCAGCGTGCTGGACGTGAACGACAACGCTCCCAGGTTCTCCAAAATTTTCAGTGCCACGGTGCCTGAGAACGCGCCCGTGGGCTTTACCGTGACCCGGGTGACGACGACCGACGAGGACGTGGGCGCCAATGCCGTGAGCCGCTATTCCATCGGCGACGCGAGCATTCCCTTCAGCGTCAACCCCAGCACGGGGGACATAACCATCAACAGACCCCTCAACAGAGAAGACTCGGACCATTACATCGTGAAGGTTTCCGCTCACGACTCGGGCTGGACAGTCAGCACCGACGTCACCATATTCGTGACGGACATAAACGACAATGCCCCTAGATTTAGCAAGCCGTCCTACTACCTCGACTACCCCGAACTGACAGAGGTCGGGTCATTAGTCGCCCAGGTCTCCGCCACAGACCTTGACGAGGGATTCAACGGTAAAATATTCTACTTCATCAGGTCGCAGTCTGAATACTTCCGCATCAACTCAAGCACGGGGGAGATATTCATCAAGCAGCAGCTGAGGTATCAGAACTCGACCGGTCACAGTAACGTCAACATCAACAGGCACAGTTTCATTGTGACGGCATCCGACAGAGGGGTCAAACCGCTGATGAGTGAAACCACCGTGATTGTGAACGTAGTCGACAGCAACGATAACTCGCCCGCGTTTGAATCCTCCTCCTACTTCACCCCGGTCACGAAGAGCGTCAAAGTCGGCACCAGACTCATCAAAGTCACTGCCCAGGACAAGAAAGACTTTGGCGTCAACTCCGAAGTTGAGTACATGCTATCGGGGGGCAACAGCTCCGGCAAATTCCGCTTGGATAAAGAGAACGGATGGGTCACGGTCGCCTCCTCTCTCACTTCCGATATAAACAAAGTGTTCTTACTCGAAATAACAGCGAGGGATAAAGGGAACCCTCCTCTCTCGGATAAGACCACTCTTAAGGTTGCTGTCACCGAAGAGAACCACCACACGCCAGAGTTTTCCCAAAGCCAGGTCACTGCCACCGTCTCAGAGAGCCTGACCGTCGGCACCGCGATCCGCACCCTGTCCGCAAGGGATAAAGACAAGGACAAGCAGATGAACGGCCTGATCACCTACAACGTCTCTTCGGGGAACGACGACGGCCTGTTTGCCGTCAACAGCAAAACAGGGGTGTTGTCTTTGGCCAAGCCACTGGATTATGAGAAAAAGCAGAAGCATGAGCTGAGGGTCTCGGCTATGGACGGAGGATGGATCGCAAAGACCAGCTATGTTACAGTTAGCGTTCTTGTTACTGATGTAAACGATAATCCACCCGTGTTTGAACCAGACGAGTACTTCCCAGTTGTGCAGGAGAACGTGCCGAGCGGTACCACAGTAGTGAAACTGAATGCCACGGATAAAGACTCCAGCGTCAATGCCGTGATGGCGTATGTCATTCAGTCCTCAGACAGTGACCTCTTCATAATCGATCCCAACACAGGAGTTATAACCACACAGGGTTTTCTTGACTACGAGGCCAAACAAGTGTATCACCTAACGGTCAAAGCCTTCAACGTGCCTGACGAAGAGCGCTGTAGCTTCGCAAATGTCAACATTCAACTCAAGGGAGCCAACGAATACGTTCCCCGTTTCGTATCCAAGCAATACTACTTTGAGGTGTCTGAGGCTGCACCCAAGGGCACCATGGTTGGGGAGGTATTTGCGAGCGATAGGGATTTGGGAGAAGACGGTGTTGTCTATTACTTGATTTTTGGCAGGAGCAGGGGAAAAGGTTTTGGCATCAACAGAAACACGGGTCAGATCTATGTCACGGGGCCTCTCGATCGGGAAAAGGAAGAGAAGATATCATTGAAGGTTCTCGCCAAAAACGCTGGAAGCATCAGAGGAGCGGATATCGATGAAGTGTTTGTGAACATCACAGTCCTTGATGCCAACGATCCCCCGGTGTTCACCCAAGAGCTGTACGACGTTCAGGTGAGCGAAGGGCTGTCGCCTGGAGGTCTGGTCACCTTTGTCAGTGCCGACGATTCGGACTCTGTGCCAAGCTGGAGCAGATTCACTTACTCCATCGCAAGTGAGCATGAAAAACATGCTTTTACCATCAACCCACAAACCGGACAGGTGTCGGTAGCAGCCGAGCTTGACCGTGAGACCACACCTGTGTACAACCTGACCCTGCTGGCTATAGACTCAGGCTCACCTGCAGCCACAGGCACTGCCACCTTGATTGTGACTCTGGAGGATATCAATGACAACGGGCCTACCTTGCTGACCACAACTGGAGAGGTCATGGAGAACCAAAAGGCAGGAACCCCAGTGATGACCCTGAGCTCTACTGATCCCGATCTAGCACCAAACCAAGGACCTTTCTCCTACGGTCTGCTTTCATCCGGGTCAGCTGTGACTTACTTCACCTTACGCTCATCTGGGGAACTCAGCACCAGTCGGGAGATAGATCGAGAACAGATTAGCGACTTCTACCTCTCTGTGGTCATCAAGGACTCTGGCGTTCCTCAGATGTCCTCCACGGGAATGGTACATGTCAAAATTAATGACGAGAACGACAACCCATCACAGCCTCGCTCGGTTGAGGTTTTTGTTCATTATTTTGGGAACATGTTCCCTGGAGGATCCCTAGGGATTGTGAAACCTCAGGATCCAGATGTGAAGGACTCATTCCAGTGTTCCTTGATCCCTCCTGCTGCAAACCTGTTTAGTATACCCACAGGAACCTGCAACCTCAACTCAAACGCTCGGTCCACAGATGGCACGTTCGATCTGTCGGTGCGGAGCAGCGATGGTGTCCATGCAGCTGTCAACAGCAACGTCCGTGTCTTCTTCATTGGGTTCACCAATGCCACGGTGGACAACAGCATACTGATTCGGCTCAACTCCCAAAGTGTCGGCAGCTTCCTCACTGACCACTACCTCAGCTTCTTGCACGTAGCGAACTCCCAGTTAGCAGGTTTGGGCACCGGGGTCCAGCTCTACGGAGCGTTCGAGTCGAACAATCAGACCTTCCTCATGGCAGCCGTCAAACGTGGCCACGGACAGTACGTCAACCCGAGTGGCGTAGCAACCTTCTTCCAGAGCATCAAAGATGTGCTGCACAGGCAGAGTGGGGTCAAAGTAGACTCCGTGGACCACGACCCGTGCACCCACAACCCTTGCCAGAACAGTGGCAGCTGCAAGCGCCGCCTCAGCGTTGGACCAGACATGATGACGGTGGAGAGCGTCCCAGTCATTCTTGTCTCGAATCGGCCCCTACAGCCTTACGTCTGCAACTGCAAACCCGGTTATGCCGGCAGTCTGTGTGAAACGGACATCGACGAGTGTCTTCCGTCGCCTTGCCACAACGGCGGGACCTGCCATAATCTCGTGGGAGGCTTTTCCTGCTCCTGTCCAGAAGGCTTCACGGGGATGGCCTGTGAGAGGGATGTCAATGAGTGCCTGTCCAATCCGTGCAAGAATGGGGCCCTGTGCCAAAACTTCCCCGGTGGCTTCAACTGCCTGTGTAAATCCGGGTTCGCAGGTACCGTACAGCTTGTCGCCTTTGGGGTCGTTCGGATTTGACATGTTAGGCAGGGCACATGCGCACTGTCGCGCCGCACAAATCCGCCATGTTTTGATCCAAGAAAAACATTTTGCTCCCAAGCAATTGGAGAGGTGTTGTAACCGTAGCGCGCAGCGAAGGCTGCCAAAAGCCATTTGCTGTTAGGGTTACGGGTTGGGGGGTATCAGCCGTGATGCATATCAACTTGTCATGTTTACTTTAAAGGGAAAGGGATGATGCAGCTCTGACCCTAATAAGGACAAAACTGTAGGCGGGCCGCGAGTGCACTTGAGTCAAGTTTCACTACCTGCTCTCCGTGGCTAAAAGCCTCAGTGTGTTTGTGCTCTGAAGAGCTCTGCGAGTTAAGAGTTCAGCTGGGGTGAAGGGGGGGGGGGGGACACTTCAACAATGCTCTTCTGTTCGTCGTTGAGTGCAACGAGCACACGAAGAGTGATCTAATTAGCCACTAGAGCGGCTACCGTAACGGGGAGGCGTCGCGCCGCACATCACTCCTTGCTGAACGCTACGGGCAAGCTTCGGTAGGCACAACAGCACCAGTGTCTGCACTCAGGCGTTTGCGATAACATTAGCTCGGATCAGGCCTGTTTGGGCAGCTGCTGGCTGTGGTTCTTGGAGGGAGCGCTGCGAACGCAGCCGCAGCAGACGGTTCGTCTCTGGCTCGCTCAGGGCTTTGAGTCATTACTGTCCTCTTTTATTACGACCGTAACAAACGACGGCGAGCACTCGCGTCTGAGGCCCCGGATGAATGGGGGGGGGGGGCTGAAGGATTGCACCTATTGACTTACAGTAGTTTGCCTGCCCTTATGCTGAACCCCCCCCCCCCCCCCCAACTTCCTGTTTTGCAGGCCTGCCCGTGGTGGAGGAATTTATGTCCCTTAAGCTATTTGTCTTGAGCCCAGGGTGTGCAAATGAGAAGTGCTAATCTCAGTTGGCGCGTCCCCGCGCTCCCGGCCATCTTGCATCGATCACGTTTTTCGTTTTTTTTCTTCACCTTCACTGTCTGCGTATCTCATTCCATCGCGGCCTCCGGTTTAGTGGCTTCAGTGGGCCGACCAGACCCTGCGGAGATGCCCCGCGTACGCCGTGTGCGCTAGATTGCATTACACGTAGCCTCGATACTGTGAGGACTGTCGTATATTTATTTTCTCCCGCTATGTTCCCAGACACTAGGGTAGGTTTACAAGGTGAGAGATTTTCTGGAGTTGTTATGTCTGGGGGGGAGGGGGGTAGACCAGTACAATGCACGTAAGCGTCGGGGCTTTTGTGGGAGCTCCGTACGTGGCCGTTTGCTCATGTCGTTCTCACCTCATTCATTTTCATTTGTGTCGTTCCATGAACTCAGGGAAAACCTGCGATTCCGTCATCAATTACTGTGAGTGTAACCCCTGTTTTAACGGAGGTTCCTGCCAGAGCCGCGTGGAGGGCTATTACTGTCACTGTCCGTTTGGTAAGTCATCACTCCAGCTGCAGGGACCAGGTGTTCCAGCCCTATTCTTGAGCACTGTTTATCAGACTCGGCCACGTTTCAGGCCCTAGTGGAAGATATCAAGGTGTAAAAACAACGTGTAGCCTTAATCTGACTATGCCAAGGGCTTCGTTTTGCATTGTTTGTTGGAAATGCTCCTTACGGATTGGATGTTGCGATGCCGGCGTCTTAACGCGCTCATTCCTGTTGCGCAGGGGTATTCGGAAAACACTGTGAGCTCAACAGCTACGGGTTCGAGGAGCTCTCTTACATGGAGTTTCCCAGCCTGGATCCCAACAACAACTACATCTACATCAAGTTTGCCACCCTGAAGGAGAACGCCCTGCTCATGTACAACCATGACAACCAGACGGGTGACAGGGCAGAGTTCCTGGCCCTGGAGATCCTCGAGGGCAGGATGAGGTTCTCCTTTAACCTAGGCAGCGGCACGTACAAACTGACGACCATGGTTCGGGTTTCGGATGGACAGTTCCACACGGTCATCGCCAGGAGGGCTGGAATGGTGAGTCCCCGTCGCGGTGCGCTTTCTACATGTTCTACATACACAGTTAATGCAAAACAGCCTGTCGAGAACCGAGGAAAAGCACTGAGGTAAATACTGGTCACCAATGTTGCCTGTTACGGCTACAAGAGGTGGGTTGGTTTGACGTAGAGCCTCGTTCGCCTGTTAGAAGGTTTCATGCCGCAGGTTTCCAGCCGGACGCGAGGTCTGCTGTTCGGCCTCGGAGGCCGGGAGTGCCTTGGAAGCAAGGTAGGGTCGCCGAGACGATGCGGAGAGATAGCTTGTGAAGGTAGTAGAGTAGCTCCCCTCTCTAGCACCATGCCACATGTGCTGGCTAGCGCAGGCTGGGATGTGGTGAACCTGGAGGGGGTTCTGCGGAGGAGAGGAAAGGGGCCGGGCCTCCAGCAAGTCCCCACGGAGGTGTAAAGAAAACCTGATCCTTGTGTTTAGAGAAGGTGATGTGGGTCATTTAGGTGGTTCTGTGTGTGTGTGTGAGAGTGTGTGTATGTGTGTGTGTGGGTTTTTTTTTTTTTCCTCCGACGTGGATTTTGAGCAGATGTTAAAGCCATAAGCAGCCCCTCATCGTCGGCCCTGTGGTTAAGGTCGAACCCGAGAAGTCAAGGCTACTTTTGTTTAGTTAAGATGTTCCAGCTTGGCCCCGAGGCAGCTGCTCGTTGTTTTTGCTGCACTATTATGACTTCTAACGTGGACAGAAGACACAATCGCCATCCCAGCAACAGCACCACACCATACCCTCTAGAGCAAAGTACACAGAATCGCCTGGAACCCAAGCCTGGCTCAAATAGTTTAAATATTCGAGATCCTGGACCCTTTAGAGCCCAAGAGAGTTCTCCAACGCTCGTCCCGACATTTTTAGAGGTAAAAGCTTATCGGCCAAACGCTACAAGAGTCTTACGGCCGTAACAGAGATGTTTCTATATTGAACCCGGACACGCCCCCACAACTTTCAGCTTTTCTGATAAACCTTAACTGCTGTACACCTGCCATTGGGTTTCCACCCAAAATATGTTTTCAAAAATGTTTACAATCGTCACTTTACACATTAGCATGTGTAGCTGTCTATAGGCACAATGTACAGTTATCGCTCAATTAGTTATTTTATTTTTAGTTTATCTTGTTTATCTTATTAGTCTATCTAGTTTTTCTTCCTATTAATTATTATTACTATTTCTTTTCATTTTTTTCCATTTTTTATCATTATTTCTTGATTGCATGTATAGTCAAGTCAAGTCAAGTCAAGTTTATTTATACAGCGCTTTTTACAACTGACGTTGTCACAAAGCAGCTTTACAGAAACCGGGTCCGAGCCCCCAAAGAGCCAAGGGCGA
>JBBPDA010000030.1:4500032-4515527 GCA_037974385.1 Arnoldichthys spilopterus
GACCGAGTGGGTTTAAAGCCGCAAAAACTTCGAAAACACTAAGAGGGTATCAGTGCAGGTCAGGCTGGTCCAGACAGGCCTTTGGGCAGTGACAAAGGTAAAAATGTGCTTTAATAAATAGATTTGACTTACTGTTTTATGTTCTATTTCTTCTCTAACATATATTTTTCTTCTATATATTTGTATCATTTTAATAGGAACCCACTGTCTTTGTGCAAGTGGAGCAGCACATGCGTATATACAGGTCCTGTGGATTATTGGGCTTGTTTGCAAGATGGTGGTAGCAGTAGCAGGAGGGTGTAGGAGTGAAATTTTGTACAGGAGTCGAAAGATATATTGTGCATATGCTTTGCTTTTTATAAACGTAGCATTTGTGCTAAGCTTAACTGTTGGTGATTGTGAACACACCCCCCCATCACACCCCAATCACACCCCAGTCTCACCACAACGAAATGTGACCTATGCATTTAACCCATTCACACGGGGAGCAGTGTAGCAGGACGGTACCTTACTCAAGGGAACCTCAGGTGGCACCTGGGCCGGGAATTGAACCCACGACCCGCCGATCACATGGGCAAGTCCCTGACCACTAAGCCCACCAAACAGCCCAACCACTGGCCAAAACAAACCTAGACTCTCGTAGCCAAAATGGCCTAATTACTCACGAAAAACATGCGCGAGTGCACGTACTGGATGGGATGTTGTGTTGCGAGCATGCAGTCAAATACGTCCCAGACCGTTGCCTGAGGGAGGACGACTGTAACCTCTAAGTGAAAATTGTCGATGGCAAGTTCCGAATCATTTCTCCCTGTTATGCGAAGACACAGCACAGCGAGCCCAAGTCATGGAGGCACCGCAAAGATGTTTGGAGCAAATAAAAGTTTTGTGGAGGGCAGCTGCCTTGTTTTTGGACGAGAATGCCACCGAAGCTCACACACAGGCTCTGCTGCGCATTAAGACTCGCTGTCGGGGCAGAAACAGCAGCTCCTGATGGGTTTGCAGCAGTTCCAGAACATGCGATCCCCAGATATTTCATCCTTCTGGAGAAATATGACGGCGTGTCTTAGCGAGAGGGTCCCATATTTGCCTCTCGACATCTCTGCCGCCGCGATCCCGCCGTCGCCGAGAGCTGATCCCGGACCAGTAGGCCCGGGGTTCTTTGAAGTGTAGAGCAGCAGTAATAAAAAGCCCAGATGGTCGAGCCATGCGGTAACTCAACTGTATCGGTGTACACCAAAGCAGCAGAAGACAAATGCGTCTTGTTTCCATCGCTGCTTTGTTTTCTCCTAGCCGTACTTTACTGGCTGGGCCCGCAGCTCTGCATTAGCGATTAGCAACGGGGGCTTTCGTGGGTCTCTGACGGTCGGCGTCCATGTTTATCTAGAGGCCTGCGTGGGCACGGAGCCTCACCCCTGTTTTTCAACACCTTTGCGCTCTTTCCATCTCTCTTGCCACCTCTTTTTCTCTCCCCCCCCCCCCCCCCTCTCTCTCTGTTGGCTAAGCCTCATAAACCGCAGAGTTACAGGGCTGGACACAATGGCTGCAAGCAGCCTGTTTGTTTAGGGAGAGAGAAGAATGATGTTTCTATTAAACTTACCGTAACTCTTTATTTCCTTCACAATAACCACCCCCTCGGACTGGGTTCTCCTCATGTGAACTTCAGCTGGATCTGCTGGGCCGACGCGAGGCGTCTCGGCCTAAAGGAGCAGTCCGTTCAGGAAGGCTAGGGTTACTGATAAGGAAAGCTAACAGCAGACCGTGTTTTTCAGCCGGCTCCTTGTTTAAGACGATATGCCCCAGGTGACCCCAGTAAGTCCGCTGAACCCTGTCAAGTCGAGTCAATGTTATTGCTGCAGCACTTTCTACAGCTGACGTTGTCACAGGACACCTTTACGGAATCCGCGTCCGAGCCTAGAACCAGTGAGCCAATGGCAACAGAGGTGAGGAAAAACTCCCTAAGCTGGAGGGAGAAACCTCAGGAAGAACTGGGAGGGGGAACCCATCCTCCTCTGGTCGACACCGGAGAGCGATAACGATCGAAAAGGAAAGCAGAAAAAGATTCTCGGTGTCTAGTGCCGACATCAGCTAAAAGCTTAGAGAAACTTATTTTGCAAGCGCAGGTGAAGCCTGAAGAACATGGAGATGGTCTGTGGTGGCTGATCTAGTCTAGAACAGGTGAGCAGGAGGCCCCACCGATGGTGATCTGGTCGAAGAAAGGCAGCAGTTCTTGGTGTGAAAGTGGGCTGTTCGTCCAGTAAGGGAACCTTAGGGCTGTCCGTACGGGTTCTCCGCAGCAGGACTGGGTTCCAGTGGTAAGAACTTCAACTAGAAGTAAGGGTGGTTCAGACTGGTCCAGACAGCAGGATGGGTCAGGATTACTGGTATGCTAGAGTTAGCAATGTTTAGAACAGCTAGGTGAGCTTCCATTGGATTTTGTGTGTTTCCATCGAATGATTTTAAGCTCTCACCATTGTCCAGTGAACTGCAGGTCTTGTGGAGTGTTCCATGTGTGCAGTAGTTAGCCAAAAGTGATCCAAGAAGGACGACTGGTGGGTCATGGGCACCCGAGGCTCACTGCTGCATGTGGGGAGTGAGGGATAGTGCATCTGGTTTGATCCACAGAAGAGCTACTGTGGTGTAGAAAGTGATGCTGACTCTGATAGAAAGGGGTCAGAACACACAGTGCAGCACTGTCAGAGCTGCTTCAGCAGCAGGAAGGACACACTCAGTGTAAGACAGGTGGTGCTAATGTTATGGCTGATTGATGTATTCTGTTAGAAATCACTGATTTTGTTTAGCAGGACTTGATTCTGTATTTACTGGAATAACACATTATCTCTCTCTCTCTCTCCCTCCCCCTCTCTCTCTCTCTCTCTCTCTCTCTCTCACTCTCTCCCTCCCTCTCTCTCTCTCTCACTCTCTGTCTCTCTCTCTGTCTCTCTCTCTCCCTCCATCTCCCTCTCTCTCCCTCTCTCTCTCCCTCTCTCTCCCTCTCTCTCTGTCTGTCTCTTTCTCTTTCTCTCTCTCTCTCTCTCTCTCTGGCTGTCTCTCTCTCTCTTTTTCTCTTTGTCTCTCTCTGTCTCTCTCTGTCTCTCTCTCTGCTATAGGCTGCATCTCTGACTGTCGACCTGTGTGGAGAGGAGCAGGAACCAGGCTACTGTGCTGTTAGCAACGTGGCAGTCCATACAGACTGGTGAATACACACACACACACACACACATATTATTACATATTTGTCCCCTATCTACAAGGGTGGTCCTCCCCCTCCCCCATCACTCAGCATGACTGTCCTCTCTCTCTCTCTCTCTTTCATTTGCTCTCTCTCTCTGGATGGGTAGGGTGGTCCTCCCTCTCCCCCACCACTCCGCATGACTGTCCTCTCTCGCTCTCTCTCTCTCTGTGGCTTTGGTTTGTTTGGACAGGGGAGTCTGTTGTTTAGGAAGTTGCTGACCCTTTTACTGTCTCTCTCTCTCTCTCTCTCTCTCTGTCTCTCTCTCTCTCTGTCTCTCTCTCTCTCTCTCTCTTGTTCTTTCTCTGTTTCGCCCTCTCTTTTCCAGGATACTGGACGTGCAGCCCAATCGTTTGTCAGTAGGGGGAGTGCGCTCTATCGAGCCCCTCCTGCATCGCAGAGGTCAGGTGGCCACTCATGACTTTGTGGGCTGCATCATGGAGTTTGCCATCAACGGACGTCCGCTGGAGCCATCTCAGGCGCTGTCATCACACGGCATCCTGGACAGGTCGGTCACACACTGACACATGCACACATGCGTGTAAAGGGACTGGTATGCTTTCCGTACTTCATGCGGTATAGGAGAGAGGTTGTCCACGGACCGTTCAACCCATCCAGGCTGAAGCTCTGCTGCAGCATGATGCTCTGATAGAATCCGTGATTGTAGCCCCTCTCATTCAAACACAGCCTTTAATGGGAAACCCTCAGCTCCTGCAGGCTACACCGTGGATACACCGACGAGCAGCAAACTAGCAAAAGCCGCAGCAGAGTGGAGCTTCAGTTCGAGAACCTACACTGTGAACCCACTAGCTGTAATAACGAAAACGAGACGATACTGCCACAGAGGAACCAAACCCCTGACTGTATGGTATATAGTAGTGTGTCCACTTAAAGGACCACCTACCCAACTGCTGTATGTACTTACTCACTTGTGCACCAACGACATCGTCTTCTGCTTTTAATGTCCTGCAGACTCAGGAAGCACACCGCTGCCTCCCACTGGTTCAAAACAGCAGCGCGTTTGGTATCAGAGCGGGGAAGTGAGATCCGATCACAAGTGGTCACTCGAGACACATGTGGCGATGCCTTCTAATGCCAGGTGTGAACTGACCTACTTAAAGCTGTCCACTTGTGATCGGATCACCCAAGACGCCAGGTGTGAACAGGGCCAAAGCAACCCAAGCATGCAGGTCTTTAGTTCGGGGGTTGGCACGCGGGTAGGAAGTCTTTTGATGGCAGCGTGCCTCCGCTGCCTACGGAGCTGCAGAAGAAACCTCAGGATCTCAAATGATTATTACAGGCAGCCTGGGAATCTAAGATCTCGCTGCCCTCCTGGCTTGGCATGAAAAAATCTGGAAGTTTGGGATGAAAGCCATGGGCCTTCTGACTGAAACCACCCCTGGCACTAAACCTGGTCTTTGCCTCAGAATTTTCCATTATTGTTGCACAGTGCAGAAAAGACAGCACTTTGCTACAAAAAAATGAATCTACGTGCACTTACTGGCCCATCGGTGGCTTGGTCAGCAGAAAAGACCTTAGGTCTAAAGGAGAGTGTGGGTCTAATGTGGATTGTTTTCTGAAATTTTCTGCGAATGCCCAGAGAATCCAGAGTTTAAAATTAGCTGCAAAAAAATAGCTGGAACTGCCTGGAGTTGTTATGGGTTTACATTACAGAGCAGACAAATCTGCTGCTAATATGCTAAACTACTGGGATGAAGGGGGTTGTAAAGATTTGGAACACTGGGGTTTGTAAACTATTAGAATATTGGTGTTTGTAAGCTTTTGGAATGTTGGGGTTTGTAAAGTTTTGGAATATTTAGATGTATAAACTAATAGAATGTTGTGGTTTGTAAAGTTTTGAAACAATGGGGTTTGTAAAATATTGGAATATTAGGGCTTGTAAAGTTTGGCAATGTTGTGGTTTGTTGGCTTTTGGAATGTTGGGGTTTGAAAAGGTTTGTTAACTATTGCAATGTCTGAGATTGCAAGTTCTGGAATTTTTAGGCTTTTGAATTTTTAGAATGTTGGGGTTAATAACTATTGGACAGTTGGAGTTTGTAAACTATTGGGATGTTGGGGCTTGCAAAGATTTGGAATATTGGGGGTGCAAACTATCGGAATATTTGGGGATATAAAGTTTGGGATACTCTTTACAAAACCTTTCAAAACTCAGTGTTTGAGTTCGTAACGTTTTGCAGTATTTGCGTTTGTAAGTTGTAAAAATGTTGGGGATGTAAACTTTTGAAATGTTGGGGTTTGTTAATTCTTGGATGCAGGGGTTTGTAAAGATTTGCAATATTGGGGTTCGTAAACTATTGAAATGCTGAGATTTGTAAAGTTTAGGAATATTTAGGTTTGTTAAGTTATGGAATGTTGGGGTTGTAAACTTTTAGGATTTTTGGGGTTAGTAAACTATTGGAATGCTGCTTTTTGTAAATGGAGAGCGCTCGTCGAGAATGGACGGAAATATCTTTTTTCTGAGTTTTGCAGCGAATGCTGCGCCAAACCCACGTTTGTAATTCAATGCATTGCCTGACCTTGCCGTTTGAATTTCGCACGTACGTACACACACACACACACACACACTGTGAACTCACTGGCCTTGAAAGGCAGCTATTGAGAAGCAGGCCTCAGTGAATCCCCTGCTGTCTGATGAGGAGAAGTACACTTTTATAAGGGGCCAACTGGCCCAGCAGCAGCTCTGGGGTTTGGTAGCTGGAATAACTGCCTGGTGTTTTTATGGGTCTGTAGAATAGAGCGGACAGATCTTTTGCTAATATGCTAATGGTGTCTGCTCTCCTTTCAGCTGCTTCTCTTGCTGGTGGGATCACCACATCTGCTCCTTTACTGTCTGTCAGTGGATCTGATGGCTTTTTTCCGTGTGTGTGTGTGTGTGTGTGTGTGTGTGCGTGTGCGTGTGTGTGTGTGTGTGTGTTTGCAGATGTCCCAGGTTGGAAGGAGCATGTGCTGCTAACCCTTGTCGGCACGGGGGCACCTGCCTGGACATGTGGTCATGGCAACAGTGTCAATGTGCTGAGGGACTCACTGGCAAATACTGCGAGAAGTGTAAGTACACAGTGTATTAACTGCAGGCGAATGGGAAGATTTACCCTGATTGGCCATAACATTAACACCACCAACAGGTAACGCGATTAGAATCTGGTTCTTTTACCACCTACTCAGTATTAGACAGGCGGTGTTAATGTTTTGGTGGATCAGTGAAAATGTTATTAATGTATAATTATCCGTTTTTGATACCGGTATGAATTATTGGCAGATATTCTGTGTAAGCACTGTGTGAAACAGCCTAGCGCCGTGTACCTTTTTTTTTTTTTACAGTTTACATGTGATTCGCTCCAGAATGAAGAAAAATGGTGAAATGTTGGATTTTGTTTTGTTGTTGTTTTTTAATATCGAGGTTTATAAACTATTGTAATGTTGGAGTTTGTAAGGTTTTGGAATATAATGGTTTGTAAAGTATTGGAATGTTGGGTTTTGTAAAGTTTTTAAATATTTTTGGGTTTGTAAACCATTGGAATAGTAAAATGTTTGTGTTTGAAAAGTTTTGAATGCCTGAACTTGTGACGTTTTGAGTCTGTTAAGTAGATTTTTGGAGTTTAGTTTGCAAACAACTGTAAAGTTGAAGTAAAATACTGATTGTAAAGTTTTTTAGATGTTTAAGTCTCCTAAATGTCCCCAAATGTCTGATTCTGTGTCTCAGACATCTCTGCGGACACCGCCTTGTCCTTGGACGGTAGTGGGCGTTTGGACTACAGTGTCCGTCAGAGCTGGAAGAGGGACATTTTGCTGGACAGAGCTCTTCACAGTTCCTCACCCTCACACGCTGAGAGCAGCAGCCTGGAGCTGAAGTTCCGCACACGCAGCAAAACCGGAACAGTGCTACACGTCCAGGAAAGCTCCAACTACACTACTGTTAGAGTAAGGAGTGACACACACACACACGCACACACGCACACAAACACAGACTGCTGTATTTCCTCACTCAGCTCCAGTTAAAGCTCTCACTACTTCTGGGCTTGAAGCCAACAACCACCCCACTCCTCTCCTCCCTCCTGTTCCCCCTTTCTCCCCCCCCCATTCTTCTCCCCATCTCTCCCTCTATTTTCACCCCCTCCCCCCTTCACCTCCTTCTCATTCTCCCTCTCAATGTTCTTTTCCTCCTGACTCTCTGCTTCTCTCTGTTTGGCTTTTCATCCTTTCTTGTTGTTTTCATCTTTCTATCTCTCTTTTTCTTCCTTACTTTCTCTCCTTTTGTCACCCTTTTCTTGTTCTTGTGTCCGCTTCCCTTCTTCCTTTCCTCTTTCTTTTCTTTCTTTTCTTTGTTTCTAACTTTTTTACCTTTTTCTTTCTGTTTCTTTTATCTCTTCTTTATTCGTTCCTTAATTTTTTTTTCTTTCCCTTTTCTTTCCTACTTTTCTTTCTTTCTTCCTTTTTTCCTTCTTCCTTCTTTCCTTTCTTTCTTTTTTCTTTTTTTCCCTTTCTTTCTTTCTTTCTTTCTTTCTTTTTCTTTCTTTCTATCTTTCTTTCTTTCTCTCTTATTTCCTTCACCCTTCCCCCCTGTGTTTCCCTCTTTCCTCTTCTATGTAACTTCACTGTCTGAGTGATTTGTTGTTTTTCTGCTTTCTCTGCCTCGGTTTTCTATCAGTCTCGTACCTGCTCAGCTGCTGGGGCCACAGGGGCTGTATCCAGTGTCTCGTCTCTAGGAACACACACACACACACACACACACACACACACACAGTATATCACAACAAGATGCTGGGTTTCAGACGTGTTCCCCAGATTGATTTTCAGTTCATGTTTTTTTTTCTTCTTTTTTGTCCTGGAACGACAGATTTTCCATTTACAGATTTTGTGAGGCTTTTAAATCAAATGCCCTGCCTGCTTCAAGCTACAGGAGGAGATATTTCTTCCTTTCCCCTCCCCCCCTCGCGTTCTCTCGCCCTCTCTGTCTGTCTGTGTGCTTCCATGAGGAGATGTTTTTTTATTGTAGTGAGTGGGCGTAACCTATACACCACATATTACTGCTGTGCTGTGATTTATTCCCTTATTAGAGGAATAAATATGATTTTAAATGATTTATATCACAGCCCTTGTACTTTTATAGTCTCTTTATGTATACAGTAGGATATACATCTTCTAATGGAATCGTCACTGTTAATCTCTTTATTACGTATAATCATAATTGAGCATATACATCATATAATATACACATTCAATAAGTTTATATATCTCATTTATTATATGTACAGTCAATGAGGATATATATCATACAGTCAGTTAGACTATAGCATGTATACAGTCAGTGAGAGTATATATCATATATACAGTGAGATTATTTAACGTATATACATTTAGTGAGAGTATATACCGTATATACGATAAGAGTACATAATGTATATAGTCAGTGAAAGTATATACCATATATACAGTGAGAGTACATAACGTGTATATAGTCAGTAAGTATATACCATATATACAGTGAGAGTACATAACGTATACAGTGAGAGTACATAACGTATACAGTGAGAGTACATAACGTGTATATAGTCAGTAAGTATATACCATATATACAGTGAGAGTACATAACGTATACAGTGAGAGTACATAACGTATATATAGTCAGTAAGTATATACCATATATACAGTGAAAGAACATAACGTACATATTGTCAATGAGAGTATATACCATATATACAGTGAAAGCACATAACGTATATATAGTCAGTGAGTGTAGGTACCATATATACGGTGAGTACATGTTGTATATTTTTAATGTACTAAAAGGTTCCACTAATCCTTTCCCTCCTTTTCTCCTTCATCAGCTCAAGAACGGGAACCTGCAGTATGTTTCCGATGCCGGAGTGGGTGGGAAGGTGGAGAGGATTGTGGGAGACGTAGTTCTTTCTGATGGGCAGTGGCATACGCTGCTGCTGAAGAGAAACGGCTCCTCCACCACCCTCCTCATTGATGGGTCCAGCCAGCGGGTCATCCTGCACACCACTCAGGACTTCGGGGGAGTGGACGTCCTGACCCTGTCTCTGGGAGGAGTCCCGCCCCGCCCCAGCCAGCAGAAACCTTCACCAGGTTAGACCAAGGCCGTAGAAATGATGCATGCACTGTCCAATTAATGCCCTGCATGTTCGGGAATTCCAGAAGAGATTCCTAGAATTCGTGCTTCCACAGTGGGAGTGGTCTCGCAGGTGATGGCAAGGTCAGGTCTTAGCGACGCATCCCCTGGGATGTACAGGGGTTCTGCTTTGCCGGGTCTCCACCCACTAGCAAGAACTCCCCAAATCACACGAAACCACCAACGCTGGGAGGGTGACGATGAGCACGTGCTTCCTGCGAGTCACGCGAAGCTCCGCCCACGACTCTTCTGCGACTAGCGCAATGTGAATGCACAGCGTAACTCATTCCGAGGAGAACGCTGAGTGACGGGGGAGAGGGAGGACCACCCTACCCACCCAACTGTGGCATCTCCCGATGGCTCTCGGCAGCACAAGAAATGATGTAGGAAACAATGGCGGTCGGTTGCCGAGGTGCGTTCAGCGGGCACGCGGTCTCGCGGGGGCTCTGCAGGAGCAGCGTAGATTGCGTAGCTCGTATCGTCAAGAGCTGAACGAGGTGAAGTTCCCCACATTTTACGATTTGGCGTTGCGCGCCGGTGATCAAATTTAGGACGAAGGTTTCGCTCGCTGCCGAATATCAGATCCAAGACATCGAGGCATGAACACGGTTCTGCGCCGGCGAGATCTCGGAGGCCTACCTGTTCCAGCAGAGAGCGAGGGGCGAGGGCGAGGGCGAGGGCGAGGGCGAGTGAGATCGGGAGATTTCAGGCCAACTCGGCCTCTAATAAGTGGAACCAAATGTTCTCGATCCGCGCGGAGGACAAATTCAATAAACATCTGTTTACACTGGTGAGGCCACGTCGAGATGCAGCGCGATAGCACATCCCGCATTCTGGAGCCAAGCGTAAATGGCCTGGCCTGTAAAAACGCGCTGCCCGCTCGAGCGGGCCCTTTCTGAGGCCGGCCGCATGTAACGGGAGCTGATGGGTGGAGGTGTCTGACGGCAGGAGACATGGGCCCAGAACAGCACAAACTCGATTGACGTCAGAAGTTGGCCCCGTTCGGTGGCGCTGGAATAAGCCTGACGTACCATCAAAAGGTCAAAGGTCAAAAGTCTAGTAACGACTGGTGATAATTACACTGGTGGTATGCGCTGTATATCAACGAACTTTAATTACTGTAATTACTCAGCGTAATTACGTCACTAAGAAAATGATTCAACTTTCTGTAGCATCTTACACGTATCTTACCTCTTACGGTTGTATCTGGTGACTCATTGTGTACTGTACAGTTAAAAAAAAAACAATATAAACATATAAAAACAGGGGAAAATGGGCACAGTGCCAAGTTAGATATCACTAATAGGCCTTATATCATCAAATATAGTGATACGGTGATTATTTTGATTATTCACTGCATATTTTTCTCATTTCTGAAAATATTGCATATCTGTATACACACACACCACAGAGGCTCATAACACACGTATCTGGATGCTTCGTTATAGTCACGAGTGGTTCAATGGTTTAGCCAAAATGACGCATCCAAATACTTTTGCCCAAAAAAGAGATTTGTAAAAGGACTTGTACCCAAACTTTTGCACAAAAGGAGCCATAGCTCTATGCACAACGTGTATCGCAGCCAGAACATTTAATAAACACTTAACACCTGTAAATCCCTGAAAGACTTTAGAATTCTGGGTAAAAACCTGGATAACAGTGTCGTTTCATGACGAACAAGGGCAGAATAACGTGAAACGTTTGTTCGTTTTCTCTCCTCCCTCCCTCCCTTGTCGTCCGCAGGATTCGATGGCTGCTACGCCTACGTGAAGTACAACAGCGAGCTCCTCCCGTTCTCCGGCGAGCACCGCGTGGTCTCCATCTCCAAAACGGACCCGTCGGTGAAGGTTGGCTGCCGTGGCCCCAACCTGTGCGAGAGCGCCCCCTGCTGGGACGGCCTGATGTGCGTCAACCAGTGGTACAGCTACCAGTGCGTCCCTCCGGGAGACTGCGCCTCCAGCCCCTGCCAGAACGGCGGCAGCTGCGTGCCGGGCCCCCGCGGAGGATTCAGCTGCGCGTGTGAGGAGCTCTACACAGGACAGGTCTGCGAAAGTCTGGTGGCCTGTCTGGGAGTGACGTGCCCCCAGGGGATGATGTGCAAGGCTGGCGGAAGTGGGGGGTTCACCTGCAGCCCGGCTGCTAGCGCCGAGGAGCTGGTCTTGCCCATTTGGGCAGTGCCGGCCATCGTGGGCAGCTGTGCCACAGTGCTTGCCTTGGTGGTGCTCAGCCTTATACTGCACAACCACTGCAAGGGCGGCGGCAAAACCACAGTGCCAAAAGAGGAGAAGAAGCCAAAAGAGAAGAAGAAGAAAAAGAAGAAGAAGAAGGGGAGCGAAAACGTGGCGTTTGACGATCCCGACAACATCCCGCCGTACGGAGACGACATGACAGTCCGGAAGCAGCCGGAAGGGAATCCCAAACCTGACATCATTGAGCGAGAAAACCCATACCTGATCTACGATGAGACCGACATCCCTCAGTGTGGCGAGGCAGTTCCCAGCGCCCCTTGCGCACCGTGTGGTGTCCCGGAAGCTGACATCGAGCACTACGACATTGACAACGCCAGCAGCATCGCCCCGTCTGACGCCGACATCGTCCAGCATTACAAGCAGTTCCGCAGCCACACCCCCAAGTTCAGCATCCAGAGGCACAGCCCACTGGGCTACGCTCGCCAGTCTCCCTTACCTCTTGGGGCATCCAGCTACACCTACCAACCCACCTACGCCCAGGGACTCCGGTCCACACCCTTGAGCCACGCCGCCTGTCCTACACCCAACCCGCTTTCTCGCCACAGCCCCGCCCCCTTCTCCAAACCGGCCTCCTTTTACCGGAACACCCCGACACGGGAGCTGAACCTGGCCCGTCGCGAGGGAAGTCCCCTGGACGTGCACGGAGACGCCTGCCAGCAGTTCAACTACGCCACGCGGCTTGGCCGCCGCAGCAAAAGCCCGCAAACCATGATGGCCGGTCACAGCTCTCGTCCGGGAAGCCGCCTGAAACAGCCCATTGAGCAGATCCCGCTAGAGAGCGGGCCACCGGTCGGCCTCTCCATAGAGGAGGTGGAGCGCCTCAACACGCCGCGACCCAGGAACCCCAGCATCTGCAGTGCCGACCACGGCCGCTCGTCGTCCGAGGAGGATTGCCGGCGCCCTCTGTCCCGGGTCCGAAACCCTGCGGACGGCATCCCGGCACCGGAATCTTCGTCCGAGAGCGACTCGCATGACTCGTTCACGTGCTCCGAGATGGAGTACGACCGGGAGAAGCCCGTCACCTATGGATCCCGGGTGCCCAAGCTCTCGCAGGTCAACGAGTCGGATGCCGACGATGAAGATTACGGGGGAAGGATCAAGCAGAGGCGGTACTCCAGCCGACGGGCGGAGGGCGGCACCACCGGCGGAGGCCACGCCCCGCTTGGGGAGCACCAACACCACACGCTGCCCCATAAGCTGGGCCAGGGGGTGGGCAACTTCAACTGGGACAGCCTGCTGAACTGGGGCCCAGGGTTCACCCACTACGTGGACGTTTTCAAAGACTTGGCCCTGCTTCCGGAAAACTCTACTGCTGCTACTAAGGACATTGAGATGAACAGTGGGGACGGGTCGGTCACCATCATCGCAGAAGGAGAGGCCGAGCAGTACGTATGAGACTGCGCCTCTGTTTCTGCTCACTCTCACCCACCGCGACCGGACTGCGGGCGGAGCGGAGACGAGCGTTAGCAATAATAAATGTCTGTCCTTGTCCTTTTTCTTGTCCTTCCTTGTTTTCCTAAGACGAGCTTAAATGCAGTAAGGCAGAGCGATATACCTGTGACGATTCTCCCGACCTCCCTCCTGTACAAAAGCCGCGGAATCCTGCAGACTCCAGGACCCAGTCGGTTCCCTCACACTTCCTAAGGGTCACCTTCATGGATTACACACAAGTCTTCCGCCGTGAGCCCTGGATTCCTTCCTGTAGCAGAAAACTAGGGAGTGTGTGTGTTTTTAAAGCACGGGCATAGGAACTTGTATGAATGTGTGTGTGTGTGTGTGTGTGTAGGTGTGTGAAGTGTCGATGATGGCCAGACTTAGAAGGAAAGCTCGCTGCCTGACCACCGTTCCTCTCGGCTGGATTACAGAGTGGCGTATTTAAGGACTTTCCCCGGGAGGGGGAGATAAGCTCTCCGGGACTCCTCGAAGGATGCTGAGTTGCGGACGTCGCCGTACGAGGCCTGGCATCATCGTTACGAGCCACTGCCAGTGACCTTTTGACCCCAACTGAAGCAAAACCGCCCGAACCCTGAAAGACTATGAACTTGTGTACATTTTGTGTCAATGAAGGAAACTTTGGAATTCAGTGTTCTCTGTTTGTTACGTGCTTTTTATTTTCTTTGGGTTTGTTTTTTTTTTTTTTTTCGTTTTTGTTTGTAATGTACTGTTTCTACTTTTTTACTGTTTATTAACTTAAAGTACTTAAGCAGTGTTTTTATGGATATTTTTTCATATGCTGGAAATTATGCTCTTACTTTCAGGGGAAGTAAGATTGAAGTACTTATTTTTTACATTTGTTACTTATGTAACGTCAGTATTTTCCACTTTTTTGATAAAACTATAACATAACTGTATGCTTTATACGTGTAAGAGCCAATAACAGAATAAAAAAAAATATTTATTTAAAAGACGCCATTTCGAGATGCTTAAAAATGAGAGTTAGGGGATGATGTAGGTGCACCCAAAGTGTACATCCCCAACATTAACGCGGTTTGTTATGCAACCCACAGTTTCTGTTCGTGTCCTGGGTCTGTGTGTGCGTAACTCAGATGGTAAAACACAGCCATGTTCTTTTTCTACATTTCTCGCGACCGAGGCTGGTGAAACAGGGAGACCGCTGTCTAAACAATTGCTTTTCCCACTTAATTTCTGCCCTAATTCCCACCTGCTTTCTTAGGCTTAGGCCTGCATCACCCATAATACCTTGCTCTTAAGGAAACCCACGCTACCTTCTATAGCAAACAGGTAACCATTTTTTTGTAGCAAGGCATTATGGGAAATGTAGTGCTAAAGTACCAGCAAGGGTGGGAATAAGGGCAGAAATCAGGTGGGAAAAGCAATAGAGTGAAAAGAAGTCGAGAAGCCATGAAGCTGTTGATTGGCTGTGAAGCCAAACACAGAGGCTTCCCTGTGCCTCCGACCACGGTGGAAAGGAATAAACAGAGCAAGGGAACACGCTGCACACACGCAGGCAGAACTTAGTTAACAGTTTCTTTACTACATATAAACTGTACGACTGACTAAGACTCTCTCACTCTCTCTCTCTTTCACACACACACAAACTGTGGAATGACTTAAATTGCATATCAAAGGGGTGTTAATTTTTGCACTTTGCACTTGCAGGGTGTTGTCAGCCAGAGAAGGCAGAAATGTTTGTATTTTGATCAAGTCAAGTTTATTTAGAAAGAAGATTAACAGAATAAAAACAACAGAAACAAGTTGTGACGAGTTAAAAGCCAGGAAATGTGTTTTAAAGATTTAAGGATTTAAGAAAAGGCAATCCAGAGGGCAGCCTTACATGCAGAGGCAACTCCTTCCACATTTTGGGGGCTAGCAAGAGATTTTGGGAGCACTGGTCAGCAGACCTCAGTGACCTTGCTGGGACCTGTGGTTGTGAGGTCGGAGCGATGAGCAGGAGCTTAAATCTTAAGTCCTAAAATGTGCAAGGAGCCACTGGGGGGAGGCAAGTACAGGGGGGTTTGTGCTCTGTGCTCCCGATAGAAGATGAGCTACAGCATTTTGGGAATAACAGGCCTGCCTTAAGTCAAGCCAGGATGGGGTAAAGGCATGTGAAACCCTTTCAGAATCCATAAATGGTAAAAGAGCCTGACCTTAGATAAAAGCCTTAGTTGGAACCAGATTTACCCAGTTTATTTGTTATCACACCCAAATTTCTCACAGTGGGTTCCACATATAGTTCCAGAGAACTTACACTGGCGTATGTGAAAGTGACTATTTGTCATTGTGAACACACTCAACACACTGCACTGATACCCTCTTAGTGGTTTCGAAGTTTCTGCGGCTTTAAACCCACTCGGTCCTGCTGAGGAGTCCATATGAACACCCCTCTCTGCCAAAGACCTGATCTA
>JBBPDA010000030.1:4541031-4557726 GCA_037974385.1 Arnoldichthys spilopterus
TGTGTGTGTGTGTGTGTGTGTGTGTGAGTGTGTGAGTGAGTGGGTGAGTGTGTGAGTGAGTGAGTGTGTGAGTGAGTGTGTGAGTGTGTGTGTGAGTGTGTGAGTAAGTGAGTGTAAATGAACAGGTACATGTCTCGCGCTTGGTGATGAAAGGGTTAATCCTTTGCACACCTGTTTTCCGCAGAGCGCGGCCCCTCGTGCGCTGAGATTGTCTAGTTTTTCCTCTGCACGCGGAGTCTAGCGCAATGAACGGAGAACCGTTCTAGAACGTAATCGAGGTGATTCGCAGCGGCGTGGCTTTGTCTGAACAAGGCTCTACGTGTATGTGATTGAGAGAGCGACACAGAGAGAACAGGCTAGACTAGATAGCAAAGCGCGTGAAGCGCCACGGGTTCTAGAGCGGCTGAGTTTTTCCGTAAAACGGGTGGGAAAAGAAAAAAAGAGCTTTGCAATTGGACGTGATTTCCTCTTCGTCCAATAGGAGGTGCGGACTGAGGAGTGGGCGGGGTATTTGGTATGAAAGGGAGGTCAGTGTCCCCCTCCCCCTCCCCCCCTCAGGTGTAGAGTGGGACGGTGAAAGCTCTTTCTCTCACACTGCCGCTGCAGCGCGTCTGGATTTAACCCCACAAACACACACACACTTCCCTCCCCCCTCAAAACGCCACCACCAGCAGCCACAGGGCGCGCGCGGAACGACATGAGAGCGCGAGGCGGACTCCTCCTCCTGCTGCCGCTGCTGCTGCTGTGATCAGGGGCGTCCGGGCTTTACCGCGGGCTGAGCGTGAGCTCGCCATGGCCGTGCGCTTCTCCATCCAGGCCATCCTGGACCGGAAGGAGGAGAGCCGCCAGCTGAAGGGCCTGTTCGCCGAGAGCGCGTGCTGGGAGGACGGGAAGCGGGAGCGCAGCGCCTGCGTGGCGCGGGGAGAGCGCGAGGGCTACGACACTGACTCCGGCCTGAGCGAGGACAACGAGGACGGAGCGGGAGGTGGTGTTGGAGGCGTGCGGGAGAAGATAGTCTCTCCGGGCGGGAAGGAGAGAGACAGAGCCGCGCTGGAGGAAGAGGAGGAAGAGGAGGAGGACGAGGATGAAGAGGAGAGCGCGAGGGCACTGAGCGACTGTGAGCTCTCCAACAGCGTGTGCGGTGAGTGAGTTTGTGTGTGTGTGTGTGTGTGTGTGTGAATTGTAAAAGTACTGGGAGGTAAATACAGAGTGAACATAAACAGTAAACAAGAAGTGCTGCTTGTTGACCTTCCCTTTCATATAAACAAAAACAAACAAACAAACCAAAAACAATCAACACATCTATAAACAACCTTCAAACAATATTTAGTACGAAAAACCAAAAATGCAAAATTCAGAATGGAATTTAGCAAAACATTTTAGCAAAATTGGAAAGCGTGGGAAAAAAATGTAATTTATTTGTTTAAATTCTTCAAACAAAACAATTGACATCAGTTTGCTCGGTTTAGAGATTTCATTTCATTTATTTCAGTTTATTTAATTTGCTTCAGGTGTTTGAACTCATCACATTTATTTACGTTTTTCAATTTGCGCAAATTTTCAGGATCAGAATCGCGGAGGAAACCCCTTTCGCAAATTGTCCATTTGAAGTTTAAGAGCATATCCCTGCGTTTCCCTCACGTCTAAAGTTCAGGACGAAATAAACTTTGTGAAAAAAACAGAAAATGTCACAGTTCGAAACCAAAACCCTTTGACGTCACTGACAAACGCGGACAGCCGGCGGCGCTGTTCAAGAAAACAAACAATTTATATTTTTCATGCTTCCAGCGCGTCGTCCCAACTCGCCTAATGTATCCCACCCCTGACACGTGCCACTGTCTAGAAATAACTAGAGAGTCAATATCACTCACTTCACCTGTCAGTGGTCTTAATGTTATGGCTGATCGGGGAGTGTGTGTGTGTGTGTGTGTGTGTGTGTGTGTGTGTGTGTGTGTGTGTGTGTGTGTGTGTGTGTGTGTGTGTGTGTGTAATAAAATAAACTACAGCAAACACGGGGTCAGGTCAGGCTGAATGGAATCACTGTACACAATTTAAAAAACAACAATTTTACTTTAATTCTGTAAATTTTTTAACATTTTTAATTTTAGTTTAAGCAGAGTTAGTAACTTTTATAGGTTCACTGAACTTCAGATCATTCGTTTACAAATGTGGAAAACGGACTTTTAGTCTGTTAATTTACTGATTCTAATATTGTTGGTCGTATAATCTCAAGTCAGCCAAAAGTTATTTACTGATTTAAGAAAAAAATATTATTTTTTCCCCAATGAATAAAGTAATTTTAGCAGAATTTGGTAGAATTCTTTCCCTGTATGTGTGTGTATGTTTTCTGCTTGTTTGTTGTTTAAATACAACATTGTAATTCTTCCCGTTTGTTTGTTTGTTTGTTGTTGTTGACCCAGACTCGAGCACGGTGGAGGACGTGGGCTGCTGTGAGGGCAGGACCAACTCCGAGCCCCCGAAACAGCGGAAGAAGCGCTCTCGCGCCGCCTTCTCGCACGCCCAGGTGTTCGAGCTCGAGCGCCGCTTCAACCACCAGCGCTATCTGTCGGGGCCGGAGCGCGCTGACCTGGCGGCCTCGCTGAAGCTGACGGAGACGCAGGTGAAGATCTGGTTCCAGAACCGCCGCTACAAAACCAAGAGGCGCCAGATGGCCGCCGACCTGCTGGCCTCGGCCTCGGCCAGCGCGTCGGTCTCCGCCGCCGCCTCCGGCGCCGCGCCGTGCGCGAGGAGGGTGGCGGTCAAGGTGCTGGTGCGCGACGACCGCAGGCAGTACGCGCCCGGGGAGGTCCTGCTGCGACCGCCGCTGCTCGCGCTCCCGCCCTCCTGCTACTGTCCGCCGTACGCGTACTGCCTGCCCGCGTGGAGCCTGTCCGCGTGCGCCACCGGGAACCAGTGACGCGCCGCTCACCCCTATTTATTCCCTCGCCCCACCTCCCCACCCCCATTTCCGCAAGCCCGGCGCCTTCCCCGCACGGACCGACGGCATCATCTCTGGCGGCGTCCTTTGACCCCCGCGTAGGCCACACTCGTGTACTAGCTAGCGAGAACCGCCTCAGTGGAACATGGCCAGCCTGCATACTCAGCCGCTCAGTCTTCTAGGCCCTTCTAGCTAGTTGACACAAGCCAATCACACAGAACAGTTTTCCAGCCGAGTTCCGTCCTAAAACTCCCAGAACAAAGCAAAACCTAACATGGTTCCACTGAGAACCGAGCAGCACTTACTGGAGTTCTGGGAGTTGCATGCTTTGCTACATGCTAAAACTTAACAACTGCATATCCGACTTTCTAGAACACACTGGCAGCGCCAAACATTCTGGAACCAGAGAATAACATTCCAGATCACAAGTACTTGGATCAAGGCATTCTAGAGCATAAGCAAAATGCCCTAAAGCACTAGTACTCAGAGCTAAAATGTTAGCAGTTCTAGATGAGCACAAGGTCAGGCTAAACATTCTAGGACACAAGAACATACAAGCTAAGTGTTCTTGAGTCTAAGTACGCAGAACTAAGCCATTTTAGAACAAAAGCACACAGGGGCCAAATACTCTATAGCTCCCTGAGCTAAACATTTTAGAACATAAGCACGTTATATAAATGTTCTAGATCACAAGTACTCTAAGCTAAGCATTCTAGAACACAAGCTAATGTGAGCTAAATTGCTTTAGAGCATCAGTTCTTTGTGCTAAGCATTCTAGAACACTAGCAGACATGAGTTAAATGTTCAACAGCATTTATAGAGCATCCTAGAACCGAAACACACAAGCTAATGTTTTAGTGCATAAATACAGTGATGTAAAGGCTCTAAAACAGTAACATGCATTACCTAAATATTCTAAAACAGAATAGCGTTCAGCTAAGTGTTCTAGAACCCAAGCACACATGAGCTGAATGTTCTAGGGCACAAGAGTTCCTAGGCATTCACTCAAGATAAGTGTTCTAGACAAGGGGTGTGCTGAGCTGAGCATAGCATGGCTGTGGAACGTACTCATGAGCTTAGCCTTCTAGAACAGATTCTCCAAGCTAGAATACCAGCAGTGAGATAAACATGAGCTCGGCATCTCAGTTCTATGGCATGTGGCGGAGCTAGCTAGAACACAGTGAGTGTGAGCAAAGTGTTCCAGAACAGATGTTCTGCATAGCTAAGTGTGTTCATTCTAGAACCCCCCCCCACCGGAGAACACACTGCTGGAACGCAGCCGAGTTGTGGACGTTGCCTGCCGCGGTGCATTGTGGGATTTCAAGCGTGCCTTTGGATTATTTCTCCTCTTTCGTGAGCAGCCGGGACCCTCCCCCTCCCCCGAGAACAGTGCCCACAGAGTGTGTAGGTGAACAGGGTGCAGGTTCGGACCCAGACAGGGGGCGCTATATCCACAGACCTGCCTCCCACTGCTCTGAGCTGACTGTGTACAGACTGATGTCCCCCTCTCTCGGTATTATTATGGGCTGTGTTGCTGTTGCTGTGAGTGTGTGTGGAGTGTGTGTTCAGAGGGGAGCAGTGACGGTAAGGCTCCAGCACTTTACACACCTGTACAGACTGAGACATAGAGCTGAAGCTCTGATCAGCAGTAGAACCTCATTAAAACACGACCTTTCCCCCGATCGATTTTAAACCAAAATATTGCTCTTCTGCTCTAAATGTGTGTTCTGTTGAAGAAGAAAATCGGACATTAAAGCATGTGAAGCAGAGCTGCGTGGTTCTCCCTGGTGTTTTGTGCACGTGCTCGCTCGCTCGGTCTCTGCCGCACGCGCTGTAACAGTGCAACACAGCTTAACTTCACCGAGCGATCGTCTGATGCACGTGCGATTGCTCGTCATTTTTTCCCTTTAACTCAGTGGACTCTACTGTTAGACCAAAGATTCTCACTTTCAGCGCTAAAATGTTGCAGACGTTCCGGATCGTGCACTGGAGTTAACAACGATGTGACATTAAATGTTTCTCTGACCAGGGTCAATGGCTGAACTCCGAACAGTTTGTTTACAAACAGGAAAAATCAGATTATTGTTCTGTTAAATCACTGTTAGATTCCTGATGAATGTGGAGTATCGTTTATAAACGATCAACGATTGTTGCAAATATTTTACAGTGAAATATTTTTCTTTTTACAGTGAAATAGGCTCTTTGCAAATGTAGCTCGCGCCAAAGAATCACTAAATCACGCCGAACGTTTGCTAACATTTTATATTAAAATAAGAACACATATATAATTTTAAGTCAGCTAAAAATTTTGAGTGCAAATGATATTTTAACAAATATGAAAAAAAAATTTAAAACCTGGACTCTTTTAAGTTGATTTTTTGGTGGATGTAAAATTTATTTGATTTCATTAAGCCCAATTACAAAAAACTAAGAATATTGTTCTATTCTCTTTGCTACAGAATTTCCATAGACTTCTATATTTAGTTAAAATGCTTCCAAAAAGTATAACGGTGACAAAGTTTTGCAGCATTTCAACTTTTAACAGTAACCGCGATTGACCTCAATTTTTATATTAATTGAACTACTAATAGAGAATTAACAGAATAATAATCTATTTGGTTTAAAAATTCAACGTTAAATGCTATTTTTAAAATGTTTTTAATAATAAAACAAATGCATTAATTCCTGAAATGTAGATACTTACATTAGACATATTTTATTAGAGAAAATATATACATGTTTTTTAAAATGAAGAACACTTTATTATTATTATTATAATTTTTTATTTTATAATATATAACATATAATATATTATTATATGAATAATAGTTTATAACATTGCGTCTGTTGGCCGTTTGTGCTGCTGATACTCATATTATTATCAGTGTAACATCATTAGGGTGTAGTATTATTAGTGCAGGTGATGAATGGTTCTCTTTATGAGCTCCGAGGGCGAGTTTCGGGGCGTTTGGGGCAGTAAAAACCTGTTAATGTGATTTAAGGCTCCTTCGGCTGGAGGGGGAGCAGCAGCGCTGAAGCTGTAGATCACCCCCCCTCCTCCTCCTCCTCCTCTTCCGCGAGCCTTGGGCTGATGGAGCTCATCCCCCTGAGAGAAAGCGCGAGGCTCATCTTTGACAGAGTAGCTGCTCTGGGAAGAGCCCGGATGTCTAGTATAATCCCGCAGAAGCGGCCGTTGTAACCTTCACCCCGGTTTGGTGAAGGCGCGCGCAGGCGGGAGCAGCGGAGCGGTGTCGCTGAGGGAAAATTATAAAAACCTACAGTCGCTTCAGCGTCTGGAGCGCGTTACTGATTCATTTCACAGCACAGTAACACAGCCCGACTCTCTGCTCTTAATATAATCGTCATTTTAAAGGTAATTCACACGGTCTGAGCTCAATAAACAGGTCAACGCGCCACACGATCGGTCTGTCTGGTTCTAAGTGTCTATTTCAGCTGCTTGTGTCTAAATCCTGTGTGAATCCTCTGTTCATCACACGCACGGATTCAATGAACACAGCCCACAAACGTTCCGTTTATATCGGCGAAACGGGCGAATTTTTCATCTTTTCTGGACAGTTCCAGAAAGTTCTGGGGCGTTTAAAAGATTCCCAAAGATTCTAGAAGTTTCTGGACAATTCCTGAAACTCCCTGACAGTTCTCAGACACGTTTCCAAACGTCGTTGTCCTGAGCACAGAAACGACATTTTTTGTGGAACAACAGCCACTGATTTTAGGCAGAAGGGAGAACGCGCTGTGTTTTGCGTTGTCTTTGTGGAAAACACAGCTCTGTAAGTGAAGTGAGAGAATAAACAGATGATCGATCTGTTTTCTCATGGTTACGGGATTAACGGAACCAGGCAGGATTCCCCACTGTTTCAATTTCAGCCTGTACACTACAATCAAAGTCAGACAAAACTCAGAATATATATATTCTCGTGTTCATTCAACCGAACAAAATCACCATGGTTTGCTGAAAATTAAAAGTTGATGCAGAAAGAGCCGATCGGTTATTTTTTCAGCTACCTGTGATTTTTTTTAGGTGAAATATTTAAAAAATAAAATGGTTAAATTATACTACAAACTCCAAAGTGGGTGTACTTACTTTAGAACAAACTGATATGCATTTTCGAAAAGATTTCACGGGGGAATGTATAGATTGGTAAATTCATTTGTTAATTTGTATATAAAAGTTTCTCGATTTTCAGGAATTCTGAACACGTCAAAAAACGTAAACGAAGTGCAAATTTACACTGTAAAAGTAAGAAAATCTGCTTCAGTTTCAGATAAAGAACTACAATCTGCTTCAATAACTTTATCCTGAATTTCACTTCGAGCTGCACGCGGTCGTTAGTTACACCGCTGCAAATAAAAACGACTTTACTTCAAGCACATGTTTAGACATTTCATTTCTAATAATGCCATAATAGTGACGTCACCACCCATTGTCTCCTTGGTTACAGGTGTAGCTCTATAATCTAATTGGTCAGTCCTGGCCTTTCAAGGCAGCCGGCAACCTGTAAAGGCAGTTGCCTCCGTGCCCTGCTGCCTCATAAGTCAATGCCCAATAAGGCAGTGTGGTGATAAAGGCAGAGTGAAGGGCTGGTTAATTATGCAGAGCTCGTTCATGTTAAAGCCGGCGCTTGGTGGGCGTGGCTTGGCGCAATCATTCAATCATTGCACCGAACAGCATCATGGGACATACTGAACTAATAATAACAATAATAATGTGTGCGTGTGTGTGTAATGGGTTCTTCACTCCACCCAACCTCAACTCAATACCAAAGTTAGCAGAACCACACGCATCAGGTTCTCTGTAATGGGGAATAAAAATAATGGAATAACGGAAGGAGTTGAACGTTGCCGTTTGAGCGGCCTCACCACGTTTGGTTCCATAAAGAATCATGACATAAGGATCTGCGACTTTTTAAATGGCGTAAAGAACCCTCAGATAACGCTTATGGTTCTTTAAAAAGAAACTCAAATTTGTTTTAAGGGAACCGAAAGTGGTTCTTTTGTGTGCACCTTTCGTGGGGGCGGATCATTTATTCACCTGTTTACCTGTTTAAGGTGTGTCGGGTGCTTGCTTTCTCTCTCTCTCTCTCTCTCTCTCTCTCTCTCTCTCTCTCTCTCTCTCTCTCTTTCTCTCTCTCTCAAAAACAGCGGGTGTTAGGGTGTGTGATAAGGTGTGTGTTAGGGTGTGTACGTGTGCGTGTGTTAGGGTGTGTGTGTGCTGTTGTGGAGTCTGGAACTTTCAGATGACATTCTCCAATTCTCACGTTACATTTCTTTCAGCGCGTAGTTTGAATTGCTTGCGCAAAACACGTGAATAACATTTGCGTTTTAAACATTAACACAACATATCCCAAACTCGTCTCCCTGCACCAGTAAAGCGGTGTGATGCAAATCTCCGAGCTGGTGGAACAGACACTGTTCTGTTCGCTCAAGGCCAATCAGCCCAAATATTTCCCCTTACTCTTACACTGACAGCGCTGATGTTTACAGTGTAAAGTTGCGCAATAAATCTAAGCCTGTTTTAAGTCTGATACACTTTCTGTTGTTTTTATTTGAAGCCAATTGTTGAGTTTAAATGCTGAGTTTACCCCAGAAACGGGGCTAAACTTTTGCACACAACTGTACATTTAGAAATATATATGTAATAAAAGTTGTGTTTACAGTGTTTACAGCAGCGACTAACTACTACTGCGGTTTGTACTGTTAATAATACCGTTAATAACGCGAGAGAGAGAGAGAGAGAGAGAGAGAGAGAGAGGGAGAGTGAGTGAGAGGGAGATAGTGTGTGTGTGTGTGAGAGAGAGAAAGAGAGAGAGAGAGAGACTGTACTGAACTGAACTGAGAGAGAGGTAAACTCCTTTGCTGATGTGTGTATGTGTGTGCGTGTGTGTGTAATGATGCTGAATGAGCTTTAAATTCCTCTCCGTAAACGCGCGCGCGATGGTTAAACTTTCCGGGAAGCTGAAATGAGAGGAGAGAGACATCACACACACACAGAGCGTAGAAATGACTCACAGATGGAGTCCACACACACACACACGCGCGCACACACACACTCCTGCTCCGGGAGGAAACTATGCGTTTTATTTTATTTTTTTATCCGATTTTATTTATTTTGCCCCCCCCCCCCTCCCCTGTATGTTTATGCTGTGATTGGACACGTCAAAGGCGATTTCTGTCCTTGTGCTAATAGCGCGCGCCTGACGGGCCTAATAGCGCTAAATCAGGGGCGTAATAATTCAGCGGGGAGGCTGTGTGTGTGTGTTGGGGGGGGGGGGGGGGGGGCCAGGTAGGGGTAATCTTCCTGGGGGGAAAAAGTGGTTTGTGGGTGGGTAATAATCTCACCCCAGATCCCTTTTCGCCCTTAATGGGACCAAAGGCGCGCACCAGCCTCGCGCCCCGAATCCTACCTCCCACCCCCTCACGTGTGAGCCACTCGTTCATGCTGTCGCGCGTTCACCCGCCGCTCCGCTCGCGCTCCTTCCTCCTTAACCGCGCGGCGACTTCAGCAACAGCGGGCACGCGGTGCAACCTTGTTTTAAGGAAAATTCGAGAATTGTGTGTGTGTCGCTTTCATCACGCGCACAACACGCAATGACACGCAGCCCGGCTGTTTCTGAGACCGCCCAGGTGTAAACACACATCAGCACTTGGACCAGTGTTAAAGAAACACGAAGAGTAGCAGAATCGGAAACAATATATATTACAGAAATAAACACACAGTAAAGTTTACACTGCGCACATACGGTAAAGGGTAGAGTCACATTATCTACAGTAATACTGCTGCATCTGCACCTGCACGGCCTACAGCACCTTAATGCAGCTAGTGATCATTATTACTATCATTACTATCATCATTTTTATCATTATTATTATCATTATTATTATCATTATTATTATCATTATAATCATCATTATCATTATTATCATTATAATCATTATAATAATAATAATAATTATTATTATTATTATCATCATCATTTTTATACTACTACTACTACTACTACTAATAATAATAATTATTATTGTTATTATTGTTATTGTTATCATCATTATCATTGTTATTATTATTATTATTATTACTACAGTAATACTGCTGCCTCTACTAAGACTATAGATTATATTAATGCAGCCTACACTTTAATGCAGTCTTTATGTATGGTGATGATGATGATGATTATAATTGTTATGATTATTTGTGTGCGTGTGTGTGTGAGGCATATTCATCTTTACTGAGCCATATAATCACTCCTCCTGCTTCTGAATTTAACCTGCACATTTATTTGATTTTAGGATTTTAATTGGGTTATTTTTTATTTAATCTCTTAAATTGTAGTATTTTATTATTTACATATTTGTTTTATTTTATCTAGCTCTAAGTTTGTCTCTGTGTGTGATTATTATTATATAAGTTATTCTTGTATACACACACACACAAACACAAAGCCTGCGCTATACGTTCAGCATGATCATATGTAATTTAACAGCAGGTGCTGAGAGGACAGTGAGTCTCAGCGCAGTGGTGGGGAGTCGGTTATTAGAGGATATCTCTTCCTCTCTTCCACGCTCCGATTGTTTCGCCTGAAGCTAGAAGGTCAGATTAAAAACATTACAGTTAAAACCTTTAATGCCAGAGGAGCTGGACGGAGCTCCATCACTCATCAGAACTCCACAGCCCAATACACACCCCCCACCCCTACACCACGGACACGGTGGTCATAATTCATGCCGTCATTTTTCAAGCAAAAGCCCGAGAATTCATGCTGTTACTGTGCCTTTAAGACGGGCTGTATGCAAATGAGCTCTAATTCAGAAAGCATCACCCCAATGGAAACACTCCTTATAACCTCCTGGTGGGTGGGCGGAGTTAAACTGGTGTGAGGTGAAAAGATGGATGTGTTGATTGTTCAGTGTTTTTTAAAAATTATTATTATTATTTTGTGTGTGATGAGGTTTTAAGCTTTACCCCATCACTAAAAAACAAACAAACAAATAAACAAACAAACAAACAAAAAAACAAGTCAAATGCAGCTCTTCATGACCCGGGCCCTTTAATAGCTATATGAGACAGTACTGTAAAATCCTGTTGATTCGAAACATGTTATTTCGTTTAGCGTAACTTCACTATATTGTTTATCATTTGGTCAGTAATTTTGCTCTATACATAATGTAGTGTGTATTTTACAGTAGTTAGGCTACTCTATAGTTAGGCACCATAGAGATGTGGCTGTATGTGGAAAGCCACGCCCCCTTGAGAAGGAATAAAAAATCCATTCACCCATTACATTAAAGTGCACCACAACGAAATGTGACCGCACGGTGTGGCTTAATCTGCTGTAACATAAAATGTGAACAGCAGCAATCCACCACAGACTGAGCACCTACAGTTAGCTAGCAGCTAGCTAAACGTATGTGAAGTGAAAGTGACTCTTTGTCATTGTGAACACACTCAAGCACCACAACGAAATGTGACCTCTGCATTTAACCCATCACACGTGTACACGTGGAGCAGTAGTCGGGGAACTGGAATAAATCAATAAATCACATATTTCTAACAAACTCAGAGAATTCAGGAACGTTTCTGAAACGGTCAGCTGCACACAGACGTGAAGAGTCTGGCTCACGCCTGTCAGATAGTCCCTACAATCCTGTACCAGCTTAAATCAGGCGTAGCTATGTGCCCCCCACCTCCCCCCACGCGTCGCCATAACGACTTCCGTCTCCAAGCACCGCAGACACGTGACCAATGGCAAATGCAGCCGCAGGACGTGGGCGTGGCACCGTCCAGCCAAGTTCAAATTCAATTTTTAGCGGATCGTTTCTAGCGGATTATATGTATTGTAGTTACGTAATTTAATCTAATTTTCCCCTTTAGTTTGTCTTAAACATTCGTGCTAACGGATAGCAGTACAGCCATAGGAGGCTAGTCTGATTTATATCAGGTTAGCATTGCTTTTATTAAACTGTGACCAAATGTTTATAATTCCAGAAGTGTTCACTGTGCCCTTTGTTTATTCGAACTCTAATAAGTCATTTCATGAACATCTTTGTCACATAATAAAGCATAGCAGCGTTTAATGCCTAAACCCTATTAGACTGTTATTCGTCGATCAGCCATAACATTAGCACCATCTACCCAATACTGAGTGTGTCCCTCCTGCTGCTGGAACAGCTCTGACAGTGCTGCACTGTGTGTTCTGACCCCTTTCTATCAGTCAGCATCACTTTCTACACCACAGTAGCTCTTCTGTGGGATCAGACCAGACGCACTAGCCTTCATTCCCCACATGCAGCAGTGAGACTCGGCTGCCCATGACCCCGTCGGTGAATTACCAGTCGTCCTTGACTTCAGACTTGGATCATAAGCACATCAACGTACTGACTGTTCACTTGCTGCCTAATATATTAAACTATTTACTTAGCCTTTACTATAGCCTTTACATTTACATTTACAGCATTTAGAACACACTCTTATCCAGAGCGACGAAAAAGTTTGTTTACATATTCATGGAGTATTGTCCTCCCCTCCTCCATACCAGCAGTAAAAGTTCTATTGTTCAGGAAGCAAAGGTAAGATAATGTGGGTGGAATGTTAAAGCCAAAGACCCTGTTTACACCTGGTCATTGCCTGTTGCTTGGGCATCAGAATCAGACTCCGAATTAGACTTATTGGCCAGCTATGTTAACACATAATTGGTTCCAGCCAACTGCTTCTCTTTAGTACTATTTAGACAATGTACCTGTTAGTTACAGACAAGATCAGACACGTCTACTGACACCTGTCATTGAATTCCTACTTAACAATATGGCACTCTGCACTTTTATCATCATATTGCTACATAATTCATGTTTTTTCTTTTTTGTATCTGTTTACTTTAGATTCAATATATAGCAATACAGAATTTATAACATATTTTACTACATAATGTGAGTTCAGCCAATGACAATTGTTGGTTATAGAACAGAAGGACTTGTATATTAGACAAAAACCTTGTATCTCCAAATTTCAAGCACAAAGCCTTCTTAACTTACAATGGAGCTGTTCATGTTTTGCTTATTTCATCATGAAATTTTGACACAATGTAAATGGGGATGATTTCTGTAAAAATGTAAAAAATGACAAAAACAGATACAAGGTTTGTGTCCAAATGAGCGCCTGCAGCATCCAAATCGGGTAACGACAACACTCACGCACACGCGTGCAGGCACAGTTACCTTGGCGACGAGGACGCGTCATGGTGGACGAGACCATGTGGAAACTAGGGGAGGACAAATAATAAAAATAATAATAATAACAGAAACACACCGTTTTCTCACGCTGTGTGTGGATGCACATGTCATCACATACAGACCACTACGAAACGCACATTTCCCGGAGAAGCTGGACCGAGACCAGCCATTGTCCTCCAGCGGCGATCTGAGGAAATGGTGGGGTCCGGTCTGTGTTTAGTGTGGGTGAAGATGGCGACCGGCTGCTCAGTGCTGTAGATTTACCCTGATCATTGAAACGCGTTCTGCTTAGTTGTATTTGCTGTCGTTCTTTTAAAGGTTCTTTTCGCATCGTGCACCATCGACATGTCCGATTCCGAGGAGGACAGCCAGGACCGGCAGCTGAAAATGGTGCTAATCGGAGACGGAGCCTCGGGAAAGGTGAGGGGGGGATTTGCAGCCTGCCTGGCTGTCTCGGAGGCGGAGGCGGGTGCTAACGGCTATCGCTAATGCTAATCTGCCTTTACTGTATTTACTCTTAGTCAGTTATCTGTTAAAACACGCACACAGCTGGCTCGCCAGCTCAACAGAGAGCACAATAAAGCCGTTAAAGTGACCGTGACACACTACAGCTGATCAGGGTCTCACAGCTAAGTAGCTACCATGTCCTCTTTGCAAGGCTGGGATGATGCAGGTACTGGAAAGGCTGCTGTGGGATGCACACGGAGCCCCCCACACTGTAACTGTGATTGTTTTATGCTGTGTGAGTAAACGGCATAAAGGTGTAAAGAAGTGTGGGTTGTGCAACAGAGTGCGGCTGTGCTCAGTTAAATGCAGTAGAACTCTACATCTAGCTCCCTGCTTAAACTGAAACTGATTTGGGATACAGCCCATGTTGGGGCCTTTGAACAGAAAGGTCAGTGTGTTTCCATTCTTACTTTCACTAAAGTGTGTGTTCACATGACTTTCAGGAGGAGGTGATCTGCTGAGTCACACAAATATTTCACAGATCCTAATTTAATTCAGACTTTTTGATAATGTACTGATTTTTCAAATTAAAAATAGAAGGATGTTTACTGTTTCTCTCTGACCTTTTGACCCTGCTGTGTGTGCATATATATATATATAAGAAGTCTACAGCCCCTGTGTTTGTGAGCAATGAGCATCTTTCTGGAGCAGTGGTTAGGGGCTTGTCCATGTGTAACGCTGTTAATGGGTGCCCCCTGCATTCATGTGTGGCTAGGTTAAATGCAGAGGTCACATTTCGTTGTGGTGCTCTTTGTGTGATGGGGTGTGTTCACAATGACGGTCACTTTCACTTAAAAAGATGTGGCGTTATATAAACAGTATCTGATTGTGTGAACACTTGAGATTTGTTGTCCGTGCTTCCAGCCATGTGGGTGAAGCTCAATCAGCAGCACCTGATTTAATCTGATAGAGACTTTATTAAGCCAAACATACTGGAAACTGCAGTTACGCTGGACTTCCATAAGGAAAGCTCTGGATATGGTTTAGTGAACTGTCAGGGTGAAGAGCATAGGTTGTGGTTTTAGTTGGGGCTCTCAGACTGTTCAGTGTCATCCACCATCATGAGTGCTTTCGTCCTGCACAGAAAAGTATATTGTCCATGAACAATGTGGAGAATATACCTAGTGATTATTTTTTTTACCAGTATTTTGACTGCAATTTTAATAACAGAAATAATTTATTTTGAATAAATTATTTTTTTCCACCCAAGCCAAAACTTTCCTTCTTTTAGACCTGAGGATTAAATGTGAAGTGCCAGACTGACAGTTCTCAAGCTTTGAATTATTATGACATTATAATTAAACTGGGCAGCGCGGTGGTGCAGTAGTTCACGCTGTCAGCTCACAGCAAGAAGGTCCCAGGTTCAATCACCGGATTGGCCTCAGGTGCCTTTCTGTGTGGAGGGTGTGAACTCTCCATGTGTTGGCATGGGTTTCCTCCGGGTTCTGCAGTTTCCTCACACTGTCCAAAGGCTTGCAGTTTAGGTTGACTGCATGCCCTAAATTGCCCATAGGTGTGATTGTTGTCTTTGTGTTGGGTTGGCCTTGCAATGGGTTGCCCTCCTGTCCTGGCTGAACATAGTCAGGTGGGATTGGCTTCATCTTCCCCTCTACCCAAAATAGACAAGAGGTTTGGAGAATGAATAATTATGAAACCCCCCCCTCCCCATTTTAAAGGTGTCCGTACTGAATGATCTAGCATCTGTTTAAAGCTGTAGCTCATGTGATGTGAAAATTGAAGTGGGTTCTATCAATCAGTTGATGAGTCACATGGGTGTATATGTCCAGCAGAAAAGCTTTAGGCCTAATAGTGGTTGAAATCATCAGTGTCTTTAGTCTCTTATTGCAGATAAGTGTGAGGTGTTTTACTGGGATTTAGCCTTATTCTGATTAGTCGTGATTCCTTTACACAGGTAATGTAATAATGATGGGTGATATGGAAGAAGAATTTTAATAATTTTATTTATGTACTTTTTTGAAGTGAAGTGAAAGTGACTATTTGTCATTGTGAACACACTCAAGCACCACAACGAAATGTGAACTTTGCATTTAACCCATCACATGTGCATACGTGGAGCAGCGGGCAGCTACCAACAGCACCCGGGGAGCAGTGTAGTGGGACGGTGCTCAAGGGAACCTCAGTAGTGCCCGGGCCGGGATTCTAACCTGCGACCTTCAGGTTGCAAAGGCAGCGTCCTAACCACTAGGCCACCACTGCCCTGCTGATTAGTTGAAACCAACAAAATGTACCACATTTGTAAATACTGTTAATAATGAAGTACAAATTAATTTTCTTGAATGGCACAATGTGACAGTTTATCATAGTAAAGACATATTTTGCTAATTTTGTTATCTTGCCAAGCCTAATGATGCAATTAGTTTGTCAGACTAACTAGACTAGTGTATCAGTAGCTGTCATTATTCATGAGTAGATTACAGAAATACAGTTAGGGGCTATTTTTACCGTGGCTCCTGAAGATAAGTCTATGTTTAAATCTGGCTCGAGTCTTTTCTCCTGTATCTCCCCGTATAAACCTATTAATGCTGCCTGTAGCTTAATCCGAGGTTGTGTGTAACCTACTGCACACAGTAATTCTCTCTCCCTGGCAGGTTTAGCCCTGCACATCTTGTTTGCAAATATATTGTCACTGTTTTTAAAAAAAAAACAAATAAAGATTTTGACTTCTTCTTCCTCAATAAACAAATTTAAAAATGAAACACAGCAGCTGTTCTCTACACTAGAGATGCACAGATTGTTTTAATAATACATGATTCAGTTTTGATGTTTATATGTGCTTGTTACATATGATTTTATGCAGTTAGGAAAGCAATGTTTAAGTCAAGCCTTATGTTTACTTACACTGAGACACAGAGCTTATTAATTACACACTCAGTTTCGGCCCATACCCAAAGCCCAGGTATTGGAGAGGTGCTCAGTATCAGCCCATACCCAAAGCCCAGGTATCGGATCAGTACTCAGTATCAGCCCATACCCAAAGCCCAGGTATC
>JBBPDA010000030.1:4596862-4608340 GCA_037974385.1 Arnoldichthys spilopterus
GTGTGTGTGTGTGTGTGTGTGTGTGTGTGTGTGTGTGTGTGTGTGTGTGTGTGTGTGTGTGTGTGTGTGCGCACATGGACAGAGGAGCAAACCAGCCAAGTTCCATCCATTCGGGAACTTTTATTGTGTGGACTGTGTCCAATAAAGGGGAATTCCACACATTTTCCAAAACTCCCTCATGATTAATTGGTTCATTTGTAAACAGAGTGATTTAGTTCAGATTCACTATTTTACATCGTCAACGTCACCATAGAAACACTCCGAGGCTTGCAGAGCTTCACTGGCGGTTTGGAGACATGACGTCTGGTTCCATTCACCACCACTGTACAGAAACACCAGTCTGAACCAGTTCACACCAAACCCATACTGGAGGACTGATTTATGGGGGAATTTTTTAAAAAATCACTGTAATTTCCATTTTATCTAGGATGTCACCAAAAGGTTTTTTTTACACACTGTAGAAGTGTCCATCCACCCAGAGATGTGTCGCAGTGTTTTCACAGCCCTCGCTATATTGTAAACCTGCAGTGCATCAGATTTATCATGATGTGAAAGGGTTTTTTTTTTTTCCTCCGTTGCCATTTACAGTACATATAACGTGTCATGTGATATAATGATGGCGTGTTCTGGACCAAGGTGAAGACACTTCTGCAGGAAGGCTAACATGGGGACGCTTGAGCAGCTGCAGACTTCACTCTTCTGTGTACTTGATCAGTGGTTTCCATTTATCTTGGGAGAATCTTTTGTGTGTGTTGATCCTACAAGAATTTGTATCCGTTCATCATAATGGGACGCAAAGAACTCTGAAGAAACTTGTGTGGAATCTCTTCTGAAGATGTTTAAACAGCGAGCGATATCAGGCTGAGCTTTACCCGTCCTAGTCCAACACAAAGTTGTATACTCTGTACATTTAGAGATAATAAAATGTGTTGTTTTGTAAGCATTATTAAAATACTGCAACACGTCACAGTGCTTATTATTTTTATTCCGCGGAAATGTGAAACACACGTTTTCCAAATCCAGATCCCAAGGTTGTGTTATTGCTGTGGCAGATGATAGTCATGTGGTCAGGGAAGCTGTCCAATATGAATATGTTTAAAGCGAGATGGCTGTAATTGAGTGTAATGTGATCCGGGTAAGTAGTTATGCTTGAAATCCTCTGCTCCGCTGTCCCGGGCTGTTCGCCTCATCAGCCTGCACTTTTTCCCTGCACATGTCGACCTAGAAAGTGATTGGCAACAGAGATGAAACAGGCCTGATTTAACCTGATGGGGAAGTGAAACGCAGTTAAAAACTGTCAAAAAACATTTCTAGTGTCTGTAAAAACACCTTTCTCTATTTTCATGGGAAATGATCATCTGAAGTGCACTTTGTGAATGGCGAGACTATTCATGGAAACTCCGAATGATCCTCCAGAAGCCATCTATACACACCACTCAGCCAGAACATTAGCACCACCTGCTTAATACTGAGTGTGTCCCTCCTGCACTTTGTTCTGACCCCTTTCTATCAGAGTCAGCGTCACTTTCTACACCACAGTAGCTCTTCTGTGATGAACTAGCCTCCATTCCCCACATGCAGCAGTGAGCCTTGGGTGCCCATGACCCACCAGTCATCCTTCTTTGGATCACTGTTGGTAGGTACTATGTGTCGTGCACTTCCCCTGCCAGTGGATGTAATGTAGCTGATTGGAGTAGATATGTAGTTAACTGAAAATATTTGGCTGCCTTGAGAACAAAGAACACACTTCTTAACATTTATTCTTCTGTTTTAAATAGTGTGTAGTTTCTTTTTTTATTCATGTTAATCCCGTTTTATATGTATGTATATATGTTTATTTTTAGAATTTTGTTAGTCATTGCGTGGTGTCAGGAGGAATTTACTGGCTACATATCACTGCATTTTGTACGCGCAGTATGTATATGACAACTTCTTAATCCACATTGTAATGTACAGTGTTTACTTGCTGAATTTAACAAAAAAGGGGTAAAAATGTGGCATGTGCAAACATTAGACATTTAACATATGTACTGCATTTATATATATTAATATCTGTTACAGATACCACTGTACAATATAAAGAAAATGTTGATTATAAAGTAAACAAAGCATATCATTTGACCCATGTGCTCAAACCTTTGCTATACACACCCACAACAATTGATTTTATGTATTTATATATACACACACACACAAACATACATACATACATACATACATACATACCCATTGGTCTTAGTAGCTCTCTGGTCTGCACCTAGACAAGAGAGGTTAAACTGTCTGAGTTGATGTGAAACCGCAGACTGATGGAGGACTGAACAATAGGGCTGGTATCAGTTAAAGCAGGTGTATGAAGTGTCCTGAAACATGGCCGATGTGCTGTTTTTCATCTACAGGTGTGACAATGCAGCCGAAGATGGAGGAGACCCCAGGGAGCTGTAATTTCAGCCCTGCTGGGGCATTTTTCACACATGGAGAGAGGCCTTGCACACATGAATAGTGAGGGTAAAGCCCTTTGAGCCTTCATCTTCACTTAGAGGGGCCCTTAAGCATGTAGACAGGTGATCCAGTTCTCCTTATTAGTGTCTGTTCGTTGTGACACATACTAATCAACTCTTAATATCTTTATTAGTCTCTTTTCTAGTGTTGACTGAAGAATTACAGACCGTGTGCTCTCATGGAATTTGAGTGTGAGGATCATTTTTAACATTAAACTTCGTCATATTAGTTTAACCATGGTGAATTATCACCTCTACCTTTCCTTAATCTAGCTTAATGCCTACAGCGCATTTATAATTACATTGACGTTTAACTTGTTAAACACTCCCATCCTAAACAGCGCAGTAAACAAAACTACACATTACATTTAAAAAACACTTTGTGATTTATGTGTGTGTAGCCAAATATTTAGTCTATTTTTACATTTACACAATGTACACAACAGGTGAAATGTATTTATAAAGTGCCTTTCACAGACAAGAAGCTACAAAGTGCTGTACAACAATAAAACACATTAAATTGCTGTGAAATAACACAGCTGGTAATAAAAAACAAGATTCCAACAGAGATTACTCAGTTCTGCTCACAAGCCTCCTTAAACACGTCTTAAGACACTTTGTAAAAGAGTAAGCTGACTCAGCTGTGTGTAGCGCTAGTGGGAGGCTCCCAAAGGCTTTGATGCAATTGACTGAAAAGTGCAATGAAAGGCCAGTAATGCACTCGGGCTGGTCCATTAGTTATGTCCCTAATGAGCGTCACATTAGCCAGTGTCTATTACTGATGAGCCACAACACCTGGAGCCACCCGGAAGAACATCTATGGTCCACATCTTCATCAATAAATCATAGTGATGCGTATCAGAATTGAAATAATGTCAAAACCACAGAAATGTACCATCATAACTTTCCCCCCAAAGCCTGTAGCTCATGTGTGGCCTGCTCCGCTTGTTGTTGTTGTTGTTGTTGTTGTAGATGATGATGTCATCATGGCACCTCAAAGGTTCTCCCTCAACCTGCATGCGTGTGTCTGGCTCCTCATGCCATTTTAAAAAGAAATTAAAGGGAAGAAAAGAAAAAAAGCAGCCATCACTGTCACAGCGGCCGCCCTCGCTGCTGTTTGGACAGGTGTTTTATTTTTATTTCATCCTCCACCCCCCCTTCACACCCCCAAAGAAAACAGCAGCACATCACTTTGCCCTCCTGCTCAAAAAGACACAAGGAATGAATAATAAGTGTCGGAAAATACGGCGGAAGAGCGGCTGAAGGCCTGACAGGCGGGTGCAGGGGTTTCAGTCCTGATGAATTTATCCGCCTGTTCCACTGGTCGAGGCTGTGAGTGATAGGGCGGCTAATTTGCTAGGTGTCTGTTAGCTTTAGCTATGAGGGTCTCTGCTGTGAAATAGAGAGAGAAGAAAAACTTACCTCAGAACACGGACAGCAGAGAAAGCTACTTTTGATTTGACTTCTCTCAGAGCACTACAAGTCACTAAAAGCCCCCACCCCCACAAAATAAACAAACCAGTCACTGAAAGCACGAAAAACATCACAACCAGCCACTAAAAATACCAAAACCAGTCACTGAAAGCATCAAAAACATTACAACCAGCCACTAAAAATACCTAAACCAATCACTGAAAATACCAAAACCAGTCACTAAAAATACCAAAACAAGTCACTGAAAGCACCAGAACACATATATCCAAAAATACCAAACCCAGTGCCTAAAAATACCAAACCTAGTCACTAGAAATACCAAAACCAATCCCTAAAAATACCAAACCCAGTCCCTAGAAATACCAAAACCAGTCACTGAAAGCACCAAAAATACCAAACCCAGTGCCTTAAAATACCAAACCCAGACCCTAAAAATTCCAAGCCCTGTCCCTAAAAATACCAAAACCAGTCACTCAAAACAGCAGAACCAGTCACTTAAAGCCCCAAAATACCAAAACTAGTCCATAAAAGTAAAAAAAAAAACAGCACCAAAAATACTAAAACTAAAAGCCCAAAAACCAATACTAACTGGCCGTCTCTTCATCTTGCTCTTCCGCACAAATAACAAATTACTGATGCTTCATAACAGTGTTATGAATGAAACAAATGCTGTTTAAGGCCCTTTATACTAACTGCACCCACTGCCATACACAGATCAACCAAAACATTAACACCACTGACCAGTCAGAGTGTCTCAAGAACGGCGCTTCACCTGGTTTTCCAGGTGTGCAGTAGTTAGTACCTACCAACAGTGATCCAAGGAAGGATCCGAGGCCCACTTCTGCATGTGGGGAGTGAAGGCTGGTGTGTCTGGTCTGATCCCACTGTCGTATAGAAAGTGATGCTGACTCTGATAGAAAGGAGTCAGAACACACAGTGCAGCACAGCAGAATGAGGGGGACCTAATGTTATGGCTGACTTAACTGAACTGGATTTTGTGACATCACAGCAACAAAACACTCAAAATGGACTGTTTCTTGCCGCTTAGTTCCCAATGTGGTGCCTTTAAGCCTTCGCCCCTGATGCAATAGCCCAGTGAGCTGTACAGTCTCCATCAGACACACAGATGGTCTCAGAAAGCCCACCCTGCGGCCTCTTCCACTGTAACAGTGCAGGGGTCTGACTGTATCTGCAGGTCTAGTCTGACCACCCAGATGCATGTTAATACAAGCTGCATTTATTTACATGTGACTTTAACAATCTTCTTTCCTCTGGCGCACAGACGCCCTATTGTCCGCGTTTAAGAGCTCAGCCCAAGCGATGAGCCGGCCGTCCACAATGTTCCCCTCTGTGCTGCGGAAGACCCTAAAACCGCTCGGCGTACAGAGGTCACAAGGGTCCGGTTACAGATCAGCGCCGCTGAAACGAACACACTCGGCACCCTTGCGGTTAATGTCACCGTTAATGTCTGACATCACTCTGAAAACACTTGTAAAACAGACACACACACACACACACACATGCCCTGACACAGGCCAAACGTGTCTCCTCCACAATGAGCACTTATTCTCCACTTTGCCCATCGCACAGCCGGCTCGCTTTAGCCGGCTTACTCATCAGAGACCATTTTAAAGTCCCTAATAAAATGTAATTGAAGCTCATTACTGACTAATTGTGGGTTTTTAGGAGTTTAAGGTGTCCGGCGCAGCTTCAGCGCTGTCAGGAGTGTCTTGCTGATCGCCTCTCCTTGATTCCTGGCCAGGCCTTTGGGTGTAGACCTGCCAAAACTACTGACCATAATTAAGCGATGTTTTAACAGACCTTACACACACCAGGTGGCTACGTGTGTCGACAAAAATAAAGGGAAACACTTTGTCTGGAGGCTGCTAAACAGGGGCGTCATAGCACACGCAAAAGCACTGAGTAGTGCAATTATAGAAGAAGAAGAGAAACAGCTTAGATTGATCAGCCATAACATTAGTACCACCTGCCACAGCAGCTCTTCTGGGGATCAGATCAGACGCACTAGCTTTCACTCCCCACATGCAGCAGTGAGCCTCGGGTGCCCGTGACCCACCTGTCGTCCTTCCTCGGATCACGTCTGGTAGGAACTAACTACTGCACACCTGGAACACTCCACAAGACCTGCCATTCTGGAGACACTCTGACTCAGTCGTCTAGAACAGGGTTCCCTACCGTGGTCCTGGAAGCACCGCCCTGCATATCTGACTGCATTTACTGCTCCTAACACACCTTATCCAACTAATCCCCCAATTCAAGTAGGTGTGGGGAGGAAGGGAAAGCAGTAATGTGTAGGACAGTGCCTCCAGGACCAGGGTTGGGAAACACTGGTCTAGAACATCACTTGTCAGAGTGGCTCAGATCCTAATGCTCCTACTTCCAGCACATCGACATGTGCACATGTGTGTGTGTGTGTGTGTGTGTGTTGAGTGATTAACACACTAATGTATCAGATTTAATGTGAAATGGTCAATACAGTGAAGTGTTTGGACAAATAGGGAGAGAGAGAGAGAGAGAGAGAGAGAGAGAGAGAGAGAGAGAGAGAGAGAGAGAGAGAGGTCTAAAAGAAGCAGGAGAGTTTTTGTTAAATTAAGGCTGAGTCTGTTTGCGGAAACCTGTGTATTCTCAGTGTCATCTGGTAATGCATACTTTCCCCTACATCTCTCTGTGGTCTCTCTCTCTCTCTCTCTCTCTCTCTCTCTCTCTCTCTCTGTCTCTCTCTGTCTCTCTCTCTCTCTCTCTGCTTATTTTAGTCGCAGCTGAAACCTGGTGATGACAGTGGAAGCCGCACCGGCCGAGCGAGGAAGAGGGTGTGGATCTGTAGCCAAGGTCAGCAGGACGGAGAGTGGAATAGGGGGAGGGAGATAGGTTACACCCCTTCTTTGTTCCTCTCTTTCCCTCTGTTTTCCACCTGCAGTGTGCCAGACCCACAGAATAGGAGCGTTTTGAATGAGGCAGGAGAGAGAGAGAGAAAGAGAGAGAGAGAGACCTTGACATGACTTGGCACAGCTACTCTAACTGTGTGGCTTCATCATCAAACTAAAAGACTACAGAGAGGGAGAGAGAGTGTGAGAGAGGTCCTGTCGTTTAGTTCTGTTAGTAACTTTGGCTTCAGAAAGGAAGCACTAGTCAGAATAGAGGATATGGCCAATTCCAGAGACTGTATTTATAGTGTGTGCGTGTGTGTGTGTGTGTGTGTGTTTGTGTATGTGTGTGTGTGTGTTTAAAGAACAAACTGCCAAGAAACAGCATTACTCTACTTGAAAAGCACTCAGACTCTGACAGCTGCTTCATGCCCTCCTCACACATCTCCACAGCCGCAGGTGGGTGTGTTAAACCTTCTGAGGGACCCCAACATGTGCAAACACACACCATTTCTCTATTCTCTATGCGTCAATGGAGACGTGTTCAAAGTCCAAAATGTGCATGGTTGTTCAGAACTGGAGCTATAAATCTAATGTTGCTAACACTAGAAGTCAATAGTCACCCAAATATCACGTAGGATACAGTATGACAGACCTCTTTACAATGGTGGTGAATGGAACCAAACATTAAGTCTTCAACACATAGAGCCATTGTATCTACTCTCCAAACCCTCAGTGAAGAGTGTTTTTATGGAATATTCACACAGTTTAAAAATATGATGACTGCAGTCACCGTACACATTTATCTAAAACAATCACTGTGCACATTTATCAAGAGCAATAACCATACACATTTATCAAGAACAATCACTGTACACATTCATCTGGACCGATCACTGTACACTTTCATCTGAACCAATCACCGTACATGTTCATCTGGGCCAATCACCGTACACTTTCATCTGTACCGATCACCATACACTTTCATCTGGACCAATCACTGTACACTTTCATCTGGACCGATCACTGCACACTTTCATCTGGACCAATCACCCTACACTTTCATCTGGACCAATCACCGTACATGTTCATCTGGACCGATCACTGTACACTTTCATCTGAACCAATCACCATACATGTTCATCTGGACCAATCACCATACACTTTCATTTGGACCAATCATCGTACACTTTCATCTGGACCAATCACCCTACACTTTCATCTGGACCAATCACCGTACACCTTCATCTGGACCGATCACTGCACACTTTCATCTGGACCAATCACCCTACACTTTCATCTGGACCAATCACTGTACACTTTCATCTGGACCGATCACCATACACTTTTATCTGAACCAGTCACTGGACAGTGCCTTAGGTTTGCTTCCTGTCATTCCAGTTTGAATGTGTCTCTCACCCTGTCCATTCCTTTCATACGGATAGAGAGCTGTTCACCGGAGCCAGTGCAGTCTGGATACAGTACTAAACCAGCCCAGCACTGGAGCCCCAGTTTGGGGGTGGAAACCGACAGAGTGAGAGGATGAGAAAGGAATACAGAACAGCAGCGGAGTCTAAAAAAGGACCCCAGAAATGAGACCGTCCGTGACGAATCGAGCTGATTTATTTCTGCATTGAAATGTTCCACTATATACTTACCAAGAACCATGGTCACATACATTCCTCAATGATTAGCAGCTATATAAAGCTGTGTGTGTGTGTGTGTGTGTGTGTGTGTGTGTGTGTGTGTGTGTGTGTGTGTGTGTGTGTGTCACCAGAGGATGTTTTATTCAAACCCCCAAGCTGAACGAGCAGCGACGGCGGAGTCCCGGAAAAGTCTGAAGCTAAAACAATACTCTGTTAGTGGCGTTAGTGCTGGTCCTGGGGTGGGCAGGAGAGACACAAAGGGAACCACAGACTGGTGGTATGTCTGAATTGAGGCCTCAGATATTTCTGGATGCTGGTCTGTATAGAGGAAGGGTGCTGAACATACAGTGACACACAGTAAAGCCTGAGAGCCATTAAGCCCATTAATTCTGTTTAGTTTTATTATATAGCACTTTCTGAGGCAGCAGCATGAAGAGCACAAGAAAGAACCACTGAGTGGAACCATGGCCCCTATTTGCACTAGCGGGAAGTGATTTTACTAGTCTCATTTCAGCACATTTCTCTATTTCACACCAGAACAAATGATGTGTGTTTCTCTCTCGTAGCAGTGGTGCCGTTTAAATGAGGCGAGGAAGAGGCGGCGCAGTGTCTGCGCTTTGCTATGTTAAGGCAGTGTAGTGACAGTGCGCTTTTGACCAAAAACGGCGTCTAAAGTCGGCGACGCATTAATAAACCGTATGTAAGTGGCGAGTGTTAGTGACGTATAGGTGCACAACGCTCGTTACATTTTTACCTAGTGCGAGCAGCAGGTTTCGCTTCCTCACCCAACACTCATCTGGTTTAAACACACCATTATAATAGCTCCACCATAGCTCCGCCCCTGCGGGAGGTGATGGGCCGTTCTGATTGGTTTATTATGCCCATAGGACACCTCTGGATAATAAAGAGAGTTAGGACAAGCGAAGGACGCATTGATCAAAGCTTAAATGCATCAACACTGTTCTGTTTTTCCCCTGTCACAGGTTCAATAAAGCCTGGACTTCACTGTCCGTCCGTCTGTCTGTGTTTTTACCCAGTTTTTTAGAGATAAAAGCTGCTGTTTACACAGTGAACGCCTCGCAAAGTTTAAATATGGAGGCTGCACCAATCAGTGTACGCTTTCGTCTGGACCAGTCACTGTACGCTTTCAACTGGGCCAATCACCGTACGCTTTCGTCTGGACCAATCATCGTACACTTTCATCTGGACCAGTCAACGTCTGCTTTCGTCTGGACCAATTACTGTACACTTTCATCTGGACCAGTCACTCTACACTTGCATCTGGACCAATCAACGCACACTTACGTCTGAACCAATCATTGTACACTTTCGTCTGGACCAATCACTAACAAATATAATCGTTCTCAGTTCAGTGTACACATAGAAAGGGGGAATTTCCTCCAACGGTTCTAAGAGCTATGAAGAAGTTCCTCTGGTCATAAAACGCCTACTGTTTACGCTCTCGGGATCAGGTGCTGCGTGTTTTTACAGTAACTTTATAAACAGTTGAGCTGCTGCATCTCTGTAGTTTATTAAAGGTCTTTATTCACAGGTAATTATCAAACTGTATGATGTCACTCATGGACGTAATATCAGCTCGCTAGAGACGCGATGACCAGGCCGTCACCCCCTCCCACACACACACACACATACACACACACACATCGGTATGCCCATTTTTAACATGAGGACAGGTCCAGTGTAATAAGAGGGAGGTGGATTACAGCCTCATTACTCCATCTGTCCTCATTTACCCCTCTCTCATTCACAGCACGCATTAGTCTTCATATCTCTCTCTCTTTCATTGCCTTCCCCCGTCTCTCGTCCAAACCTCTTTGTGCCGCGCACTGTCGGTGCTGAAAACGATACGAATCGCCTCCCGGGTCCTCCCCGTCCTAATGCTCCGATTGGACCGCAGCCATTTCAAATGCCTCTTAAAACAGCCTTTTTTTCCTTTAATGCCTTTTATATTTGATACAGCTCCTCTGTCTGTGTTTATATTCTTCACACAAGAGCTGCAGCTATCAAAAGGTGCCCCTGTTCTGCTTCATCATTTATCAAGTCTTTTGTAAAAGAGAGAATAATGAATTGTCGCAGCGTTCCCCCCTGTATCCCGTGTCAACGGTGCCATCAGTCTAAGAGGGAGCTGCTCACACACGTCCTCCGAGGCATATGAGGTCTGCTGGCTTCTCTTCTGTGCCACAAGCGATGGAGCACTGAGTGCTCACCAGTGAGGGCCATTGGGAGGTAGCACCAACATCTGACTGAAGATTTCCCTCCCGTGTTCACCCTACGCAGGCCAGAGCTTTAGAAGCAAAGCTAATGATGTCAGAGTGTGTTGTTTCTAGAGATAACAGACAATAACACGGTGAGCCCTACTCTTATCTCTGGGCTCGGTCTGACCCTGTTCAGTGTTTAACATCTCCAGATAAGTGCTTCATGCTTAATGACTTTCCCTAATTTAACTGGGACCTCTCAATAAATCTGCTTTTTCAGCGTCCAGTACACATCACTGTACACTGTGGTTAGTCTGAAGCTGTGAACTGGTTGTTCAGACAGTGTTGAGCCCACTGTAATGTCATTAAACATCTGCCTCAGGGCCCATTTGTTTTTCCTGATCCCAATCAAAAAGCATAAGCACCTTCTAGAGGAACTACCCACTGTTAGTCTCCCCTGAGAACTACACACCTTCAGGGGAGATTCTTCCTCCAGTGGGAGGCGCTGTCGGACGATGGCTGGTATAGCGACCGCATAGGAGAAGATGGAGGAGCCGCGATCGAAGAGCTTAAACACATCAACACAGTGTCTGTGTTTTTACACAGTTTTTTAGAGCTGTTCACGGGGGAAACTCTTCGCACAGTTTAAATCTGAAAAAATTAAGCATTTTACCACAGTCCACTGATCAGCCAGAACATTAGCACCACCTGCCTAACACTGAGTGTCCCTCCTGCTGCTGGAACAGCTCTGACTGTGGTGCACTGTGTGTTCTGACCCCTTTCTATCAGAGTCAGCAGC
>JBBPDA010000030.1:4612447-4623086 GCA_037974385.1 Arnoldichthys spilopterus
ATAATGTGGGTATGGAGCAGATATGCGCTGGATATAATAATGTGGGTATGGGGCAGATATGTGCTGGATATAATAATATGGGTATGGGGCAGATATGTGCTAGATATAATAATATGGGTATGGGGCAGATATGCGCTGGATATAATAATATGGATATGGAGCAGATATGTGCTGGGTATAATAATGTGGGTGTGGGGCAGATATGTGGTATGTGCTTTGTACCATTTGGCTGTGGGTGTGAAAGGCTAAGCCAGTCAGAGTTTAGAACAAGAGCACTGAATTGCATTCAGGTAGCTTATTGCTCACTGCATATTGCCCACTGTGTGTTTGTTTACAGCATCTTTTTTCCTCTTGTTTTTACTTGGGTGCTGTTTTTACTTTGTAGGTGTAGCTGTGTATTGTGTGGGCATCCTGACCTGAGGAGAGTTCTCTTTAGGTGGTCAGCACCTTCAACCAAAGTTAGATCAAAAGCAAAAGTTATTAAAGTTTTAACTCCCCAATTTTAATTTTCTCCAGCTCCACCCACTGGCTCGTACTCACCCAATCACTCCATACCACCAGCACTGGGAGGTACCCACACACATTTTCTCTCAGTCTGATTCTGACTTCCTCCGATCTGGGCAGCTGTGGCCTTGTGGTGAGGCTTGTGAACTGAAGGTCACAGGTTCGAGTCCCTGGGCACCACTGAGGTTCCCTTGAGTAAGGTACCGTCCCGCTACACTGCTCCCCGGGTGCTGTTGATAGCTGCCCACTGCTCCATGTGTGCACGTGTGATGGGTTAAATGCAGAGGTCAAGTTTCGTTTGAGTGTGTTCACAATGTCAAATAGTCACTTTCACTTCACTTAATCTCCGCAAGAGAAGAACTAGTGCCACCTTATGGACTTCAGAGAAAGTGTACTGAAATAAATGTCTAATAAATACATTTTTAATATTAAATCAATACATTTCCAGTGTATCAATATGATATCATGCTAAAAAATATTGCGATACTGCTGTCATTTTTCCCCCACCTCTGTTAACATGCACTTTAGTGGCTCTGTGTAAGCGAGGTATCACAACATACACAACGGACACACACACCCACACACAGCAAGGTGTGGAGAGGTTGATTTAAGGTGTTCATACTCCTCAGGTTGGAGTATCAGAGCGAGTGGCAGACTTTACTTTTTTCTGTATCAGGATCCCATTAAACTTTTGTTTGTCTTTAGTCTTAGAGAGAAGTGTGTGTTTGTGAGTGTGTGTTTGTGTGTGTGTGTGTGTGTGTGCAGTTTATTTTAGTGGCCTACTTTATTAAGCACATGAACAGGTGTTTCCTCACGGTCTATGTACATACTAATGACCTAACACTCTCTCTCTTTCTCTCTCTCTCTCTCTCTCTCTCCCTCTCCCTCTCTGTCTCTCTCTCTCTCTCTCTCTCTAAAGCAGCTAATGAGCTGACTTAAGGGTGTCTACATTATAAGGCCATTAGGGAAGGGAAACACTGTGGATATGCAGCAGTGAGTGTGTGCGCGCGCACGTACCTTGACCCAGAATCACATCCGGACTTTTCCAAACCACCCAGTCCGGCGTTCAACGGCCTCTTTCTTCGTTCCTGATCCGTTCGGGGGCTTGTGGACTGTGAGCATTAGTGATTAAGAGGTACTACGGCCGAACTAATGATGTTATTTTACTGAGGGTGAGGTCATTAGGAGCTTGCACCGAGCTAATGAGTAGGACAGGCCTAATTGATGGATGAGGGCTGTTCATTAAGAGGCCGACAAAAATAAACATATTTGGCGGTCGTCTTCGTTTAGCGCGCACTTCGCTCTAGTGGCAGTTTTTGTTTAAGCTTAGCTGAAATGTTTAGGCGCGGTTAAGCACCCGTAAAATGGGATTTCAGTTGCAATTAAGTTACAGGAGTCGGTTCCTGAACGTGTCACCACGTCGGCACCTGGTGCAGGTAGCCATAAGGCACTGTCGCATACAGTACGAGAGGAAAGAGGGAAAACTGGGGAACATTTTTTTAGAGGAATACTTTTAGACCAAACAGTTCAAGAGACTCATTGAGAGGATCTACCCACTGTGTTTTTCCCCTGAAAACTATACCCCTACAGGGAGTTTCTCCTGCAATAGGTGGCACTGAAGTGACATACGCCAGCCGACGGCTGGTATATCGACCGCATAGGTGAAGTGTTTATTTGTCATTGTGAACACACTCAAGCACCACAACTGTGACCTCTGCATTTAACCCATCACACGTGCACATGTGGAGAACTGGGCAGCTATCAACAGCGCCCGGGGAGCAGTGTAGCGGGAGGGTACCTTGCTTGAGGGAACCTCAGTGGTGCCAGGGCCAGGACTCGAACCTGCAACCTTCAGGTCCCAAAGGCAGCATCCTAACCACTATGCTCTGTATTTCCTCTGTCACATGCTCAATGAAGCCTGGACTTCAATGTCTTTCCACCTGTCTGCCTGTCCGTGTTTTTACCCAGTGTTTTAGAGCTAAAAGCTGCTGTTCACACGCTGAACGCTTCACACAGTTTAAACATGTTCTAACAAATATAATCATTCTCAGTTCCTGCAGTGCAGACGCACAAAAAAAGGGGGAACTTACTCCAATGGTTCTATGAGCTATGAAGAAGTTCCACTGGTCATAAAGCACCTCATGAAACCATGGAACCATTTAAAATTCCAGTTGTTTGTCACATACACAGTTATACAAGTGCAGATGTTAAGTGTAGCCCTAAATTGTTCCTAATGTGGCTTAAACTAATTCTAGAGATTTTAATAGAATAGAATAGAGAAAAATATAATAAACAATAAACACGCTATAGTGAAGACATGATACAGAAATATACGAAAATACCAAGTGGCACTATTCATTAGTAGGTAGGTGTGCAAGCAGCATGATGTCGTATTTCAGTGTTTTGGTTTCTCCGGTCCGATCACTCAGCACCTGAAAGACCAAGTTCAACATTTTACATGTGAAAATAATCGTGTAGGTGCTACTTACTGGCCCATCGTCTGCCTAAATAATTGAAGCCAGAGCCAGCGGAGAAAAGGCCTCCCTCGTGCTGACCTTTCCTCAGCCAGAAAGCAAACCCGATCCTCATTGCCAAAAGCGAGAGACAAAGGAAGAGCAGAGAGAGAGAGAGAGAGAGAGAGAGAGAAGTGTGAAGATGACAAAAGCTTCCCATCCGACACCGCAGCAGCCAAAACCATCTGTCATCATCAGTAAGTGGCCTGAGATACAGCATACTTACCACCCTGCTTCATCTTTAATGCCCCACAACCAATTAACCAGGCCCAATTATCTCCTCAATAATTCACACACACACACACACACACACACACAGTGATCTGGTTTCATTGTCAGGGGGGTTTTAAGGAGGTCCCCTTTGGGTTCTTCACTCCTTCATCCCCTGTGACTGTAGTTACTTATTAATTTCTCGCCTTTTTGTTCTACGTGACAGGTTCCCCCCTTACACTTGATCCTGATACTCTCAGCGGTGCATCTCCACTAGCATGTCAGTGTCACCACTGTGCTGAGAGAGATCCATCACCCAAACAATGCCTGCTCACTGGTGGTCCTGACCGCTGGTGAAGGAGGTAGAGGGGGGGCTGACAGAAGATGCGGAGAGACAGTGATGGCGCCTGATGCCTACACTTCTTGACTGAGCAGCCGTTACATTAAAACCCCCTGCCTAATATCCTGTAGGTCCCCTTTGTGTCACCGAACAGCTCTGACTGCGCTCGATGCGGTTGAGATTTGGCATAGTTGGAGGCGGGATCAACACCTCAGACTCTATGTGATGTTCCTCTAACGTTTCCTGAACAGCATCTGCAGTGAGGAGCATCGTCCTGCTGAAAGAGGCCGCTGCCATTAGGGGGCAATGCCATCATGAAGGGATTAACTTGGTCTGCAGCAGTGCTTATGTAGGTGCTACGTGTTAAAGGAACATCCAAATGAATGAAGAACCCAGCAGAACATTACCCATAGCAACACACTGCCTCCACTGCCTACCCATAGTGCATCATGGTGCCTCTTCCACAGGTGAGCAACTCACAAACCTGGTTGTTCATGTAGAAGAAAATGTGATCCATTAGACCAGCAAACATTCTTCGATTGACCCACTTCTGATGGCCATGTGCCCAATGTAGGAGCTTTCAGGGGTGGACAGGGGTCAGTTTGGGTTCTCTGACCGGTTCTGCAGCTACACAGCTCCATACACAGCAAACTGGTGCACTGTGTGTTCTGACCCCTTTCTATCAGAGTCAGCATCACTTTCTACACCACAGTAGCTCTTCTGTGGAATCAGACGAGACGCACTAGCCTTCACTCCCCACATGCAGCAGTGAGCATCGGATGCTCATGACCCTGCTGCTGGTTCACCAGTTTTTTTCCCATTGAACTATGTAACTCCTGCACACCGCCCTCCAACAGGACCTTCCGTGTTGGAGATGTGCTGACCCATTTGTTTAGGTTCCTGTTAAACTGTGTTGTTCACCTGTCAGCGGTGTTAGTGTTGTGGTCTGAAATATACATGGGATGTGTATGACACCAGGTCCTGAAAGTGCATGAAAACAAGTGTGTGTGCGTGCTGGTGCGTGTGTTTGTGTGGGCCGGCAGGCTATAAGACAATAGCAGGACACTTGGCACTCCTGGGCTGCATCAGGCTCCCCTGTAAAAGTCAGCAGGCTCAGGTGTGCCCAGGTGTGCTCAGGTGTGCCGTTGAAGAATGGCAGATGAAACCGGAGCAGCCGAAACCTGCCCATATTTCCCCTTTGTGCGCCTGTCAGCCCTTAATGCCACTTATGGATTTTAATATGAGCCTCGGAATAACCCTACCTGCATTGTGCGGCCGCGCTAAGAAATTAACGGCAGCAGTGACACGCATGCGGCATTTATCAAACCCACACAGAGAAATCTTAACTGGCAACAATGGAGTCTCATCACTAATCCCCTCTTCTTATCTTACACACACACACACACACAGGGAAATACCTAAAATGGTTGGGCATACGGACAAACAGGTGAGAGACTGAAACGTGAGGGATAAAGTTTAAAAATGGGCGGAGTCTGTGCCTTCTTTTTGTTACTTCATGACTGTAAATGTTGGTAATAGTGGTGCCCACTTTTTAGGATGAACCGTTTGCTTTTTAAGAGGGGAGTTTGTTTGTTTGTTTGTTTATTTATTTACTCATCAGCCATAACATTAAGACCACCTGCCTAATACTGAGTGTGTCCCTCCTTCTGTTGAAACAGCTCTGACTGTGCTGCACTGTGTAATGACACTGAGCTTTTGACCAAAAACGGCATCTAAAGTGAGCGGCGCATTATTAAACCGTATGTAAATGGCGAGTGTTAGTGACGTGCAGGTGCACGACGCTCGTTACAGACACAGGTTCATGCTGGAAGTGCACTAATCACACTGAAAGGCTCCGGTGGAACAGAGCTGCTCCTGTAAATGATGCGCTCACACATTTTCACCTCGTGCACGAGCACCCATCTGGTTTAGACACACCGTTATAATAGCTCCACCATTGCTCCGCCCCTGCTTTTTAAAGGGGAGGTGATGGGCCATTCTGATTGGTTTATTGCATGTTACGCCCAAAACACACCTCTGAATAACTGAGAGAGTTAGGAGAAACTTTTTGCTCCGTATGCTGGAGGGAAGTCTGATTTTTCCACCATCTAAATAGCTAAATGGATTTGGACACACCCATGAATGTTAATTGCGCCTTGTGCTTTACACTTGTATCTGTTTGTCAAAATAGAGCCTATAGTGTTAGCTGTGTTAGCTTTGTGGCTCAATTTCTAAACTTGCACCGAGCACGTCTGGGCTCATCAACCAGACACGGCTGCGTGAAACTGATTTATGGCTTTAACAGAGCTACAAGTCACTGTAGGTGTAGTTATGAATTGTAGTGGAGCTTTAGGTGTGTGTGTGTGTGATAGTAGGTACATCTTTGATCACGAGTGAGTTTTTTTGGTGTGTGTGTGTGTGAGTGAGTGTGTATTAAATATTTGATGTGGTCGGGGTGTGTTACACGAGGTGGGATTCTAAAGGGAACACCCAAAGCCACTGCTATTGTTCTCCTCTCTTAGCCGAGGCTTTCAGACACAGGAGGATAGAGTTCTACCTCTACACATACACACACACACACACACACACACATTGGCAAGCAGCCATGCGCATAGACAAGGACACTTCTACAAATGCACACAGGCTTCCTTAAACACACTCAGGTGTGCTCAGATGTACATAAACACACACCACCACCCTATGCATGCACACACAGCTAAAAACACCAAAAATTCAGAAAATCACCTAAAAACAGCATGTAAATGATTCTGTTAAGCTGAAAAATCAGTACAATTGGGTAAGAGCAGCATTCATTCTTAAAATGAGTCTTAATATAGTCTACACTTACATAATAAGAGTCCCTGAACCTGATTATTGAGCAGAAACACAGTCTTGCAGGCTTTTACCTGCTGTACTTACATACTTCAGCTAGTTTGAAGATATCCAGGGTGAAGAACTAGATATTATTTGTTTCAGTAAATCCGGAGAAGCCCTGATGTATAGATGGTGGGCATGTGAGGTCACAGTAGGCTGAGAGACTTGTAGGCAGAAAGACTAACTTGTCAAGTGGCAGCATAGGAATCTGAGCCACACTGACAAGTGATGTTCTAGACACTGAGTCAGAGTGTCTCCAGAAATAAAGGTCTTATGGAGGATTCCAGGTGTGCAGTAGTTAGAACCTACCAACAGTGATCTGGTGTGTCATGGGAGCCCGAGGCTCACTGTTGCATGTGGGGAGTGATCCCACAGAAGCTACTGTGCAGAAAATTGCCATATTTAAGTGTGTTTCTTAAGGGGGTGTTTACTTATTAACATTTCGAAAATCAACAAAAACCTGACATTTGACCAGGGGTGCCCAGACCTTTGCACATGAGTGTATATTGTCGTAAGTCAGACTTCTGCCCACTGTGGGAGATTCTGGCGCTCTGTGACTCCCATCCCAGCCAGTGTATGACTCAGTTCACCAGACAGACACATTAGGCTGGGAGTCTGACCACATAGACTCTCTCTCTCTCTCTCTCTCTCTCTCTCTCTCACTCATGCTGAGTCTCCTCGAGCTGCTGAAATACTCTAATCAGGCCACCTCATTCTCTCACAGCTACCGCGGGACGCCCTATTTAACTCGTCCAGTCCGGTCTCGCCCCATTCATCTCTCTCTTTTACACTCACTACAGTGGTATCAGGTTTTAGGTGGAATCTGGTGCGACGTTCTGGCTAAACATCCAGCTGCTGAGGGACGTGTGGTGTGTGTGAGTTCATCTGTTTGTTCAGCACTGAAGAGGCCGTGTGATTCTCCACTGACTCCTCTCTCACCTGGGTATTAGTAACTGTTTCCACAGAACCGCCTCTGAAGGCTGGTCTCTCACTCACCTAAGGGGCTTCATCAGTCCAAGGAGGCCCTGGAGCCCCTGCCCTTAGTCTGTAGAAGGTCAGGGAGTATAATAGGGGTTGTATGGACTAATCCACCAGCGATTGGGCGGAGTCTGTGAATCAGGGGGGCGCAGTTGTGTGTGGAGCTATAGTTACAGTACCTGTAGGGTGAGGTCAGTTCAGGGGTGTTCTGGGTGGCACATGGTCATGGCTGCACTGTGGAAGATCGTGCCCGTGAGGGAACATCTAGTAAAGTTCTGCCCACTGAACCGACCTTCACAACCTTTACTGTCTCAGTGCGGAATCCAGTTTACTGCACTGTTACACTTCCTGTGCTCTTCAGCTGTGAACCTTGTCCAGCATGCCGATCTACAGGAAAGTACCAAATAGCGCTCACAACAGTTCCTGTGAATTTGTTGCTGTAGATCAGGGTCCCCCAGCTCCGGTCCTGGAGGGTCGGTGGCAAGCACAGCTTGGTTATTCTCCTTAAACACACTCACTACATCTGGCAGTGAACGGGTAAGCTGAACAAGGTGTGTTTCAGCAATGAGATTACCAAACTGTGCAGGACACTGACCCTCCAGGACCGAAGCTGGGGAACTTCGCAGTTGAGTGTCCTACAGTAGAACTCTGTACATTTACAGCACTTTACAGAGCGCCTGTGTGTTTTTTACAGTGTAATTGTTAATGATCACACTTCAGCAGTACCTCCAGAACCTGGTACCTGGTATTTTCACATTGCCGTGTACATGCAAAGTACTTGTAATTACTACCTTACTACTTTTAACTCATTACTAATTACAGTACGAGTAAAGCATCACTGTTTGAAAAGGCCTTTAAAAAGTCAGAGACCCCCGCTGCCGGCCCCCCTGCCACACACACACACACACACACACAGTGGCGTGTCTTTTAGTATGTGCTTTCTTATTGCATGACAGGAGCATCTCTCTGCCTCCAGCTCTCCTCTTTGTTCTGTTGCTAAGCTGTTGCTAAGGATACAATGACTTTTGAACTTCGAGAAAGTGTAAAGGCACGAACACCTGCAAGGATCAGCTAACGGACACACACACACACACACCCCTTTTCAGACTGTCATGCTCTACTGCTCTCAGAGCAAGAGAAAAAGAGCTGGTTAGGTCAAAGGTCAAAGGTCAAGAAGAAGGGGGTGTGACAGGTGTTAAGTGGAGCAGACATCCGAGCGTTAAATGTTCTCACCTGCTGCCAGGTGTGCATACGACACACACACGCACGCAATCGTACACACAGGCTTATCAATGGGCCACAATGTAGTAGTTTGTTCTGGAGACGTTAGGTGCTTTTGTACTGGTGTATGTGTGTGTGTGTGCGCACACGTGTGTGTGTGATGGAGGAATGTGTGTGGTAACTCAATACGCTTTTCAGACACGTTTACTTGGAATTTGACTTATGACTTCACACCTCTGTTTCCACACACACAGGTATCGGAGGAAACCAAAGCCTAATGCCGAGGCCGTACACACCTACAGCCGGTTCTCTCTGTGTTTCCTCTCAGTTCGGATTCTTATCCCATCAGTGAAGAACCCGAGCAAAACAAAACACATCACTACAAACCAAGTGAGAACATTCTCTCTTCACCGCTTTGTCAGATGTGTGTGGGGGACGGGAGCAGGAAGTAGGTTCTGTGCTGTGGAGGAGAGAAAAGTCGCTGTGCAATTTAACAGCTGAGCTGGCGTTCGCTCCTTACTGTGAAAGTGATGATGTGGAAGTGAAAGTGACTGTTTGTCATTGTGACCACATTCAAGCACCACAGTGAAACGTGACCTCTGCATTCAACCCATCACACGTCCACAGCAGTGGGCAGCTATCAACAGCACCCGGGGAGCAGTGTAGCGGGGCGGTACCTTAATCAAGGGAACCTCAGTAGTGCCCAGGCCGGGACTCAAACCTGTGACCTTCTGTTTACAAGGGCAACGTCCTCACCACTACACTTTAGTGCCCACAGAACTCCGTCAGCAGAACTCCACAGACTGGTAATGGCTGTGGCTGGGTTACTGTGTTCACACCTGCCCGAATTAACCGACCCAAAGGGTCAAACAAACTAAACCCCTAGATGTCTAGAGCTGTCTACAGTGGGGGTGAATGGAACCAGACGTCCAGTTCCTCTAAAAGCTCCTCACAGACATGAGCTGGTGATGAAGATGCTGCTGATGCCTGAGCCATTGTTCTACCAGAGTTTGGAGAAGATTTTGGGCCTAAAATTAAACCTGTTCATGGTGGAGGGATACATGCAGGGTGTTGTGAGGGTAAAATAGTCCCCCAGAGTGATTTAGTTTAAATTCACTATTTTACATCATCAACATCACCATAGAAACACTCAGAGACACACGGAGCTTCACTATCAATAATGATAGATTAAAACACTGTATATTTACACAAGCCCCATTCCATACAGACATGAAGATGAATAGATATGCAATGATGAATACACTAGATTAAACCTGCAGGTCCAAAGAACAAATATATATGTATTAGTTTTGACCAAAAGTTTTAGTATCATTATGAGGGGATATGCAGGATTTTGGTATCGTTATGGAATGATATTCAGGATTTTAGTATTGTTATCGAGTGATATGCAGGATTTTGGTATCGTTATGGAATGATATTCAGGATTTTAGTATCGTTATGGGGCGATATTCAGGATTTTAGTATCGTTATGGGGCGATATTCAGGATTTTAGTATCGTTATCAGGCGATATTCAGAATTTTAGTATTGTTATGGGGTGGTATTCAGGATTTTAGTATCGTTATCGCGCGACATTCACAATTTTAGTTTTGTTATCCAGCAATATTCAGAATTTTAGTATCGTTTTCGCGCGACATTCACAATTTTAGCATTGTTATCCGGCAATATTTAGGATTTTAGTATTGTTATCAGGTGATATTCAGAATTTTAGTATTGTTATCGGGTGATATGCAAGATTTTAGTATTATTATGGGGGTATATTTAGGATTTTAGTATCGTTATGGGGCGATATTCAGAATTTTAGTATTGTTATCGGGTGATATGCAAGATTTTAGTGTTATTATGGGGGGATATTTAGGATTTTAGTATCTTTATGAGGTGATGTTCAGGATTTTATTATCTTTATGATAGATAGATAGATAGATAGATAGATAGATAGATAGATAGATAGATAGATAGATAGATAGATAGATAGATAGA
>JBBPDA010000030.1:4623186-4628186 GCA_037974385.1 Arnoldichthys spilopterus
ATGTGCATAGGCAGATGTACAGATTCACAGTATTAATGGTAATAGTGCAGTATAAATAGTAATAATAGTAATAATAATAATAATTTGGGGCAATGTTCAAAATTTTAGTTGTTATGGGACGATATTCAGGATTTTAGTATCATTATGGGGCGATATTCAGGATTTTATTATCTTTATGGGGCGATATTCAGAATTTTAGTATCTTTATGGGGCGATGTTCAGGATTTTAGTATCATTATGGGGTGATATTCAGGATTTTAGTATCGTTATGGGGTGATATTCAGAACTTTAGTATTGTTATGGGATGATATTCAGGATTGTAGTATCATTATGGGGTGATATTCAGAATTTTAGTATCTTTATAGGGCGATATTTAGAATTTTAGTATCGTTTTGGGGCGATATTCAGAATTTTAGTATTGTTATGGGGCCGTATTCAGGATTTTAGTTTTGTTATGGGGCGATATTCAGAATTTTAGTTTTGTTATGGGGCAATATTCTGAATTTTTGTATCGTTATGGGGCGATATTCAGAATTTTAGTATCTTTATGGGGCAATGTTCAGGATTTTAGTATTGTTATGGGGCGATATTCAGAATGTTAGTATTGTTATGGGGCCGTATTCAGGATTTTAGTATCGTTATTGGGCGACATTTACAATTTTAGTATTTTTATGGGGCGATATTCAGGATTTTAGTATTGTTATCAGGCGACATTCAGAATTTAAGTATCATTATCGGGCAATGTTTAGGATTTTAGTATCGTTATGGGGCGATATTCAGAATTTTAGTTTTGTTATGGGGCGATATTCAGAATTTTAGTATCGTTATGGGGCGATATTCAGGATTTTAGTATCGTTATGGGGCGATATTTCGAATTTTAGTATTGTTATGGGGTGATATTCAGAATTTTAGTATTCTTATGGGGCAATATTTCGAATTTTAGTATTGTTATGGGGTGATATTCAGAATTTTAGTATTGTTATGGGGCGATATTCAGGATTTTGATATTGTTATCAGGCGATATTCAGGATTTTAGTATTCTTATGGGGCAATATTTCGAATTTTAGTATTGTTATGGGGTGATATTCAGAATTTTAGTATTGTTATGGGGCGATATTCAGGATTTTAGTATTGTTATCAGGCGATATTCAGAATTTTAGTATTGTTATGGGGCAATATTCAGGATTTTAGTATTCTTATGGGGCAATATTTCAAATTTTAGTATTGTTATGGGGTAATATTCAGAATTTTAGTATTGTTATGGGGCGATATTCAGAATTTTAGTATTGTTATCAGGCAATATTCAGGATTTAAGTATTGTTATCAGGCAATATTCAGAATTTTAGTATCATTATGGGGCATTTTTCAGAATTTTAGTATTGTTATGGGGCGATATTCAGGATTTTAGTATCGTTATGGGACGATATCCAGAATTTTCGTATCGTAATGGGGCGATGTTCAGGATTTTAGTATCGTTATGGGGCGATATTCAGAATTTTACTTTTGTTATGGGGCGAAATTCAGAATTTTAGTTTTGTTATGGGGCAATATTCAGAATTTTTGTATCGTTATGGGGTGATATTCAGCATTTTAGTATCTTTATGGGGTGATATTCAGAATTTTAGTACCTTTATGGGGCGATATTCCGGATTTTAGTATCGTTATGAGGCGATATTCAAAATTTTAGTATTGTTATCGGGCAATTCGCAGGATTTTGGTATTGTTATCAGGCGATATTCAGGATTTTAGCATTCTTATGGGGCAATATTTCGAATTTTAGTATTGTTATGGGGTGATATTCCGAATTTTAGTATTGTTATGGGGCGATATTCAGGATTTTAGTATTGTTATCAGGCGATATTCAGAATTTTAGTATTGTTATGGGGCAATATTCATGATTTTAGTATTCTTATGGGGCGATATTCAGAATTTTAGTATAGTTATGGGGCATTATTCAGAATTTTAGTATTGTTATGGGGCGATATTCAGGATTTAAGTATTGTTATCAGTCAATATTCAGGATTTTAGTATTGTTATGGGGCGATATTCAGAATTTTAGTATTGTTATGGTGCGATATTCAGAATTTTAGTATTGTTATGGGGTGATATTCAGAATTTTAGTATCTTTATGGGGCGATATTCAGGATTTTAATATTGTCATGGGGTGACATTCAGAATTTTAGTATTGTTATGGGGCGATATTCAGGATTTTAGTATTGTTTTTGGGCGATACTCAGGATTTTAGTATTGTTATTGGGCGATACTCAGGATGTCTATATCGTGTTGGCTGATATGCTGGGTGTTAATATTGGCATTGGTGATTAATGAGGGGTTTAGAATATCAGTATCTGCTGATTGTCAGGGGGTCAGTATTGGTAGTGGAAGATAAAAAGTGATACAGTGCGGTTTCACCACTAATGACCACCTCTTTACCTCGCTATGCTAACTGATACACACACAGAGACACGCAGACACACAGACACACACACACTCACACTTAAGTCGAGTCGTAAATCAGCCTCCTTTGTTTTGTGAGACTGAAGCTTGTTCATTATGGCCGTAATGAAGCCTCTCAGAGTGTCGTTACAAGCACATTAAGCATTTACAGTGTTTGTGTACCCGCTGTTGTGTGTGGAATAGTTCCAGATCCTCAAAGCACAAACAAACAAACAAATAAATAAATAGCTGTTTATTATACTGCACACTTGTGTCCGTTCATGTTGGCAGTAATGGGTTTTACTCAGAATGGATGAGATGAACATGAAGATGAAGCTGGTGAAGGTGTGTGTTGCGCATTGTGTGTGTGAGCGTGCACGTGTGTCTCCTTAAGTTCTTCGGAACAGGAAGTGTTGAATAGGGTTAATTACAGTGAATTAGCCTCTCAGCACCACACAGCTGCCTGTCTGTCTGCTCATCTGACAGAGGTCACGATCCTGGGGCTCAGTGTCACCGCACCAGAACCACTAACACACACACACACTCTCTCTCTCTCTCTTTCTCTCTGAGGTTGCTCTCCTGTCTCCTAGTGTTGTAGAGAGTGATGTTCTGAGCAGGAGTCTGATCATGTGACCATATATGTGTCTCTCTGTGTGTGTGTGTGTATGTGTGTGTGTATGTTTATGTGTGTGCAAGTGTGTACGTGTGGGTGTGCGTTTGTGTGTGTGTATGCAATTGTGTGTGTGCAAGTGTGTGTGTGTATGTGTGTGTATGTATGTATGTGAGTGTGTGTGCATGCATGTGTGTGTCTTCGCATGTGTGCCTGTGTGTGTGTGTGTCTTTGTGTGTGTGTGTGCGTGTGTCTATGTGTTTGTGTGTGCGTGCGTGTGCGTGTGTGTGTCTGTGTGTTTGTGTGTGCGTGCGTGTGTGTATGTATGTGTGTGCGTGTGTGTGCGTGCATGTGTGTGTGTGCGTGTGTGTATGTATGCATGTGTGTGTGTGTGTGCGTGCGTGTGTGTGTCTGTGCGTGTGTGTGTCTGTGTGTGCCTGTGTGTGTGTGTGTGTCTTTGTGTGTGTGTGTGTGTGTGTGTCTGTGTGTTTGTGTGTGCGTGCGTGCGTGTGTGCGTGTGTCTGTGTATTAGTGTGTGTGTGTGTGTGTGTGTGTGTGTTAGTGTGTGTGTGTGTGTGTGTGTGTACATGTGTGTGTGTGTGAACGGGTCGTGATCATTAGTAGAAGCGCATGTTCCTTAGACGTGAAGCCGTGACGGCTGCATGCAATCTCTGCGAGGACCTGAGGGGCCGCGCCGCTCTCTGCCAGTGGGCGAGGGCAGAGGGCACGACCTCTCGTAGCTCAGCGGCTGGCAGGTGCTTGTTAAACATGATTACATTAAAAGAGCGGCGCATGAAGACACCGCTCACTAGGAAAACACCTGGCACACACACGCGCTGCAGTGGAAATCTAAGCTGACAGACAGCGTTTCATGTGAATACACGTCTTCTCTCTTTTTTTGTTTTTAGATATTAGGGTAATTTCATATAATTGTTTGAAACAGGTCCACTTTTCCTAATTCCAATATGTATCCTTGACAACAGGGTCAACCGCAGAAGATCAGCCAGATGGTGGAATGGGGGAGCGAGAGAGGGAGAGGGAACCCGAAGGAGAGAAAGACAGAGATGGGGAGAGAGAGAGAGAGAGAGAGAGGAAAAGTAAACAACACGGTATCTGTTTCAGAGGCTTTGCGCTGCTTTACTGTAGCATTAATGCTCAAATAATAAAAATACTGTTAATAATAATAACCACAGCCGCTTTCTGATCAGAGGAACTTTCTTATAATTCTTAGAACCGCTAGAGGACGTTCCCCCCTTTTTGTGTGTACATGCTGCAGGAACTGAAAACAGTTGTAGTTGTAAGAACTTTAGTGTTTTGAGGAACTGTTTTAGCTCCTTAAAAAGTGTGTAAAAACATGGACAGATGACCGGACAGCGAAGTCCAGCTTTATTGAGCCTGAGGCAGAGAAAATGCAGCGCAGTGTTGACGTGTTTAAGCTCCGATCACGGCTCCTCCATCTTCTCCTATGCGGTCGCTATACCAGCCGTCGGCCGACTTACGTCACTTCAGTGCCACCTACTGGAGGAAAAACCTCCCCTGAAGGTGTGTAGTACTCAGGGGAGAAACACAGAGTTTAGTTCCTCCTAGTGAGTCTGTAGAACTGTCTGAAAGCTCCCAGTGATGATAAAAGCCTTTTATTTGTTTTTGGTATTGTGCACAGGCATTTTGAATTTTGTGTATACTGTCTATGTGTGTTTGTGTACCAGTAATGTCATTGGGTTAAATTCCCAGCTGCTGGTTTGCAGAGGTGTGGAGAACAGTGTAACAGTTATAAAGACAGAAGATTCGTCATGTTCTCCACAAGTGGGCGAGTGCATGTGTGGCACGTACCAGGCCTGAATGCTGGACCCCTACAGTCCACAGTGGTGGACCTTTTATGTTGTGGGGGCACTTTGCTGACCTTCTTTTCCCTTTAGAGGGGTCACTGCAAATCTATTCTGACTGATCACCTTTA